>JABFEB020000002.1:16744085-16767389 GCA_019775895.2 Stomatorhinus ivindoensis | reverse complement strand
TGAACAGCTGACCTAAAGGTTACCCCAAACACCTGCATACACACCGGCCCTTTGCGGATAAGATTGCCTACCCCTGGTTTAGGGTCATTGTCCTGCTGGAATGTGAACCTTCCTCCCAGTCTCAAAATCGCTGGCTGACTCAAACAGGTATTGCCCTGTTTTTAGTTTCATCCTTCTTTCCTTCAATCCTGACCAGCTTTCCTGTACCTGCAGATGAAAAACATCCGCACAGCATGATGCTGCCACCACCATGCTTCACTGTGGCTATGGTGTTCTGGGGAAGTTCTGGGTTTGTGCCGCACATAACGTTTCCCATGATGACCAAAAAGTTACATTTTAGTCTCATCTGACCAGAATGTCTTCTTCCATGTATTTAAGGCATCTGCCACATGCTGTTGGGCAAACTCCAAATGTGTTTTCTTATTTTTTTCTTTAATTAGTGGCTTTTTTCTGACTGGTCTTCCACAAAGCCCCACTCTGTGGAGTGAACGCCTTAAAGTGGTCCTGTAGACAGATACTCCCATGTTCACTGTGGATTTCTGCAGGCCTTATAGTGTTATCTTTGGTGTATTTCTTGGTTAATGCCCCCATTGCCCGGAGTGTGAGTTTTGGTGGGCAGCCTTCTCTTGTCAGGTTTGTGGTGCTGCCACATTCTTTCCAATTTGCTATAATGTATTTAATGGCGCTCTGTAGGATATTGAAAGTTTGGGATTTTCTTTATAAGCCAACCCTCATCTATACTTTGCCTCTGACCTATTTGGGGTGCTCTTTGGTTTTCATGTTGCTTCCTTAGTAGTGTTGCAGAGTCAGAGTCCTTCCTGAACAGGTTGATTTATATGGACATCATGTGACAGACCATGAGGCACATTAATTGTACACAGGGGGATCTTATTCAAGTAATTGTGACTTATTAGGTTATTTGGTTGGATTGATTTAGCAGATGACCAGAAACTGAGACAGGAACATGCAGGGTTTAGTAGAGGATGGGGATGCATTGAGCAAATCTTTGCTCTGAGGAAGATCATTGAATAGTGCTTTGAGTGGAACACCCCCCTGATACATCAACTTCATTGACTTCTGGAAGGCCTACAACAGCCTGCACCGTGGAAGATATTGTGGAAGATATTGTGATCATATGGAGTTTCTCCAAAGATGGTCACACTTATGGAGATGTTCCACTATCAGTTCCAGTGCAGTATCATAGTTGATGGAACCCTGTTAGAGTAGTTTCTGGTAGAGTCCGGTGTGCGACAGGAATGTATCATCTCGTCCTCTTTTAGCTTTCCATTGACTGGGTCATGTGGAGGACAACAGCTGACAAACCTAGAGACATCCAGTAGAGCCTCTTTTCCCAGCTTGAAGATCTTGACTTTGCTGATGACATAGCTGTTCTTTTCTCAAAACCATGTGTTGTTAAAAGCTGAGGCTTAACTCTTCCTAATAGTTAAATTTCATAGTTTGACTATTTTTCACAAATACACATGCGGATACACACACACACACACACACACACACCTACACACACACCTCAAATTCTACTTTAATACAAGATTGAAAGTTATTTCTACATAATCTATCCAGTAAGATATTCTTCTTGGTTAAGCTCCCTTGAGTCTACTAATTTGTCTCAGTCCTACGAAAACAGCTGTAGCCTCCCATGTTGTGTTCTTAAGGCTAGAAGAAACCCTGTATGATCCCATTCACCTGGTTTGGGGCATTTAGTAATGGGGTATCCAAACCTGTTGTAACTATCTGCCTTCTAGCACATCAGGATATGTTACAAGGGAAATGTGTTTGCATTTTTGTTAACCTTGCTGTTAGCCACCCAGTCCCCTATTACTGGATGATAGAGATTACTTACTGATGAGCCTTTTGAATTCACTGGCATAAATTAAAAATCATTTTGAAGCACCTAAAAAAAAAGCAATCTACACCAGACAACATGCATCAAAAATATCTTACTGGACATGCCAGTACATTTGAAATTAAACATCTGGGGCAAGGCTAATTTGATTGGTTAAGTGTTCAGTAGTTTTACACGTAACAACTGCAGATCCAGGAACCATTTAAATAGCGTCAGGACTGGGACTGGGAGATCTGATTGTTGATCAGCAAATAGGAGCTGGCTAGTTTTGCAATGTTAAATCCTACTGTTATGATCTCCAACCTTGCATCTTCCTGCCTGGTGGTAGATGGGAAGTAACAGAACATCACCCAGCCCTCTCTCCTGTGTGCCTGTAAGTGACAGATGATAAACATTAAACATGGACTGTGGCAGCATGCATTTTTAATCTGCCCTGATGCCTCATGTTTCTGAAGCACCCTGCTGCTACTATTGAGCCCAGTATAGGAATGTGTGTGTGGGGGGTGGGGGCGGGGTGGAGTGAACCTTGGGGAGAGGTTGATATGCACCTTTGAACAATGTGGAAGAAGACAGTATTTCAGTTTATTCCTCTGAACTGGAAGTCAATGCAGAACTTGCACGAACTGCAAGGGTTTCAAAAAATAAATTAAGGTATTAAACTGATTGCAAGAATCATATATTTCATAATTAGATACTGACTTGGCTCCCAATTTGTAGTCTAAAATATTTTGGTCTGGACTAGGACTGAACAATACTGGAAGTTTGATTTTTTTTCAATAAAATAATACACTGTGATACAAAAAAGGAATGAAATTATAGCCAAAATGAATTGGCTCCCCTCACACACACAGTGAAACTCTCCGACACAAGATATAAAAAAACAGAACTGATATCATTCAGCTAATATGGTAATAGCAAAAATTTTAACAATTAAAATGATTTTCAACGATTAAAAACACATCTGTGAGCCCACCAACAAATGCACAAAACTAACTCTGTCAGAATTAACCTGTCAGAGTTACCTGTAAGCTACAGTTGGTTAAAGGCTCATTATCATTATGCCAGTTACCAACAGCGTAATTCACGTTATATTTTGAAAGCGCTCGCGTTTTCTTTTAAACCAACATTTCATAGCAAACCAGTTAAATAAATAGGTATTTGAAAGATCAGAATTTAAGCCATATCGTTTTCTCCCAGCACTCTTCCAAAACTTCTGGCTGGCACAAGGGAGCATGGGTCACGTGTTCCACATCAACAATAACACTGGGCTGTCCGCAGATGTACCTGTTTGTAAATCGGCGTACTACACTCAGATATCGACCGATGCTGATACATTAAAAATGCCAAATATTGAAATGCGATATATCGGTCGACCTCTACTAAGATTCATTCTTGTAGCCCTATCTTGAACCCTTTCTTTGGCAGCAATGTCCTCTTTAAGGTAGGGTGACCAGAACTGCACACAATATTCTAGTGGGGGTCTTACCAAGGAAATTTATACTCGTAGCATCACCTCCCTTGACTTAAACTCCACACACCTAGGCACAATCCAAAACTGTACCCTCAATACTCCACCTTCATTTTGAGTCACACTCCTGCTGAGTCACCCTCACAACACACCCTATGCACTTAAACTGAAGGAAATTGTCACAAGAAAGATTTGAGACAGACTTGTCCTTGCAGCACCTTTTTACTTCTTTACCGAGGAAATGCATTACGTAGTATTTGACAGGATGGATCCATGAAGAAGCTGTACTGTATTTTCTTGAATGACATCAGTTATTAAAAAAGCACAAAGTTTATCTAATGCGAGAAGACTGCTACGTCGTCTTATTGCACCGACTAATCAATTTGAAGTGTGTACATGTGTCATATTGACAAATGAACAATTTCTACCATAGCTAAATTAGTTTACATGCATAAAACATTACTTCTGTGCCAAATACCAGATCAGATCTGTAAAGGGGAAAAAACAGGAAAATATGAAACAATTTGTTATTGCTGGTGTGATGTTGATCGAGTTTGCATACAAAGGTTTCTTCGCGTGGTTTCTAGTTTGAAAAGTACACAAAATCTCTTAATCGGATCACGATAAAAATCTGCTTACGTAACTTTTTTCTGTAGCGATGAATTATAACCCATAACAGACTTTCTATGTGTATTTCACAGTGCTGTCCTCTACAGTCAGGTCCATAAATATTGGGACATCGACACAATGCTAACATTTTTGGCTCTATACACCAACACAATGGATATCAAATGAAACGAACAAGATGTGCTTTAACTGCAGACTGTCAGCTTTTATTTGAGGGTATTTACATCCAAATCAGGCGAACGGTGTAGGAATTACAACAGTTTATATATGTGCCCCCCACTTGGGCCGTGACCGTAGTGCCAGTGGCAGCCAGCACTGCCAACTCTTGACCATCAGGGGGCGCCACATCAGCATCCAGAAACACATGGCCAACAGGGGGCGCCGCAGCAGCTGGAGCCTCACAGGGCGGTATGGCGACCACCAGAACAGGCGGGACGGGCAAGACAGACAGGCAGGTCAGGCGACACTGGCGGTGCTATAGGCAGAGCGGCGGCATCAGGCAGTGCCATGGGCAGGACCGGAGGCGCCAGCGAGTCAGCCAGAACAGGTGCATCAGGGATGGGAGCCAGGGTTGGTGTCTCATGTGCAGGTGTCCAGGTGATCAGGGATTCCTCCCAACCACTAGCAGGGAGAGAAGCTGAGGAGAGACAGGCAGCTCCCAGGAGGATGGTCAGTTCCTCCTTCTGTCCCTGCTGTCCCTGACCAGTGGTGCAGCGATTGGGGAAGCAGGCGAGGGAAGTCTAGAAAACAGGTAAAATGGTGTTTATTCGGCACAGACTGGAAATAGGGTAGCAGACAACAAACTCACATTAGCAACAGACCTGGGGAAACTGACTGGAACGCGGACTAAATACACCAAACAAGCAGAGAATAACAGGCAACAGGTGGTTACAATCGGGAATTAACACGAGGCACCGCAGGTGGCACACATGAGGATCGGACGAGCAGGTCATGACAATTAATTGGTTTTCCATTATTTCTTATGGGGAAAATTCAATCAGAACTCAAACTTTTTAGGATTCGATCTGGAGTTCTGAACAGATTAAGTTTGAGTTCTGAGGTACCACTGTATATTAGTAATATTAGTCATAGACGACGCTGGATTAGTAATAATCGGTATGTCATTTATATCTTCTACAGTGAGTCCCTATGCAAAACAATAATTAAACTCATTAACTATATTGATTTTATTTTCTGTTAAGACCCTTACTACTCTGCAGATTAGTGATTTCAACTTTTGGAGTCATTTTGGAGTTAAAATAATGTGATTTTAATGTCATTGTTAGCCTCTAATGCAATTTATCTTTCCACATTCCTCTTAGCAGTATAATGCTATTTTTTTACTCAACCTGGAGACAGGTGGTTACAATCTGGATCAGATACGAGGTAATGAGGGGGGCGTGGCACACACGAGGCTCGGACGGGCGGATCATGACAATAATAAAGCTGTGATTTTTAAGATTACTTATTTCTGGCTTCTATTTCACTGTCTCTCTTTTTAAATATAAGAAACTATGGCTATACTTTAAAGTATATGAATTAGATGGCCGAGGTGATATAGGTAAATTGGATATAAAATATTTCTATCCTAAGGAAAAGCCAGACCATAATAAGATGCAAATCTCCAGCCGCTGGCATGTGGGACACAAATTGCTTTTTGCCAGTATATTTAAGATGGTAATCTGGAATCATTTATTGCAGTCAATTTCGTATGAATTGCTTGGCTATCCAGATTTCTCAATAATCACCATGAATGTGTGTGTGCTTTCTCTCTGCTGTTGGTGGAGCTGAATGCAAAAAACAACAATAAAGGAAGTGAATGAAGTAGTCCGAAACACATATATTCATTACAATTTCAAGTCAACCACTTTCAAATGTTTACAAAAGAATTTTTGTGTTGACTGGAAATTTAGATCGACATGCATTGGTGCCTGAGGTTTCATCTGGTTTTCCTTCCCTGAGAATTTCATGGATACTAACATTATACAGTGCACAGCTCACTGAGAGCTGAGCCCTAACAGGGACTTCGGATGGAAGACGATATTGGAGAAATATTTCTCTTGATATAGGCAATCCAGGTGTGTTTTGTTGCTTATTGTTGGCAGTATGTATGACTGAAATACCATGTGATAGCTACAGGCTATTTTAGGTTTATTAATTGAAATATTGAGGTATGGTTTTCATAGGTATAGGGCTTCAGGATACCTCCCTGAAATGACCCTTTGCAGGTTGTCATGTCTTAAAACGTATTTTATCTTTAAACTTGACACAATTTCTCCACTTTAATAGAGGACAAATTTAAAAATCCTGGAAAAATCTCAGCGACAGGTATATTAAGTAGAGGAAGAAAGTCAGAGAAAAGAAGAGTGGTGCAAGGGCAGAGCAGAAAATAACCTGGAAGTACTTTGCAATCATGAGATTCTTGGAGCTTTATGTCAGGGAGAGGGCCACCTCCTCCAATATGTCTCCATCCTCACAGAATAGACCCTCCAGTCCCCAGGCTACCTCAGCTACTTTGCCAGCATCATCATCTGGCACCCCTTCTGATGAAACTTTCAGCAGCAAGTGGGGGTTGCATGTCAGGCTGTAGAGTACTGCCAGGGCACCCCTCCAACGGCTGAGGATAAGTAGCTATTGAAGGCCTTTAGTACAGCTATGGCCTCTTGGGTGGAGTTGTTGACGCCCACTCTTCTCACAGTGAAGGGATCTTGTCTTCTTCTTGTAAGATGGGAGCTTCTGGTAGACAGTTCCACCTCTGGAAGTTGTGAAGGGTCACTGATGCTTTGACAATGGCATCCACATTTACAAGGCCCACTCCAATTACCCGGTGGTAGATCCTCCACTCTGCAGCAAGAATGCCAAAGGCATTTTCAACAGCTCTCCTGGCATGTGAAAGGTGGTAGTTGAAAATCCTCTTTAGTTAAGAGAGGTTTAGGGCCTCAAAACATTTCTCTTGTAATAAAACAAGAATAAAAACAACAGGTTAAAATTCAACAATATACACCATCTAAAAAGTACATGTCATGACCAACAATTACCTGAGGGGAAAAGCCTCATCTCCCACAAAAACATGGGGCATGGATCCTAGGTGGTCAGCACTTGGGAGAGGAGAATCCTCAGGCAAATCCAGCCTCCCTTCACGCAGGGCTTCTCCAAAGGTGTAGACAGCAAGGGTCCCTCTATCACTGCTCCAACCAAAAACTGTAACATCCACCACCCTAAAAAGATATCTTGCATCCACAACTTCCAGAAGTACAATGGAGTATAAGAAATACAAAGGTGTTCATTAAAAGAGTATTTATTTTACAGAATATAGAAAAATAAAAACACTGAAAGAAAAGAACTATTGGACAGGCCTACTCAGCCTGTCATGAGCCACTCTTTGATGGTTGTTTCAGCTTCAGCCTCATTTGGACTAGACATCAGTGGGTTTCACAATACAGACTCTAATAAACAGAACAGACACAATTCACTGACTTTAGACCATATTAAATGGTAAATGTCAATCATGAACAGGTGAGTTTACTGTTATTCCTTTACGTAGTGATTGCTCACTTTTCATCTGCATTCTGAAAGAAAGCAACTTTGGGCATTAAAACCAATGAAAACTATGGGAAAGAATTATGTAATGTGCATGGGGAGGTTAAGTCCATATTGTGTCTAAACCTTTAGGACAAAAACTTTATCCTGAATGGTCAAATTTTACTTTTGCTTAAACACTGGTTTTACTTACGGATAATGACATCTATGATGTTTGTATTCCTCATTGGTGTTTTGACCCTTTGCCACACCAGTTTAAATGAACTGCTAACTGGGGAGCAAGCAAATACCTTTCCACAGATCCTCCAGACTGTTTTCTTAGTGTTTGACCCCAACCAGTGACAGTTTTGGAAACCTGCAGGTGACAACAGATGTTTGGTCATAGAATATTTATTACATACTTTTTGTAGTGTGTGTATGTACATATATAGTATGATTTAAGTATATATTATATTTCTTCGTATCCATTAGATTTTCTAAAACCATAATCATACCAGTTTGTTCATAAAGTCAACATGTCGCAACTGCATTTCGATGTTCTTCAGCTTCTCAATGTCTTGCAGTGGAAGTCCACCATCCTCTAAACACTGACAAAATAATAGATTCTTATAGAAAGACCTGTAAAAAAGTATTTTAAAAATCTCTGAAATTGAGTTAATAGTAATTCACTTATAAATATAATTGGTATGAAATATAAACTTAAATACACCTTGAAACTTTATTATTTAGACTAGGAAAAAAATAAACATTTACAAAAATCAATCTAAAATAATTTAATTCAAACAGATCATAAAGCAAGTACATCATTAATCAATCCTTGGAATACGGCCAGTGCATTAGTTAACCCAAAAGGCATAACCAAGTATTGATAATGTGCAGAGGACATATTAAAGGCAGCCTTCTACTCATCCGCTCCGTAAGTCGAGTTTAGTGAACCATCTAACCCCCTGAAGCAAATCAAGGACCAAAGACAACAGGGGTAGAGGGTATCAGTTCTTGACTTTGATCTGGTTCAGGCCTTGATAGTCAATACATGGCGGAAGGGTCCCATCCTTCTTCTCCACAAAAAAGAAACCGGCACCTGCTGGAGATGATGATGGCCAAATTATTTCCAATGCCAAAGCCCTGCTGATACAGTCATCCATAGCCTTTCCTTCAGGGACAGAGAGGGAGTACAGACGACCCCGAGGAGATGAGGTGCCAGGTAGGAGGTCTATAGTGCACTCAAAAGGACGATGTGGAGGAAGAGAGGAAGCCCAGGACTTACTGAAATCCAATTTCAAGTCCAAGTAGTCTGCATGAACTGAAGACAGGTCAGGAAACTCCTCCCTCTCCTCAAGAACAACTGAAGGGAGAGCTGTGAGGAGACACTGAGCATGGCAAAATGGGCTTGAACCCATGACAGAACCTGTCTTCCAATCTAGTTGGGGTTATGTTTAACGAGCCAAGAGTGGCCCAACACTATAGGTGCTTGAGAGGAGTCAATGACAAAGAAAGACATCTCTTCCACATGATTCCCCCCTATGGTGAGACTCACCAGAAGTGTAGCATGGGTGATGGTGGCTATTTGATGCACATCTAGAGTGTGGGTCACCAGCTGTGTTTGCACGGGCGAGGTGGGCAGTCCTCACTGGTGGACCAGCGTGGTGTCCATGAAACTGTCATCGCCTCCAAAGTCGACTAGGGTGGCTAAGGGCTGCTGGTTATCCCCATAAGACAGTAGCACCAACAAAAGGGTCATCCCAATTGAGGAGCGGAAAATTGGAGCTATACCCACTAGGACCCTCCTCCTCACTGGTGGGTGTGTCCTTTTACTCGACAGTTCCTGATGTAATGTCCCTCCTGTCCACAGTACAGACACACGTTGGTAGCCCATTGATGTTGCATTTGGTGGGGGATAACCGGGTCTGGTCCACCTGCACAGATTTGACCAGTGGTAATACAGACTGCCCCCCAGAGTTGAAGACGGAAATGGCAGACCCTCTATGATGGTCCTTTTTGGTGCTGACGGAGGAGGTAGCCCACTCACACAGGGAGATTGACTAATTCTTCGAAGGTTGCAGGCAACTCTCTGGTCCCAAATCCCATTGTAAAAGGCATTGTAAATGGGCCTGCCAATCCCAGCCAGTGGATAATGCAAGGGTCTGAAAAGATATGGCAAAATCAGCAACTGAGCGGTCGCCTTGTCAAAGCTGGAGCAATTTACGGGCTGCTTCTCTGCCATTGGTTGATCAGTTAAATACCCACCTCATTTCAGTGAAATCGGAAAAATTGGCACAAAAAGATGCCCCAGCTTCCCACACAGCGGTCACTCATTCACGAGCGGGACTGGTTAATAGCGTTATTATATAAGCCACCTTAGTATGATTCAAAGGGAAGGCTGAAGGTTGCAGACTGAAAATTAGGAAAAATTGGGACAGAAATGAGCGACAGGTTCCCGGATCACCATTATTCTGTGGGAGCAGAGGCAGGCAGGGTTCACTGACTGGTGGGATAGTGGCCCATCGACAGGAACAGATCAGCTTTACCTGAACCGCTAACTCCATTAACCTGACATTAAATTAATCCAGCGACTCACTGATCGCTGTGAGAGCAGAGTCGAATCATCCCTATAAAGTACCCTGCTTTCTCAGGGCTTTGGTGAGTTGTTGAAAACTCGACTGATCCATGGAGTCCATCCCAAAATGGAGAGATCTTCTGTCAAGGATCAGGGTTATGAGAAGAAGGAGGATACTGCAGCGAGTCAGTCAGATACGGTACAAGTAGTTTTTTTAAAACTGGCAGTAATCCAGGGCAAAAAGCAGAAGCGTGATTCCGGGTTCGTGGTCGGTAGACATGCAGGGGTCGGGCGGTCTTCGTAGGAATCCAGCGGGAAAGGCAGGCTCAGGTCTGGGGACAGGCGGGTACTTGGACAATCATTGTCGGCACTTAGAAGGCAAGGCTAGAATTGTAATCGGGGAAAACAGATCAGAGTCAGGGTACAGGCAGGCAGACAGACAGAGTTCTAAACAGGAGGAGGGGATATGGTACAGAATTGCTTGAACTTACAACTAAGGCTGGAGATCTGACGTCTGGCTGGTGCACCAGAAATGAATATTAAGGATTATCCATTAAACCCGGTGAGCTTCAGCTGTTTCAGCGTGGCGCACTGTAACCGGTTTGGTCGCTGTGACACTCCCTTCTCAGGAAACCCCAAGGGAGCAAAAGGGAATCCTTGTGTGATATCAATGGGGTGTCCTCGGAGTGATCTATGATAGTACTGTGGTGCACTACATTTACTTTCACAATTAGGAATTCTCGATATAAGGTGAAGACAACATTAGAAATGGGTAAACGCAGTCAAAAGGCTATACATTTTGAATGATGTATTGTTGCATTTTCACAAATGATACTGGGATCAGAAAATGTCACCTCTTTGCTTAAAGTTATTTTTTTTTTGTGCATTCAGCTTTCAGTTATCTGCCTGAAATTAATCTAAAAAAAGACATTAAACTTTCTAATTTTTTGGCATGTTGCAAGGTGCCATGTGCTGCTGTTCATCTGTAATACTTGTAACCATATCTTGTAACCACAATTGAATTATTGAGAAGGTGTATTTTCATTAGAATCCATGAACAACCTTATTACGATAGTTACAGGAATGTTTTAAGTTGGTGGTTTTATAAATATACCCAAGCAAGCCATGTGATGGTAATGCAGCTCACTCTGCTATAATGAAGAGTGTTACATTGGTCACTGAAAAGACTGTGAAGATGTGTCATTAACAGCTGATGCTGTATTATGGGCAGCTGAGTGGCATGGATTCAGCTCCCTGCATATTGCTACAAGTCATGTATCTCGTGAAAGTTTCTTTTGGACCTGAGCTTTTTCAGGTTCATCCTTTTGATGTCAGCTTTGGAGCCATATTCTCTGCAATGTTCCAGTATCATTTTGTTTCTTCTGTATTTCAAGGACCATAGGACATTATGAATAAAACATCACTTTCCCACACCTTCATGAAAAATATGACAGGGCTCCTTCATGAGTGTATGGTTTGTATTTGAAAGAAGAAAACATTGCTATTGTAAAACACCCAAAATAAAATTTTAAAATCAGAACTGAAGAAAAAAATCGTATCCATCCACACACCATGCTGTTGGAGTGTGGTGCTTCTATTTTCTTCATTAGATGAAGGTTAAACACAAATGCCACAACACAAAAGCCATAGATTATTGAATGCATATCACAGGCCAGTGTTGCCCAGATCCAGTCCTTGAAAGCCAGACTCTATCCCAGTTTGCAGATTTCCTTAATCAAACACATCAGGTAAGTAGCTGATTATGATGTGTTTCAGCTGGGAAATCTGCAAGCATTCAAAATAGTGTGTCTTTATTCACTACAACACACATGCACACACACACCGATACACACACATATATGCACATATGCCTACAGATGATGCTGTTGAAAATCAAACGTATATTAAAAAATCAGTGATTGTAAGAAATGTCCCTTCTTCTGCAAAAACATGATGGAAGTAAACACCTTTAATGAAGAATGGATGGTTTTTGAAAATCCTAGTGTGGTTTGAGGTCCTTCCTAAAACAAAGAAAATTTTAAATGAAAATTTACGCTTAACCTCAAACACAAACAGAATAAACCAAGCCCCTTGTAAAAAAAAGAAAAACTTCACGATGGCTTAATCTGAGTCAGTGGCTCAATTTGTTTCATTCTCTCTCATACACAAACTTTTGGCTTATTTTAACCGATGTGGCATATTCTGTTTACTATTTTGCACAATTCAGAGAATCATTTGGCTGCTATTTAAACAGTGCACACAACTTTTTTGTCACTGTTGACAAAGTTTCCTCTCCACTACAAGTGGACATTTTTTAATGCTTAAAATGGCTTTTTCTCTCTGCTAAACAGGTGCCTGCTCAGCTTGTACATGCTGCCCAGTACAGTATGTGCACTCACAGAGAAACAAATCATCATTCAGTGCAACATCACAGTTCCACACAAGATAATGCTTGCACAGAATATCTTTGGTATAATCAAGCATCTGAAACCAGAAGAATGGATTATTCCAGGAAAGAAAAGCGTGATTTCACTCTGTAGGCTTAGTAGTAAACATCAATTCTCTCTTCACAAATAAAAGTGAAGTATGAGAAAGATACACTGACATGGACAATTTTGTAATATCATGCTATAAGGGGAAAAAAAATCAAGCCTAAATATGAGCATGATATAATCCGGGACATAGTAAATTGGGTGGTTTATCAATGACAAAACAAATTAATAATATTTAATAATTTAATTATATTTCAGGTCTTAAAACACCCATTAGAACATATTTCAACCAACAGTCCAAACATTTATGTCTTAGAACATTTATGGTGCACGGTGTTTAAGTATTGTGGCCTACTAAGTAATGGAGTGTAAAGTCTCAGCATGGTTGAATAAGAGAATAATAAAATGTTAAATAGATATGCTATTACACGTACATGAAGCACTAAAATAAAATGCATATACACAGTGTACACAATATTAAAAATACTGAATTTGTTTTATGTTTCTTTTAGGCTTCTGGACCGGGAAAGATGAAGACCATCTTACCTCTATAGGTTCTTCTGGCTGGTGTTCAAAAAGACGATTCTGCAGTTCTTGGATTTTGGCCAATATACTCCTTTGTAAACAACTGTTAAGGCATGATTGCTTGTGTTCAGTTTACTTAAGGCCTGATAGCTCACATAACCATCTGGATATGCTGTGTTGTACTGTCTTTCTTTCCCACATGAAGAATATGATTCGAACAAAATAACACCCATGTTTATATATATACATATATTTCAATTTTTTATTCAGCTCTGATCATTGTACCAGTACTATCATTGAAAACTTAAATTAGAAATTCTGATAAATGCACTCTCTGCTGCCTAATACAGGAAATGCCCAATGGAGAGAAGAGGGCTGGGGTAGGGCATATATAGATTACAGAAACTGCAAACTCCTCAGTTAGGACACAAACCCTTTTAGGGCTGTTCCCCACAGCATATATTTTGAATGACTCTTCATGTGGACAGACATCGCATCATCAGTTAGACCAGAAAAAAATAGAAATTCCATTTCCACCCATTTCCTGTGGATTACGTCCAAGAGGACAAAGCCAAGAAGCACTGGACCGTGTCTGGAAGATGACCAGGGAGTGGAGATCTGCAAGAAGGCCATTATGGTCAGTGGCCGTGACCATGGCCAAGCTTACAATGGTGGTGACTGCTCTGGAGTTTGCTGGTGCCCCAGGTCAGTGGGTACGCTATAACCGATGGGAGGCTAACTCCAGTGGGGAGCTGAGCTTTAACCTGAAAACAAATGTGAGCAAAGCTCTGGTGCTGTACCTGGATGATGGAGGCAACTGTGACTTTTTGGAGCTCCTGATTGCTGACGGACAGCTACAGCTGCGTTTCACCATTGACTGTGTGCAGCCAGCCACCCTGATTATGGAGACTCCAGTTAATGATGACCGCTGGCACATGGTCCTGCTCCGCCGTAACTACCAGGAGACGATGCTGGTGGTGGACAATGAGGCCAAGATAGCAGACGTCAAGTCCAAACGGACGGAGATGGCCGTTGCCAGTGACCTGTTCATGGGTGGGATCCCTCCAGATGTACGTCTTTCTGCTCTCACCTCCAGTACTGTCATGTACCAACCTCCATTCCAGGGCCTGATTGCTAACCTGAAGCTTGGGGAGATGCCACCACACCTGCTTGATGGTCAGGGCATACAAAGCAATCTGGAATATCTCTGTGTAAAGCAGAACCCATGCCTCAATGAGGGCTTGTGCTCAATCAAGCATGGAGAGGTGCATTGCGACTGCACCCTGACACGTTACCAGGGCAAGTACTGCGATGAAGGTAAGAACTTTTGGAACCAAAAAGCTGACTTCCACGCACAGTAATTGGTCCCACTTGTATTTTATTATATTGTAGATGACAGCTTAACTGATCTATTTTCTCCAGTGTCGAGGTAACCATCTGAATCGTACAGATTCATGATATATAATATTTTCTTTGTCATATTTTAGACCATATTTTTAGCTCCTATAACACCTAATGACCTCTGCTCAGTTGGTGCCCCCAGAGTGACCTGCATCATAACAATTTTAAAGAATGAAATCCTGTCTAAATCCCACATTCTCTACTGCCAAGTGTGGTTGTATATCCATAGAGGTAAACACCCCTACAACTGCAGTTCATTTTTAGTCTTGTGGGAATTTTCTGGCGAGCGTGCAGAGGCTTTGTATGTTATGTTGTATGCTGCTTGGGCTGACGATCGGCTCACACGCCTCCCTTCTCTTCTGTGCCCACTAGCTTTCTAACCTGTGAATACACTTACCTCTTTCTGGCCCTTCAGACCGTGACCAAAAGCTGCTGGATAAATGGCTGCACTCTCACCTTTGTGCGTGTGTGAGGGAAATCTCAATTTTCTAAAAATCCACTAGTGCAGTCAAAAAACTAAAAATGCAAGAACTCTTGTATTATTTTGCCTTAGTTTGACTACAGGTCTGTGTTTGTATGTGGATTAGGTTTATATTACATAGTGGAGACGAAATGTCCCCCACAATGTATGAAAAAAACAGTTTTTTGACATTATGGGGACCATTTTTAAAGATTTGTAAATGCAATCAAACAAGTAAAAATTCCAAAGAACTCATATTTTGTTTGGATACTTATGGTTAAGGGTAGGGCAGAGTAGGAATTAAGGTTGTAATTTTAGGATTAGAGTTTTACCCATACAAATGAATGGAGAGTCCCCACAAAGATATAATTACAAACCTGTGTGTCTATGTGTGGTAGTAGAGCAAGATGGGATATGTGAATATTGAATTTCATTGTACTTCATTTCACCAGTACAATAACAATAGTATTATTCTATTCTAAAATGTGCCTTTAGGCTACTAAAAAATAACTTCCTTTCATCCACTAGCTGCTTATACAGTCATGAGGAGAAAAGTTTTCTACAGAATGCTAATTTGAATAAAAGATAAATGGCAATGCATTGATCTAACTCTCAGCAATTGCTGTGATGGATTCCATGTGAGTATGTAAGAATTGCTTTTATGTCTGCCTGGTAATGAAATGAGTTTGATTTGCAGTTAGGTGTTTGCAGTAATTGCTTTCACTCATTGTCAATGGACAACACCATCATCACAGTCAGTATATATATATATGCATTAAGGGTATGACACCCTCATTTCCTTCTTTTTTAAACAGAGTATAATTTTAAATTGTGTACGGTGCTCACAGAAAGTCTTAGGAAGCTTGAAAAATTCTGTAACAATCCAGCAAATCTATTGGTTTCACACCAACAGTTAGCACTGTCGTCTTGTACTTCTGGGACCAGGGTTCTATGTTGCCTGTCCTCCCTATGTTGTTGTTGTGGGGTTTCATCTGAGTAATCTGGTCCCCCCCAGTCTATTTGGAGTCATCAAATTTCCTGTACAGCAAATTTTGGATGCCAACTTGATGCCATCTGTGAAAAAGCTTAAGTTAAAGAGAGGACGGCTTCTACAAATGGATAATGATCCAAAACACAACTCAAAATCAACGGTGGATTACATGAAGAGGTGTAAACTGAAAGTTTTGCCATGGCCTAAACAATCTCCTGATCTTAACATAATTGAAAATCTATGGATAGACCTTAAATGAGCAGTGCGTAACAGGCAGCCCAGAAATCTCAAACAACTTGTAAGGAAGACTTTTGTAAGGAAGAATAGGCGAAGATACCTCAAACAAGAGTTGAAAGACTCTTGACTGGCTACAAAAAGCGTTTACAAGCAATACTACTTTCCAAAGGGGGCAGTACAAGGTATTAACTCTGCAGGGTGCCCAAACTTTTGCAGGCACCATTATTTGCTTTTCTGTTATTTTGAAAGTGTAAATGATGAAAATAAAATTCAACTTTTTTGACATATTATAAGAATGTCTCATTTGCATTTTGATAGCTTTTGGGAAGGGGTGGCATGGTGGTGCATTGGTTAGCACTGTTGCCTCACACGTCTGGGACGTGGGTTCGAGTCCCCGCCTAGGTTGCATGTGTGTGGAGTTTGCATGTTCTCCCTGTGCTGTCATGGGGTTTCCTCTGGGTACTCCGGTTTCCCCCCACAGTCCAAAGACATGCTGAGGCTGATTGGAGTTGCTGAATTGCCCGTAGGTGTGCCTGTGTGTGTGAATGGTGTGTGGGTATGCCCTGCGATGGGCTGGCCCCCTGTCCAGGGTTGTTCCCTGCCTCATACCTGTTGCTTCCAGGTAGGCTCTGGACCCCCTGTGACCCAGTAGGATAAGCGGGTATAGAAAATGGATGGATGGATGGCTTTTGGGGATGTTTCCATCTTTCCTTGGCTTCTTTATGTACATTAATATACTTTTTTACTTGGGGTGCCCAAACTTTCGATCTCCACTATATGTGTGAATGAATGGTGTGTGGTGACTGGTTCATGACTATGGATGACCAGGAAACCGACACCTGAACCAACAGCTGGCCATCTAGTTGGCAGGCTTTCGGAGGGGTGTCTGCGGCAGTCCATTTGGGATTTATAACTAGACTGATGCCACTTTACTGATGGTTTTCATTAAGTGGGTGTAACTTTTGATACATACAATTTCAGATTTCAGGAGTGATTTTTCATCAGTTTGACACCAAACATGCCATACCAGTCCACATCTCATACAATCTATATTAATTAACTAACAATTTCTACATTGTGCATGTTAATCACTCACCTCAGTATACAGTATAAGTGTTTAGTGTTGCACATCAACAGATGTTGCACTACACTGCATATTCAAATCCAAACAGCACATCTTTACCATAGATTGGTGTAGCCGTTAGTTTGCTGTAATCCCATTTTCAGTTAAACATTTGGAAATGACGTATTATGGTTGTTGTGGTATATTCCAATGATCTGCTTTCCAGGTTGGATAATATTCACAGTCAGTCTTTTAACACAGAATAGTAGAAGACAAAGGAATGCTGAGGGACCACAAAGGTCAGATAAGGGCCGACAGAGGGATGCAAAAAAGAGAGTTGTTAGACAAAGAAAGAAAAGACCTCTGATAGTTAGGAGACCCACAAAGATACTTAGTTACATAATTTAATGTTCACAATTCCTCTGGGATAACAACAAGAGCATATATGCAGGGGTAACGATACATATATTTTATCCATATATATAATGGTTCCAGTGAGGAGGGTAAAGCAGATGATACTGATCTGAAGGATGGCACACAAAACACGAGATTGTCTAAGGACAAAATCAAACATAACCTATTTGGATGGTGAGACTAGCAATAACAAGTACACACATATACATGATATACACAACTTAAAACAGAACTTTCTTTAATGCATTGGATGAGGCCCTGGTTTATAAGGCAGGGTGGAAAGGTGGGGTGGGGAGGGGGTTGCATGCCAAGTTGAGGGACCCCTATCCTTGAGGTCCATTCTGCTGTCCGTAGGTCCTTAAATCTTTGGGTTAAAAAAGTTGGAATGCTGCTGTATGCATGTGTGTGATCCTACAGGAGCTACAGAACACAGGCGTAGAAGACATGGGATTTACCCTTTTGATCAGGGACGGATTATGGGTTGTGTGGGCCCGGGGGCAAAACGTTCGCGAGTTCTTGCTTGAGATAGTCACTACTTGTAACTCAGGTTGTCAAACGTTTAGCATTTTTAAAGAAACCTTGCACTTACAAAATCATGGAGACATTTCTTTAGATCACTCACACAAAAGATACCGATTGTTTCACTATTTAGTTGTTCATACAACCATTAGAGGTTGTTTTACAGAATATATGATGCTTGTTTCATCATGGTGCTACATCTCATGCCACTGAAAAAGAACTAGTAGAGGGAATACTACAGATGCAGTGGAATCATGGAACAAATGTGAAATGTATTGATTTAATACAACACTGTAAATCACAACATAGGTTCCCTTTAAATGAAAGCAACAATTAGCTACAAAAAGTACTACAAAATAAAACAAACAAATTCTAACTGCAGTGTTGTTCACCTACTTTACAAAAAGCAAAGCAAATGCTTACAGGTCTCATTCATCTGCATGACAGGGTTGACGACAATTTGGCCACAGGTTTTCATCCACATCAAAAAAAATTCTCCTTTGCCAAACATCCTGCAGCTGACACCTTAACGTGGTGGAGAGGTTTGTGTGATCCCAGGAACTAAGTTGCCCGGGGCTTTATGCCCTTGGTAGGGTCACCCAAGACAAACAGGTCTTGGGTGAGGGATGAGACAAAGTGCAGCTCATTAGACCCCTTATGATGAGTTATAACATAGATCCACGTTTTCCCTCACCTGGACGCGGGTCACCGCCCCGGAGCCAGGCTTGGGGATGGGTCTCGATGGTGAGCACCTGATGGCCCGGCCTGCGCCCAATGGGACTGGTTGGGTACAGCCCGAAGAAGGCATGTGGGTCACCCCTCCAATGCGCTCACCACCTGTAGGAGGGCCCAAAGGGGTCGGGTGGAATGTGAGTTGGGCAGTGGCCAAAGGCGGGGACCTTGGCAGTCTGATCCGAGACTGCAGAAGCTGGCTCTAGGGACATGGAATGTCACCTCTCTAGCGGGGTAGGGGCCTGAGCTGGTGCGTGAGGTTGTGAGATTCTGACCAGGTATAGTCGGGCTCACCTCGACATACGGCTTGGGCTCTGGAACCAGTCTACTCAAGGGGGCTAACCCTAACCCTCTTCCACTCTGGAGTTGCTCGGAAGGGAGTGGTACCGAGCAGGGTTGGGAATATTTATTACATTAGTCCATGGATGGATGGATGGATGGATGGATGGCCAAACATCTTGGAAAGAACTGTTGGGCTTGACCAATCTGGCCTGACACTGATCATCTGTGATGTCATAATATGCCTCATCTATGGCCTGGAGAAGGGTCACTTCTTGATGCTGCTGCCTATCAAATACTTTTCACCTCCATGTGGAGAAAAACTCCTCAATCGAGTGGAGGAAAGGAGAGTATGCAGGCAAGTATATCCTCCTGAGACCCCACCCATTCATTTATGTCCATTGTAGTGGACTTTTTTGTTTTTGCATCTATCTTTCGCTGATATAAGGAAACATACTTTATTTATTCCTGTTGTACACTAAAGAGGGCATGCTGTGAAATTAAAAATAAATGTGAAAAAACTTAAACTGTAAGATTACTTATTTCCCCCAAAGACAAATAACCTAAAATTGAAGGACACTTTTTTCCTCGAGTCTCAGGAGGATATGGTGGTGAATTGAGGCCTGAAACCATGCCCACACCAGTTGAGCATGGTGGAACATGACATTGTCCCACACAATAACATAGGTCACACCAACAGCTCTACAGACCAGAGTTAGCTCAAGGAATGCTACATGTTGTATGAGCCAGTACAAGGTCTGTGTCTCACTACACCATCCTCTGATCCAGTTGATGTTGGCCCCAAGTTGTCTGGGTACTACTATAGTTGCTTGCCGGCCGACAAAATTCCTACCTCTACTCCTTGTCTTGGCCAGGTTGAAGCTTACGTCAGCTGCAAAAATGAATTCACAATGGTTTTCATGGTTTTCAACAGCATGCAGGGCCATCACCCTCTAAGTAAATAGACATGTTGGAAAGAGAATCACCGATAGCAGTACAATGATGAGGAACTTTACTGCTTCACTGTCTGCGTTTCTTTCAAAAGGCACATAGTATGACACAGACAAAATTTTAGGGGCATTTGGTGCCTTTTCAGCATGTGTATAATGCTTGGAAAATGTATTGCTTCACATTGTTTAAGATGTATTCATTGTCCAGGTCATGCTGTCAGATTTCCGTAAGGCGAATATCATTTCTGGGCCAGACAAAGTTAAATACAACCTGCTTTTGTTCTACTGTAGCCTATGCATTGGCATGCAGTATACAGGGTGTCCATAATGTGTCTTTACAATTACAAAAATTTATATCAAAGGCAAATGAAAAGACAGATATGTGGTCATTATTACGAAACGAGACATGTATCTAAGTTGTTTTTGCCTCATTTAATGCACCTTTATATGGGCACCATTAGTTGCGCGAAGTACATCAAGATGGTACTCGATTTCTTGCCATGTTCACTGTAGCTTACCATCATCAATGGTGGCAATGACATCAGTGATCCTCTGCTTTAGATTAGTGATGTCCCATACCTTTGTTTGCAATGTGATTATAAACTTTCATAACCACTGAGTACATAGAACAAATCTGAGAAAGATATCTCATCAATTGCCTTTGTAATACATTTTTGAAATTGAAAAGAGGTTTTATGGACACCCTGTACAACCATCTGACAACTAAGAGTAGCCTACAGTAATATCCACTGTAGTGCATGCTGAAGACTTATCGGTTCTCATTGCGGAATGGTTCTTATGATTAAGGCCACAGATGATCTTCTAAGGTGTGGTTGAATCGTTCTAGGTGCCTCAGTCATTGTCATACCATTTATGACATAGTCTAGAACCATTGCTCTGATCTTCTGGGATACTCTTTGTTGTTGCTGCTACTTCCTTCGTCTAAGGCCTTGTCCTTGACCAAGTTCCCCCGCACCTTTTAAATTGGCCCCATGGCCACCTTTCTGGTGAGGCCCAAGCCCTCTTCTAAGTCGAGGCCCCACGACCACCTCTCAGATGTGGTGCTTGTCCCCTGCCATTACTGTGGCATTTTCACTGTATGTCAGTGTAAGTATGCTCCTGACCTCCACAATTCTGAATGATAGTCTTTCATACTTTTTCATTGTCACTGACTGATAATTCTCCTTTAACAAACTGCTACTTTTTTACACCGATATTGTAATGCTCTACATTACAGTATTTGAAGTTCACTGGCACGAGAAAGGACTCATATGCACGTGCACTTCTCCAGATCTCAAGACACAGTTCAATAGCAAACAAAAATTCACACAAACAGCAAAATAGCAACGAATTTGTGTTGGTTATGAACAAACAGTTTTTCTTAATTGATTTGGCACATTTCATGAAAACATACATAACACTCTCAGGAATATAAGAGCATTTCTCAAAACAGTTTATGCATATATCACAACACTAAGGTTTAGCCTTAACCAAAGCAATTATCTCATGTCTCAAAAGCAAATAATTCCATGGATTAATCAGAGGCACTAAAATGAGAAGTAAAAACAGCATTGTTTTAACCACGAGAGTCAAAATACTTATATACATTATCAAACGTCAGTGTAAATATGCTCATGTGGTCCAAAATTCTGAATGATTGTCAGATCCCACTTTTACATTTAATATCCCCACCAAAATGCACTACAGACACCAAAACAGTTAGCTCATGTCTCAAAATAAACTCTTACCAACAAAACATTATAGCATTTTCTTTCTTTCTGGAATAACACTATGTCACACACAAAAGAATGGTCTACGAAACACTATCAACAGGCAGCAATACATAAAATATAAAATGGATCATCAGTAAAGGATCATCTGCAAGCTGATTTCATTTTTCACATAATATTATAAAAAAGAACACTTCTTCACTCCATTAAATGAACCATGTTCCAGTATATTTCAGTGGCTTTTATTTCTTATAGTGGCATAATTAAAAACATAAATTACCAAAAAAGGAGCGAGAACTACAGAAACAAAATACACATTTAGTCACTGCATTTAGTCACTGAACGCATTTTGTATGCAAGCAATGAGAAATGATTCACAGTTTAGTCCGCATGAACTGATGTTATGGTAACTGTGTGAAGAGTGTTGTGGAAGTGATTTCAGTATTACAGAATGTATCTTAGCAATTGAAAAAAACTGTCAAATGAGACCAAGCCCAACAGGCATACATTCCAAGTGATTATCTAATCAGGTGAATTGCCAAGAGGTCCTGCCCTAGATGTATTGCTAAGAAGACATCAGCTGTGATGAGAACTTGTGGTCAGATCCAGAAGACAGCATGGATTATTAGCTCTACTACTATAATTGTGGAGCAACTGAAAGTGTGTGTGTGTGTGTGTGTGTGTGTGTGTGTATGCATAGTGTATATTATTATCAGTGTAGACCAACAAGATTAAAGCTATTGAAAATTGTGCCAAATGATGACAATTGTACAAAACAATTTACATATACACTATATTGCAAAAAATTCTGGGACACAAACATGAACTTTAATGACATCCCATTCTTACAGTATTTCTGAATTGCTAAAATACTTTTTCTGAAATCTTGCATCTTTTTCTCAAAACAGTAAACACAATGTCACATGTTATATTCCCCGTCGCCAGGCAATGGGAAGAACCCTCTCATGTGCCGAATCTAGCTTTGACGCAACTCCACACCTATTCCATCACAGGCCAATTCCATGGCATGTAGGGGATTTACTCTGCTGTAGGGTTATCTACCTTACACTGCCAAAAACTTCTCTGTAGGGTTGAGGAAAAGGAAGTACAGTGCTAGGTACAAGTTGATATTTTGCGCATTGATGTTATATCATTCTCTTATCTGATCAGCATGCTGAAAACTGACATTGTCAGATTGATCTGAAGACATTGTTGCATCATCCAGGTGGGTCCTACACAGTGGTGGTTGAAGCGGCTTGTTGGTTTGGTAAAGCACATCGGGTATCTTGAAAGGCAATACACAAACGTAACATTCATTCGACCAAACTATAACATAGGTAGGATCATGGTTCGAATTACGGGAGGTACTGGGGAGTACTAAGACCCAGTCACCCCCAAAGACACAAAAATAGCATTTTGGGGGGGGGGGGTCTTAACATTTTTCTTTTGTTGTAA
>JABFEB020000002.1:16723873-16734802 GCA_019775895.2 Stomatorhinus ivindoensis | reverse complement strand
GGACGGAGTGTGACAGGTTGGCGTTGTTCTGCAGGGTGCCTCTGAAAAAGAATCTGAATGGTATCATACAGTATGTGGCTCCAAAATTTGTAGATATGTTTCTGCTTAAAAGGTGCCCTCAGAGATTATCACCAAATTTGAATTCCCCATGCCATGGGCACTGTAACAGATGCTGGCTCTGAACCAAATAACCTTTGTGAGGTCCACATGGACATGTTGGCTAGGATGCTCTAGGCAATGTTCTGCTGCGTTGGGCTGTACAAAATGGGATTAAGGGAAGGAATACACAGACAATGGAATGTGGTTTTGTGGTGGTGTTATTCTCGATAGATATAATAATGAAAAGACACAATAACAATTGGTATTACAATGTATACACTGCACCGGTGGTAGACTTCAGAAGTGACCTAGGCTACAAAAATAAACAAAACACAAGGCAAAACAATAAACAAAACACATGCTAAATAATCCCTGAACTAACTTATCAAGTGGAAATGAAAATTCAATTTAAGGTTAACTGAGTCTGCAACTCCGTAACAAAGCACAGAAATCAAACAGGCAGGCAGCTGACGGCAGGCAGGTGCTGGCGCTCCTGTTGACAGGATGAACAGTGGAACAGCAGCAGAGCAGGCAGGAGAGATGTCACATGGACAAGAATGGGCAGGCTGAAAGGACGTCACACGTAGTAGAGGCTTCGCAGGCAGCTGGGCAGTCAAAATATCTGTTCTGGGTCACCAGACAGCACACTCCACAAGGGGTAGGGGAAATAGGAAGTGCATAAGTCAAAGTAAGGGAGACTATAGGCAGTGCAAACAGTTAGGTGAGTGCAATATGTAAGCTCCACCAGATATGGCAATGGCGGCATAAGTAGGAAGGAGAGGCAAGTGGGAATGCAGGCATGGGGAGTCCCTGAACATCAGCACTCTAATTCCTCTAAGGGAGTGTGAAACTAGAGTTACACCACTGACAGTTCAACTCATCCAAAGCCAATGGCACTGATCCCCGCACTGTAAAAAACTATGGCATTTCAACTACCTCGGTGCCTTAAGTTTTTGTTTTAACTACATAATAATATTTATCCTGAAGTAACTTAACTTTCTTAGTTAGTCAACATATTGTAGTTTTTAAATCAAGACAAAAGCCTTAAAATATGTTTTACAGATTGTTTTAAAACCAAGGTCCAAGTGTCAAAGTCTTGAAACACTGAACATTGCTTTTATAACATATTACAAGGGCTTTACCGAAAAAAATGCAACAGTGAGGATAACTTTTTTTAACTGGTACAGGTATATGTTGGTAGAGTAACACTTCCTCCATACAGGTGTTTCAGAACTTTTTTCTTCATTGCAAGTGAATCAGATTCCAAGCAGAAGTGACGTGCCATCATTGAGTTCTTCACGAAGAAGATTGTTGTAAGAGATTGGAACTGATGGTCTCCTATTGTGGCGTTTTTCATCAATACTGGTTTCCCCTTTCATCTTCTTCATCAATCTATACACATTGCTCTTGTCAGGGTATTTCTGTAAACATTCTGTAGCGTTCTGTGGATGTGGGAGAGCCTGCACACCTCCTTCGCTCCTGATGGCACATTGCTTTTTTGCTGGGAATCTATTATTCACCAGCAATGAAGAAAAACTCTTCTGAAACACCTCTATGGGAGGAAGAGTTACTCCACGACCATGTGCAATCTGAACCACCTATGTCAGTTCATAAAAAACTTATGGCCACTTTGGATAGCTTTCGGTATACGCCTCACAAAATCTCCAAATCTCAAATCCAAGCCCAAGATGTATCAAATCACAACAAAAACCACTGAAAATTGCTCAAAAGTACCAAAGCACAAATCTGAATCAGTATGAATCTAGATGCTACAACTTCTTACCAAGCAACTTGTTGCAGAGACTGTACACCCTTGAGGAGTAGCAACTCCCATCAATGTTCAAGAAAAGCTTCTGTAGCACTTAACGTGTGTATTTCAAATGTTTTGGGTAGTCAGCGTTGAGAGCATGCATGAGATCCATCATTAATCGCAATGCCACATCCATGATGACAAGCTGCTTATTCAGACAGATGTTTATTCTTTGTTTCATTCTTTTCACAAAGGAAGTGGGACAGGATGGCTGTACGCTTATTCTCTTTGGAAACCTGAAATACAAACACACATGTGCACAAAAAACACTTAATTGACCTAATTAATTCAATGACAATATGAAAGTTTCATATGTGTAATACTTACATTTGCATCGAGTCTCATAATGTTATGCAGCTTAACAATCCCAAGGTCCATTTTCTGTAAAGGTCAAGCATTCAGGGAAGATGCTCATCAAGTCCAAAAATAAGAAACCTAGTAGACATCAGGTGGTTGAATTCGGCAAGAACCTTGACAGAATGAGAAGGAAAGTTTTGTTTGTGTATACTCAACAATGCTAGTTACTCTAGTAGCATCTGATGACACCTTCAAACAAGATGAACTAAAACTGCAGAAAATCATGTAAATAACATTTGTTTTACTTAGAATTAACTTTTACTGTTATTCAAATGCCAACTAACATTACTGTTAGTTGTTATATGTTGCAAATTTCTTTGGATAAAAGCATTGCCTAAATTTAACTATGTCAACAGGGAAGAATAAAGACCTACCTCTGTGTCAACGGTGCTGGCCATCTACTTCCGATTTTACTTATTAGGGGCTTGTCACAAATGATCTTCTTTTGTCTCCAAGCATATGCATTATCCATGACGACATCAATTATTTTATTAGGGTTCTTCTTTTTCATTTCTGTCAGAAGTGTCTTTATGTCTTCCTCAAGGGAGCTACAGATGTGCCGATCAGGAAGATCTGTTTGGAAATTGGCTTCTGATCACCTTGGCTACTTGATCTTCCGTTTAGCTTTCCCATCTGTAGTCCTTTGGAGCCAGATTACAGACAATGATGTCCACCATACGACACGCAACTTCTGCCAATAATTAGCCAATTTAGCAATCTCAGTAGTGCCCAATTTTCCTGCCCATTTCTTCCAATTAAGCCACTTTTAAATTTTCCAGTATTTTCTGTAGAGAGTTGGTCTGAAAACTAGTATGGGAAGTTTTGAACGGCACAGTTCACTTCTTCAAATCAGTTGCCAATCAAATTAGATAGACACAAACCAACCAGTCCTATGGGAATCACTCTCTGTAAAACATCACTCGACACATGAGGTGGAGACCCTGCTAAAGAATGAAAGTGCTTTAGCAAATTTAAAACACTCCCTCAATACTCTTCAGCTTTTCATCCCTACTAAGAGACAAAATATTTCCGTCCAATGAAGCTTTTGCTTGAAGTGTAAATGATCCACTCTTTACCTGAACAGTCTGAATATCCTTTCGACTTGCTAGATAAATCAAGACCAAGCGTTTATCAACATTGAAAGATTCTTGGAATGTGTATCTTATTGAATGTGCTGCTAGGTTATTTGCTGATACAAAAGGAAATGTTCCTTAAACAGAACCCCATAGTCATTCTATGTAAATACCTTCTTCATCAAATGTCTCTATGAAGTGGCTCTAAAACAGCAGAATATCCATATGTTTTAACATCACTACTGTAGCACAGCGGAGCGAGATTAATAGATGTTAGAGATGAAGTATACTGAAGCGGTACATTGGACAGAACCCAATAAATACAAATCTCAAAGTATTCAATATATAACCTTAAACAAATCTGGAACCCACTTGTAGAGAAAAATGGATCTTCATGGAAATATATAAAAAAATTTCTGATGCAAAATAATACAGACTTTGCCCCAATGTCTTCATTAAAGACTTTGTCAAGTTCATCATTTATATTTAACAACTCAGGTAGCACAGGTAAAATTGGAAGATTTACCTTTTTCCTTCCTTTCACTGGATCCAAAATGTATTCCACGGGCTCAATAATCCTACATTTTTCCTAGAAAAAGCTAATCATCTTATGTTCAGTGCGTAATGGACCAGGCATTGACAAGAATGAATATTGTCCTGGTGTATCTATTGTTTCTGTAATCAGCATAAATGTTGATGGCTCTACATTATTATTGTGCTTACTTAGTTCTCCAGTGAGCATGCTAACTTCATAAAACCCATCAATTTTTTCTAGAGGGGTAACTGGAGGAGTGTTTGCATGCTCCAAAAAAGGGACAGCAAGTTTCGCTGCAAGCACACCTCATCACCATCTTCAAAATGTTCTAAAACATCTGAAATTGGCTCATACAATCCGACCACATTTCTAATGCCCCGAAATTCATCTTCATTCACACTTTGATGGTTACGTACCAACCTTGGTCTTATGTCAGTAATGCAAGCAGGACTATGCAACATGTGCAGTGAAAGTTGAACATACATTTGAACACAATGAGCAATCCTAATAAGGTTATTTCACAATTTCCTTATTGTTCACATGGCTATGTAAATCTGATTAATCCTGCTGAAGATTACAAGATTCTAAAAACTACACAATTCACAGAGAACTTGAGAAGCCACTGGATCTCTCCCCCACTATGGACCTTGTTGCCTAAATAGATGAGTCTTGAGGTCAATTTGCCTTCTGAAGGTGCAAACAGTCACTATAAATACAGCAGATGAAGCAAAAGTAGCTGTAGTGTCCATCTTTTATTAAAGCGTAATACCTTTTAATGATTCTATTTCATTAACACAGTACTTCGCTCCTAGTAATATTGTGGAAAACCTTAGAAAATATTTAAAATATTATCAGGAATTATGGCACTGAGCTGTCTTGGCTGCATCCACACGGCAAGTGTTGAACCGCATGGCGCAGCCAAAAAGTTCATATTGTTTGTGTTCTCACCTCCAAAGGCGAACCGCCTGGTGCCTGTGAAAGGCCTGAATATGCCTGGATGGGTGAATACTACGTCACAAAAGAACACCTGCCATGAAAAATAAGTGTGATTGTAAAGTGTTTTTCAGTTAGAAACAAAATGAGTTATGTATACTGATTTTAAGATGACATTACATAATTTGGGGTACTGGGACACTGCAGTCTTAGTTTGTCCTCCATGTTGTTAAGTGGTTTTGTTTCCAAGCCGCGGAACCTACCAGTCCCACACCAAAGATATGTGACTGGATGCCGTTTTGATAGAAGCAGCAAAAACCATGTGCTGCTGTGCCTGTGGAGGGTGGCGCCACTGACCCCATTGATATACAATGGCGCAAAAAATTCACCACTTGCCGTATGGACACAGGCTTACTTTCAAATTATAGTGCTGTTTTCAGCCGCCTTCATTCATTTGCAAGCTTGCCCTCATCTACGGTGGATCCTGCTCTCTGGATGTAGAATCCCACCATATTTCCTGCCAGAAACATTAAAATTAGCTTTATAAACAATACAATAAAAAACAATAAGTAAAAATCATCAAATCTCATTTTTGACAGTGTACCCACCTCTGATCCTCACACTGTAGGCCTAACTGAGCATTTAGGTAGAGCTAGAACAATAGACATTATAAGCTAGACTGAACAAATGTATCAAACAGATGTTTTAATAGATGCTATGCTCCTTGAGATTGGCGCAGGCAAGATGGTTTGTAAGAGACCAGTAAATATGTAAGAATTTATGGTGCAAGGCCATTCAGTGCTTTATAAGTTATAAGTAGTATAGCAATCAATCTGAGACTTAACTTTAAGTCAGGCACGGAGCATAAAAGAGGGCTCGTATGATCAAATGTTTTAGCGTTTGTAAGACGTCCAGCTGTTGCATTTTGTACCAGCTGAAGTTCATTTAAGGATCCAGATGGACAACCAGAGCATTACAATATTCCAGACTGGAAGCTATTGTCACAGTTCACGGGGGAAGCTGTGCCTGGGCGTCGGTGGCGTGAAGCAGGCATGACAAAGAGGCAGGTAGTTCAGGGTAATACGGGTTTTTTCGGCAGACAGACGAGGGTAAACGCCACGTAACACCACAAGACGCCACAATGACCGATCTGACAACAGGTATTGAGACGCGGACTAAATACTAAAGACTGACAGGAAACTAACAGGAAACAGATGACCACAATTAGACGGATGCACAACAGGTGGTTCCAGCAGGGTAGCACACGGGGTAGCGAGGGGGCGTGGCAGACACGAGGCTCGGACGGACGGATCGTGACAGTTATAAAGGCATGTATTAATTTTTCTGCATCATGGAGGGCGAGCAGCTTCCAAAGATTGGCTAAGTTTCATAGATGGTAGAAAGCAGCTCTAGTAATACTTCTTATGTATCAAAACATAGTTTTTAATCAAACAGGACACCAAGATCTCTGACCACTCTGTAGAAACGCAGAGTAGAAACACCATCCAGGTTGATGTAAAACTTTTTTCAAGCAGCCAGAGGATCAACTAGCAGTATTTCTGTTTTTTCTTAGTTTAACACAAGGACATTGTTTTGCCATCTACTGCATGTCTCGTAGATTGTCTTCTAACTAAGAGCTGGGATTAACAGATGATTTAAGAGATATGTATAACTGTGTATCATCAACATAACAAAAACCAACACCATAATTTCTAATAATGCTACCAAGTGGTACCGTATATAAAGTGCATAGTAGCAGGCCCAGTACTGATCCCCGTGGGGCACCTTATTTAACTTAAGTGGGCTTGGAAGTTTCATTGTTCACATGAACAAACTGATAATGATCAGTTAAATAGGAGTGGCATCAAGAGAGAGCTGTGCCCTTAATGTCAGCCACACATTCTAGCCAGTCCAAGAGAATATTATAGTCCGCAATATTGAATGCAGTTAGATCGAGTACCACCAACAAGGGTCAGAAGCCATAAGAAAATCATTCATTACTTTTGCTAGGGTTGTTTCTGTGCTATGATTTGGTCTGAAGCCAGACAGATATACAGTAATTCATTTGCATTATTTTTCTATATGAAGGAAGACCATTGATGAACAACAATATTTTGTAGGATCTTTGAAATGAAAGAAATGTTTGAGGTCTATAATTTCATAAATCACTAGTTTCAGCATTTGATTCCTTGCAACCAGGTTTTTTTTTAAATGTTTTGGATCATATCCTAGCCTAAGAGATGACTTTAGCTGTTTTAACAAGGAAGTGTGAATCAGTTGTTGCATGAGTAGGCCTGACTACATTCCGACGCACACCAGCAGACCCAAGAATAGCAGCAAACGCTGTTGTTAAAGGATCACTGTCATTCTCTATGTGAATGATTGTCACCAACAATCATTCTCTGTAGGTGAGAGCTTGCTGGCTGTGAAGGGCAGCCACCCACTGGGAGCATTACTCCAGGGCCCGCAGACGTGCCGAGACCAGGCATGAACCGTCAACTTTGTGATCAGGGATGTATCAGCTACTTTGTTGACAGTTTTGTGTATATATGACTGCTTTATATTGATATTCCAATTTTAGATGGAGAACCTTGCAGACAGTTTGACGTAAATAACCCCTGTTCATCCCTGCAGTCCTATTTACAGTTAGATATGTGTGACTCTGTTGAGGGTGTCATTTGGTAGTTTGATCAGGGTGACCCTCTTTACAGTTTTATACTGATAATCCCACATTCAGCTGGACACATGTTTACTCTGGGTGATTAGAGCCGTCATATTGAAAGTTTTACTTTGCAGTCATTGACAGTTTGATGTTGAACTTTTTCATTTAATCTGAATAATCCCATCAACACTCTGGTCTGGACAGTGTATTTGAGAAGTTAATATGAAGTATATGCTGGGCAGTTTGTTTTGGGCAAGCCCATAGACAGTTTCACATGATTATGAATGCTTCTTTGTTTTTCAAACGAGAATTCTCTCCAGAATATTTGTAATTTGGCAGAAATGCAACAGTATGTAAAAGAGCGAGGGGGAAATTGAGGGAAAATGGGTATGAAGGCATGTTTGGGCCACTCAATACACAATAACATTGCATGGAGTATAGATAAAAGTTGAGAAAGCCACTGTGCATCTGTAGTGTTCAATAAGAAGATGATTCCAGTTTTGTGGAAAAAAGTTTATTCTCACATCTTGTGTTTGCTTCTGTTTCTCTGTTTCCCACTGCCATTTTCTTACCTTACATTCCCATTCAGAATAATCTTATACAGCCATCAATGAAGTAGGACTACAGCTTAGAAAAATACGTTTAAAAAATAAAAAAAGAATCTGCCCTGCTTGCCCTCAGTGATGGGTCTGATTTCTGAGCTTTTAAGGATTCATTCCCACCCACCCATCTTTTGCACTACATTACTGAAAAGGTGTCTTTGTTCTGCCTTCCTTGTCTCTTCCCACATTTCTCAGTACTGAGATGTCTATCGGCAGCATTTATTCCTACTGCTCCTTCATCAGTTTCCACATCTGCAATCTTTCTCATTGTTTAGTGGTATCTGCCTTGAGTAAAGAGCTGAAAATAACCAGTGCACCAAGCTTTAATAGATTGTTGCTGAAGCATGAAGTGAATATGAGGGGCTATTATGAATCCCTGTCGATCATTTGATTTGTGGAATTTAACTTGTGGAATTTGGGTGTTTTGAAAGCCAAGGAGAGACTGAGTGACATAAACACATATACTGGCTAGACTTATAATAAAATTAGAATGATACAGAAAAGATTAGCATGGCCCCTATGCATGGATGTGAAAAATTATATATAGCAATGGTGTGTGGATCATCTGGAAAATAACTCTGGTAACTCTCAATAGCTTGTTGAGTTAAAGATAATCTGTGCCAGGTAATACCAAAATAAGATAGTGAAGCTGCATATGATACGTAAAAATTTGTATCCCTCAGAGATGCAGCAGTATTTTCTGTTGACCTGGTCATCAAAGGGTCAATCATAAGGGCTTTTCAGCATGCAACTAAGAACCACAAATACAGTTGCAATACTCTGTTTAGTTCATGAGGCATAAAACATAAGACTTTGTTCACAGCTGTGAATAAATGCAGCACAAAAAGGATACAGAGAAGCATGTATGCTATTTTGCCAACATTTTGGAGATGAACTGTAGATAGATAAATGATTCTAACAAATATGAGTGCTGTCACTTCAGAACGTTTTAAACATGGAGATTATGGAGAAAAAAAAACACTTGATATTCTAGAATAGTGAGGAAGCACAGCCACTTTTGAGGCCATTTATTGATTGGCAAACCCAAGAAGGCAGCATGTGGCTCAGCAGATTAGGCCTGTGTGGAAGGTCACTGAGTTAAATGCCAAAATAATCACATCTATGTTGGATCCTTGAGCAAGACATTTAATCCCCCGAAATGCTACAGGGGCACTAAATAAATGACTGACCCTGCTCTCCGACTTCAGGCCCAGGGTTATAATAAAGAAATGAGTGAGTGAATGTGAATGACTGTTACATTTACGCATATAAAACACTTTTCAAAATACCCAAAGCGCTTTACAGAACCAATGAGAAACCACTTCGACCACCACCAATGTTTAAGCACCCGCTTGGATGATGCGACGGTGGTCATTTTGAGCCCATGGTTCTTGAATTCAGAAAATAAATTCAAACTTTATTTGTCAGATGTACAACCTGCAGCAAAATGTTTATTGCAATTCTCCGAGTAAATATGGGTAAAAACTATTTAAAACCATATAAAAAAGATAGTAAGAGATTAGATATAGTACTGTCTATACTATATACATGGATATACAAATTATATATGTGCTATATTGCATGTGAGATCTAAGATATAAATAGAAATATTGCATATATATTGCATTATAGAATACTATTGAACATGGAGTTTACAGAACGATGTGATGGCATAGATGTATGGAATGAATAATATAATATAGCCCACAGTGTTATGCATTGGGGGGAATGAGTGAAAGGTTGATGATGTCACTCCATCACTGTCACTCTCCTGCATCCTGTGTATTGTCCTGGTTCAGACACCGAGTAGCTTGAAGGAAGAAGCTTCTCCTCTTTCTCTCTGTGTTGGCCTTCAGGAAACAAAATGGCTTCCCTGACCTCATCAGTGATCAGAGTTCATTGTTCGGGTGGCTGGGGTCTTTCATGATATTCCTGGCTTTGGTTCGGCACCATTTGGTGTAGACAGACTGCAGGTCATGGAACTCGGCGTTAATGATGCACGCGGCTGATCGCACCACTCTGGATAGTGCATCTGTCCTGCATTGTGCTGTTCCCATACCAGGTGGAGATATAACCCATCAGGATACTTTCAATGGTGCAGGAGTATAAATTCCTTAGCACCCTGTGAGGCAGGCGGAAATCTCTGAGGCGCCTCAGATGGAACTAATGCTGATGGGCCATCTTAGACAAGGAGCTGGCGTGAGGTGTCCATGACAAGTTCTGTGTGATGTGGATGCCCAGGTACCGGAAACTGTCCACTCTCTCCATTAGGGTCCCTCTGATGAAGAGGGGATTGTAGTTCCTCACCTGCTTTGTGCAGTAGTCCTCAATCAGCTCTTTTGTCTGGCTGGCGTTTAAGATAAATTGTTCTCATGGCACCAGCTCTATAGGTTGCTGACCTCCTGCAGGTAGACCTACAAATTATTATTGGACATTAGGCCTATCACTGCAGTATCATCAACAAACCTGATGATGGTGATGGAATCTGATGAGGCTATGCAGTCATATGTGTACAGAGAGTACAGTAGGGGGCTCAGAACACAACCCTGGGGGGCTCCAGTACTGAGGGTAATTGGAGGGGTGACTTGTTTTCCTACCCTTACTGTTTGTGGTCAGACCATAAGGAAGTTGACAATCCACAAGTCCCTCAGTTAGATGAAGAGCTTTGAGGGGATTATGGTGTTGAATGCTGAGCTGAAGTCTATGCACAGCACCTACACATAAATTTCCTCTCTCAGATGTTACGATCCCCAGTCTAGGGTTGGGGATCGCCAGAAAGGAAGAGGAGAGGGAGAGGGGAAGACGGGACAAGCAGGGAACAGGAAAGGGGAACACAGGAAACAAAGGGATCTTTTTTT
>JABFEB020000002.1:16661704-16675707 GCA_019775895.2 Stomatorhinus ivindoensis | reverse complement strand
TTGACGACACCGGCTGGCTGTAAAGTGCGCGTCAACTGGGCTAGTCTCGAGGACTATCTCGGCCCCAATAACAGCAGTTTTTTTTTATTCACAGAACCGGCCAGTATAAGAGTAAGTTTCAAATTTAACTCACCCTCTCTTCGCAGCCTCAAAGACGATGATGGCGGGAATGCGCGATGGCGCTGGCGGTTAAGGTTTAAAGTATGGAACATTCCGAACAGGGGGTCGCGCGCTCCTTCTTCGGTTCAGTCTATGTCCAGAGATGACCTTTAGATGTTTTTCTATTACACATTACACACGTAACATAAGACTATTTTCATGTATTTTAAAAACTGTGATTTACCCACTGCTATGTGCATAATACGCCCCCCGCACCAAAAAATGGTGTGACCCAGTTCGCTATATAAAAACAGGCCTGCACAGCGCAAGCATTCACTTTCCTTTGGTAATTTAATGTCAGTGTCTTCCCTATAAGAGCGACTTTTAAAAGTTCCCCACATCATTTTAACTGCTTAATTATCCAAATATGTTGCATGCATTGCAGTGGAAAAACTGCTTTGTTTAAAGAGAAAAAGAAGATGCTTTATTTATATCGCATCTTTCATACATGAAATGCAACTCAAAGTACTTTACAATAAAGCTTTTTAAAACAAGGAAGTGATTCTGCTTCTATGCTATAGGTAATGTATTCCAAAGTTTCAATGTTGAAAACACGACCCTTAGTCAACATTGATTCAATGGCTCTTTTTCAACATAGAAATTGTTGTCGCTGTAAAAATGTTGATTTAAAGTTGAAGTTGTAACTTCAACCACAAAACAACCTTTCTGACCATAATTCAACGTTGAATCAATAACAATTGCTATCTGGGATGGCACTTAACAATCATAAACTCTGCCCGTGGTGAACAGTGTCTGCATACTACAGTGGTGTCCCGGCACCATGCATCTCGGATGTAAACACAGACTCCTCTGCCTTGTGTCTTCCCTCCATCTACGAGTGCACTGTCCGCTCGGTAGCATGCTAGCTGCTCCAGTTGTACAGCAGTCGGGAATGTTGTCGTTTAGCCATGTTTCAGTGAAAACAAGCACACAGCAGTTACTCACTTTTCAATTCACTGATCGTAGCTGTCATATATGATCCATTTTGTTGTCCAATGATTGTAGATTAGCCAAAAGGATAGATGGTATTGCTGGTATTGCGAGTAGAACTCCGCTGGGTCCGTTGATGAGTAGAGATCCACAATGGAGATGTTGGAGGAGTCACACAAGTTTATTTAGCAATCTGATTATAATCAGGGAGTGACTATCTGACATACATCCAGCATGTGCATCAAGTGGCTCTAATGTACCTATCTGCTCTTCTCTCTTATAGCCCATTTGGGCTTCTCCCCCCTCTCCTGGTATTGTTCCCGCTACGTGACAGCTACCTATGTAAATTTTGGTCTAGTTTAGCAAGTGTTCCTTTCCCCCTCTCTCGGTCTTGTCCATTTGCATGACAGCAACAAACCTGACATTTGCTCCAGTTACTGCTTGTTCCCCCTCCCTGGTTTTATCACATACGTGTGTAGCGGCCTTCCCTTGAAAAGGCAAAATGGCGTCTCAGCTATCCCTCCCCCTCTGTCTCCATTTAACCATGGCCCTGTGGCGAGGTCACCCAGCCCTGCCGGCACGCTGGTCAGTCCCTACTTAAAAACTGCATTATTTTAGAATAAACCCCTCACTGGGCGAGTTGGATTAGCTTCTAGCCTAGTTCGGATACCTCCACGCCTGCTCCGCTTCTTTGCCCATGCGCACCGCTTCTGATGCTTCCTTCCTGGGGAGGGGTAGCAGGCAAGTCTGGCATAGTAGCGGGCCGGTGTAGCAATCCAAGCTCCATTAGCGTCTCTGTTCCGAGGTCTAGAACTTTGCAGGACTTGCTTCTTGCTTCAGCCTGTCGACTGTACTTGTGTTCCGACATAGACTGATGAGAAAACCTTATAGACAAATACTCGCTTGACAAACAGAACACCACATTTTTGGGAGAGCTAGAGGTCGCTGCGTCTACACGCGCTGCCATCTTGGATCAAATCCACACTTGGTCTTGGCACGATGCATCTTGAGCCGTCTGGTGTTCTTGCATATCTTTCCGCATTGGCATCTGACCTCCGGTGTCATCCCTGTCAGTGTGGCTTGGGTAAGCCTTCTCGTTAATCGTGTTTCAGTCCTGGTATTTACCGTTAGCTCTGTCCTTGTAAGTCTCTCATCCCCCCCCCCCCCCATTCGGAAGACTCTGGGGGTATTACACTGCCTGGTTATCTGTAGCTTGCTTCGGTGCCCTCTTGTGAGTGCTGTACATAAGGTTGCTGGCCTCATGCTCCCATGCCAGGCTTTCCTGGCGGTCAGCCGTCTCTCCAGCATCACTGATCTTTCTCAGTTGTTATCCAGCCTTTCCTGGATGTCACTGGTTACCAAGAGTTCACTTACTTAATACATCAGATAATGCCACACATACAGTCACTCTTTATAATAATAATAGAAATAACAATAAAGATCTATCTTATAATGTATCATTATGGTGATGACTGTTTGAAGCTAGCCAGATCTTTTGGCTGTTTCTTTCCAAGAGTCATTCATTTTTCTTTTCATTTTTTTAGGGGCTGAGGGTTACTAGGTTTATCTGTGAAACAATCGCTAAGAGAGGGGTAAGATTCAGACTTAGACATCCCACCAATATAATTTCATTTTGCATGCATGGACTAGGTTTAGCAGCACTAAATTACTTGTACTACCAGGCTGCCATGTCAATGATCTGTATTGTATACATTATAAAAGGTGATGTCATAATAGTCAGTGAATCACCACTTTTATGTCGATGGAGGGGAACAGACTAGTGGCCAATGGGAATCATTGCATGCATGTTTGTAAAAAGCTTTGGTATTAAATTTCTATTATAAAATAGAAAAACCATGATTTGCTTTTAACCTAGCTGCCTGTCCACATTCCTGTTCGTCGCTGATCTGTATCTTCTGTAGAAGCTCTTCAAGGTGTGCAGTCAATCTCAAAACCAGAAGTCAACAGCCAACAACAATTAGAAATTCCTTTTACTTTATAATATGGTATACATGTGTTACATATTGGTCTAGTTTGTTCATACTGAAATGCATCTTGGGCAGTGATGACTTTTCTCATCTACATTCGCATTTTCCATTACTTGCGCTTAATGAGCAAACATCTGAAATTACAAGTGTGTTCTAATGCTCACTGACACTTGCCCTAACCATGTAGAGGGCAAATCCACTTGCATTACAGTCCCATTAAGGATATGTTTTCATAGTGCAGGAGGTGGTTGAACAGAAGAAAGGCTGCTTAATGGTTTTACATTTCAAAAGGTTACAGCCTAAACAGGTAAATTGTGAGACTAGTTCTAACCTCTATACCACAATGCCACCAAAAAACTGCTAACTGGCAAGTCAAATTTGCAACAAAAACACTACTCTAGAATAGGTAGAAGATGGATGAATGGATGGATTAATTATTTTTTTATATATAGTGAATTTCACAACAGAGTCACCCCAAAGTGCTTTACATGGGTGTGTTGTGATACAGTGCAACATCATAAAATAAGAACAATACAAAAACTGGGAAATGGGAAGACAAAGAAATAAAAGTAAGAATGACCATTGTAGTGTCTGTGTCAGACGACAATGGAGGAAAGGAACTAAAAACTCTCAAGTATGGAAAAAAAACCTCTGGGGGTCCAAGGTCAAGTGACTGTCCACCCCCCCGGGCCGCTAACATTATAGGAAAAAGAAAAGAGTGAGTTTGCTTGCTAAAAGCAAGGTGTAGACTGTAATCAAGTCAAACCATGGTCTATTAGTCAGTTGATTTTTTATGCCAGCCTGTGCAGGATGCAGATTGTAGTCTGCACCCATGATGTTGCAGCTTGTCAGTCACATCCACAATGTCAACCTTCCATGGGACTGATTGAGGACTCCAGCTCAGATAGTGTCCACCCTAGGCACAATCCAGACATGTGGGAAGGCAGAGAGCATGGTGGTCAGAACACGCATTGACACATGAATCGACAAGCATAGTGCACCAGCAGCCATAGTTGCAGTGTGTTATATGTTAAGCTGTGAGTAAGCTAAACTGAAGAAATAGGTCTGCGGTTAAAATTTTATGACTGAGACCAATTAAGCATCCCTACCGTAGGCTGGAACCATTCCACAATATAGGGGACCTGTGACAGCATGTCTTACCGCCAACTGTCATTTTATTTATATGTGGAACAAGAAGGGAACCTGCATTCTGTGACCTGAGTGGATGATGCGGCTTGCAATCTTGAAGTAATTCGGTCAAGTATCGATGGCCAAAACAATCCCTCATGAACGATTTGCATTATTTTTTGACCCCACTAGATGATCTAGGCGTGCGTTGGGGTAAACTTTGAGCCCTTTTTAGAACAGACAACACACCATAATTATACATTATTGTGAACACACAAGAAATTAGCTGAAATTTAAAGCAGCCAATAAACCTTTAAAGCACCAAACGTGCTCCTTAAGATATACCTTTATTATTTTCTTTGTATAATAAATGACCACTTAGTATTATGCACGGTCCCGTGATGAACTGGTTAAAGCATAGTATACTTGACATGAGTGTCTTATTTAGTTTTACAGCTTTTAGCCCATTGATTTATTCCTATGCATGGAAATACCAGTACCCTGAAAGTCCAAAGGATGTGCATTCTCTCCCCCATAGACAACTGTTCAAAAGGACACTTTAATAGATCTCTCTGTCTCATGTTATAGCATTATTATAACTGTTATTATACCCTTTGTGCTATAAATGGACACTGAGGTCATATAAACATTAAAAATTAATTTAAATTCACTCGTAAAGAAATCTGGAAATGGAAGTGGCGTGCAAGAGTTGCTATTAACCGTAAATCCCTTTACAGTGATTAAACACAAATAGTGAAATGGCTTGAATCACAAAAAATGATCAATGTGCATTATTGTGTGTGTACTGGACATCATTGTTCTGTGATTAAAAATGATCAAGCCTTTCACCATGTAGCACAGGTGTCAAACTGCAGTCTTGGAGGGCCAGAGCTGTGCACATTTTTGAGTTTCCCCTCATTTTACACACCTGATGGTTCACCTAACTAGGAAGGCCCAAGGCCCACAACTCCTCTAAGGTGACAGTGACTCTAAGAAGGAGGAGTCCTGTGTCCAAAAAGGAAAGCAAATGGTCAAAAAGGAGGACACCCTTGAAAATTTGTTGGGGGGAAAGGGGCAGAGCAGTACATAACACAATAATAGTATTAATAGTATAATATTATTATTAAATAGTAATAATAGTATAATAGTATTATTTACTTGAATAATCCACTGATGCACTCTTAAGGGATTAAGTTTGACATACAAATCGCATCTATATTGACATGACAGAACTTAAAAAAAGATATTTTTTCCTGCACTTACTGGCTGGTATGTACTGGTATTACCAGCGTACTCCACTGAATTCTGAATAGTGAATTTAGTTCAGGAAATTGTAGGACTTTAGCCATACAGACATTCCTCTACTTTCAAATGAGTTACGTTTCCGAACAACCGTTTGTAACTTGAAATGTTTGTAAGTCCTTATTTAACATCATTTAAAGGGTATACACAAGTACAAAGAACTAGGATGCTGGGAGTACACACACTACACTGCCAGAAGTCGAACTAGGTGGAATTTGCACACAGAAAAAAAAATTGATGTTGCGAACAGGAAACACGAGCCCAACGAACACAATTTGGACTTACAGTCCTCTTTGTTCATATGTCTGAAAATCTGTAAGCTGAAAGTTTATAAGTAGAGGAGTGTCTGAATACTGTAAAGTATGTGTACCATAGTCAAAATTCGATATGCTGGCAATTATTTTTTAATGCTGTAAAGCTAAAAAGATCATTATTTTGTTTTCTTGCGATAATAGCATAAAAAATTGCAAGCATGGTTGTTTTCAGTTTACGTAGTATATATGTGTGGGGGCTTCACAGAGGCAGGCAGGGGAACAGAAACATGACGATGGGGGGCTAAAAGGAGGATGTAAAACAGCAGTCTGGACCAGGGAGTGGAAAATCAGACTCTACAGATACAATCCACATGAAGGGTTGCCATATATCCCTCCTTTGTGGTCTGCAGAGTGAAGCTGGTTAGGAGACCTGAGGCTCAGAGAGTACTTAATTTGTGTAGTGTACCCTGGGTGCTGGTTAGGAAGGTTCTAGACTAGGACAGAATTTGTTTGTCTATAGGAACAGAAAATGTTTGCTAATGGTATTTGCCAATGTGTTTATGCTGATAGATTGTAGATAGCACTGTCAGTGAAGATTAAACAAAGAAAGCTTTGCATCCCACTGTACCTCCAGAGCACAGCTCATTCCACTACTGTGATTCTGGCAGATACACTGTAGTGAGTAACAGAAATCTCTGTATTCCTCACATGCGCATAATTATGACCTAAACCTTACACAAACCTTATACTAAACTGCAAAGCAATATGCAAAATGATAACATTGATTCGGCTGCTTTCACTTTTACCTTAACTCTTGCGTTAACTGTACTGCTGAACAAGACTGCTAGTGATGTACTTGGTTTTTTCTTTTTATGTTGACGTTTACACAATCAGTCTCCTACTTTTGATTTTTAAATTTAAGTTGAATTCCTTACCAACAATATTCATGAATGCATATGTCATGACCCGCTTGTCAGAGCCTCCCGTGTGCCACGCCCCCCTCGTTACCTAGTGTTTGCTTCCCAATGGAAACCAGCTGTCGTTGATTGTGTTCATGAGTTTTGGTTTCGTTTTGTCAGTATTTAGTCGGTGTCTCTGTGCTACCTGTCAGTCCGGTCATTGTGATGTTTTGTAGCGTTTACCCCGTAAGTCCTGTAAATAAACCCTGCGTTTGGATATTCCTGGCTCCGATCGCCTTGTTTGCTCCGCGCTACACGCATCCAGGCACGCTCCGAAACCCGGTCGTGACAGCATAGGACAACAATGTTAATTTCCCATCTTTTTTCCTCCCTTGTATGATTCATTAAAAAGCTGCCTAAATAATTCCAAATTCAGGTGGTGAATTGCTAAGAATATAGAACACACACTCTTCCACCCAAAACTCCATCTGCTTCCATCTGATACGACACCAGATTATTCACATTGCATATGTAGAATATGAGAAATAATTTGCAGTTGACATGAAGAGGTAACTAGATGCACATTTAGATTAATATTTATACATGGCAAACAAATGATGAAGAAAGTGCAGAAAACACTTTAAGAAAAAGCATCACAATTCCCATGCAAGATCATATTAAATTCCTTTCAGCTGTCTTCCCAATTCTCCACTTTCTCTAGACCTTCATTTTAAATGTTACCTGAATGTAAACTATTCATAGGAAAGTTAGATTTTACCTCTATTCAATTCACCTCTATTGAACCTCTATTAATTTTTTTTTACCAGATCCAAGTCTGGGTGCCACATTTTCATGCTCAGTTAAATAAATCCTTTAAACTAAGTAGTGCAGACAGTGAAATTCAACAAGGTGGTATGGCTACTTCCACCAGAGATGCATAACAACTAAGTTTAGCCACTCTCCCAACACCAGCAGGAAAAGCAGGAACTAGCCTGGGCACTGATAGAGCAGAGCTTTAGTGGGGAAACAGCAGGAACTGGTCTGGGCACTGATAGAGCAGAAGTCAGGAAACAGCTGGAACAAGTCCAGACACTGATAGAGCAGTAGTTTAATGGGAAATGACAGGAATTGGCTTAGGCACTGATAAAACAGAGGTTGGGAAACAGCAGGAACTAGACTGAGCACTGATTGGAATAGAGGTTTATGGAAAATGGAGGTAACTCAAATGGGCAGTAATAAAGCAGAGCTTCATGAGAAATGGAGGGAGCTGGACTGGGCACTGGCACAGCAGAGCTTTAATGGGAAACGGCAGGGACTGGACTGGTCAATGAGAGAGCCAAGGTTTATGGTAAACATTGTGTTTTTAAGATCAAATAACACAAAACTAGGTAAAATGTTTTAAATCATTTTTCTTTCTGGCATGTACCCTATAATAAACAATCGATCAGTATAATAAGGTATACCTTCATTTCTTCAATTGTTTTGTATTGTCATTTTTTATTTCACACAAATTGACTTCCCAGACTGATGTGTTACAGTAATGAGCTCAACAGAATGACCCATATTGTGTACAAGAAGAGTCCATATCTTTTTGGGGCTCACCTTTTTCCCCTCTTCATTCAGAACAATTCCGCAAACAAGCAAATTTGTCTAAGATATGGACTATAGATATGGTAGAAATGTTAGTGCAAATATGTTAATTTGTAGCATGGACTGAAGTTTTAGAATGTGTAGCCAGGTGGGGAATATTGGGCTGTCCACCTAATTGGTTCCCCTGTGATTTGGGCGGGGCTTGGGTTGTATATATAGTGGGTGGATGGCTAGGTATGGGGCTGAAGCAGTTCCTGTTGTAGGCAGTGAAGGTGGCAGCCGTGGAGTGAGTGAGTGAGTGAGTGAGTGAGTGAGTGAGTGAGTGAGTGAGTGAGTGAGTGAGTGAGTGAGTGAGTGAGTGAGCGAGCGAGCGAGCGAGCGAAGGAGGTTAACTGGCACACTTGTGCTTGTCCCTTATCCCTTGAGGTGTCATGTTGGGGGCCGAGCGGTTGCACACCTTTTGGGAGCTGCGTTCTGTTGTGGTTTGGGAGGTGGCGAAGGCAGCTCCAGCAGTGCTATAAGTCCTCATGTTGGCGGTTTACTGGGAATGTGGACATCGCCGCTGTTTTCTCTTTGTTTGTCTGTTTACATGCTATTGACAACGGCATATCCTGTGGAACGTGTGGGCCAGGGGAATTTCACCCAGCTATGTTAGTGCTGAGGGGGCAGCCTAGCGGCGACCCTGGGTGTCCGGAGCCTCTTGGAGTGGTGCCGTTCTGCTGCCGATCTCTGCGCACAGCCTATTTGCTGCCTCAAGATTTTATATTCTGGTTTTTGATTTGATTTATTGTATTGCATGGAATGATTTGTATTTTTGGTTTCTTTTTTAATTATTTTGATTGTTGTGATTATTGTGTAAGCTTTGGGTGGTTGCAGGGCAACAAAAGTGGGTACCATACTAACGTGTCTCTTTGCCTGTGTCCCTGGGCTAGTAGCCCTGAGCAGCACCTTCCTCGCTGGTGGCGGACCTCACTTATGTGTGTAAGTCACTGGTAGTAGCTCACCAAGCATGGGTGTGGTTGTCAGTGAAGTACCCCTGGAGCTCCTGCCTGTGGAGAGCTCCTGGTCCAGAGATTCGCTGTGCTGTCCTCTGGTGTGGTCTGCTGCAGGGGTTAGGTGCCCAAGGGGTTTTTAGATCTGTGTAGCGTGAAACTACAAATTTCCCTTTAATGTAATAAAACCACACTTTACTGATTCATGTCTCTGGCCCTCTCTTATGAATTGAACTTGTGTGTCATCCGTGTGTTGGGTATCATTGTCCCCGTGTGTAGTGTCTTGGGATGGCATAGTTGGCTATTCATAAAAACAGGGTATCGTAGATCGCTCTGCCACAAATGCATTGATGATACATTTTCAATGCAATCAACTGCATAGTCCAAACAAGCTTATATGCTACAGTGTAGGCTGCAATGTATTATTCCAAGTCAATTGCTTTGTCCATGAAAAAATGGGGCAAATCATGTTCCATATTGATTCAAATCAGAGTGTTTCACAATCCAGCTGGAAAGAAGTGATGCATTGAGTCTCCATCAGTTGAAGTACATTAAAAGGAGGGCAAAATATGCTTGGTCATCTCTGTCTTTGCACCCTTTTCTGTCAGTTCTTGCCCCACTCTTGCAGAAGCACAAGAACATGCACTGTGTGTTAGGATTGCAAGTACACACTACTTCCATTCAACCTGTTTGTTTACTCATTTTAATTAACTATTTTTTTTAACTGACATGTAAACCTCAGACTTTAAGTTGAGGAACAATACACTTAAGTACATTAGACATGTTCTTTAGTTGCACTAGTTATGTAAGCTGTTTAAGGCTCTGTAGACCACAGGTGACAAGTAGATCATGGATTTATGCGATGAACCCCACCTTCCCTTTCCTTTTACAAGATGGGATAATCCATACCAGTAGCATGACAGGACTGGCTGTCATTAGGCCTCATAAGGGAATCCCGATCAAAGCCTAGACCATCACAGCTTGTGTCTTTTGGCAGCTTATGCAAGGACTTTTCCCATCAACATTGTCTGGATCGTTGTGTCCAGGGAAACAGCAGGTTTGATAAAACTCAATAGGAAATATGCACCAAGAGGGCGGCCTGAATTCCATCTGTGAAGCTTTGTGCTGTAACTATGAAATATATCCCCCATCCCCCCCTGTTACTCTGTGTTCTAGGAAGACCATTAATCATTACCATTTAAAGCAGGCAGTGTTCCACTGGCTTATGGCTAAAAGTTTTACAGCATTTATTACTTACAGTTTTTACAATATTTATTTTGTATTTTCATATACATATAGCAATCAAATGTTTATCGGTCCATTAAATATATCTCCATTTTATTTTCAGATATGAAGGCATGCAATACATAAGAAGGCTTTATAGCAATGCAGGTTTATTTATTTATTTATTTATTAATTACATTTTGATAGTTTCACGTTGGCCCTTTAATGAACACTGCCATCTCATTCAGCTTTATGCCATATTCTGACTGGGTTGTAATCTAGGCTTCCTTCAAGACATTGACCACGATAAGCACAATTTTTTAACAGAACAAGCCACTAATTAAGCAGAAACCCATGAAATCATAGCAGTAGCTAAATACGTGTCCTTCTTGACACTCTCTCCGCAGGGAAAGAGGAGTCCATGACCACCTTCAAGGGCAACGAGTTTTTCTGCTATGACCTGTCGCTGACGCCTATCCAGAGCAACACAGACGAGATCGTGCTCTCCTTCCGCACGCTGCAGCGCAACGGCCTCATGCTGCATACGGGAAAGTCAGCTGACTATGTCAACCTGTCACTGAAGAGTGGCGCTGTCTGGCTTGTCATCAACCTGGGCTCAGGTGCCTTTGAGGCTCTGGTGGAGCCTGTCAATGGCAAGTTCAACGACAATGCTTGGCATGACGTGCGTGTTACCCGCAACCTGCGCCAGGTAAATACTCTCTCTTCTGGAGGCTCTGCCATCAAGCGTTTCTCTTTCCTTCTCTGCAGCTTGTTCTGGACAGTCTGAGGAAAAGCATCACATTGTGTATTTTAGCATTTATGGTACTCTAAGCAGAGGATACATCTGCTGCTGTTTGTCTGAGATCATGCTAATGAGGTCATGTGAGGGTCACGTGTGTGGCACCCTGGTTGAGCTCACAGTAAACAATGATATATGGTTCTGTGTTTTTAAGCATATGCTACATTTAAAAGGGATATGTGTGTGTGTATATATATATATATATATATATATATATTATCGATAGCCTCGCATCCCAACCATGTGCTTTGTACCCTCAATGTAACAAATAATTCAACTTAAATACAACATTGAAAACAACACATTTAATTTTTTACATTTTAATTAGCACTTATAATCTATACCAATATTTTTCTTAATGTTGCGTCATGGCAAATGTTGGTTATAGTTCAAAAAAGAAATAAATGGAATATAAATATGTAGATATATAAAAAATTAATAATTTAATGCCTGTTAGGAATCCAGGTGGGTTTCCTGCGATGATGCGGCATGATGCCGGCAGATATGTTGGATGACCCAGCTGCAGCTCGACAATTCAAAGCAGGGTTTATTAAATGAACTAAAAACACAAGAAAACACAAACAAAAACAAAGGACCATGAGGGGTCAATAGTAAATGGGGATAAAGAAAGACTAATTACAAAACAGAGGCAGGTAGGCAGAACGTACATCTAACACCAAACATTAACCATCACAATTGACAGAACACTCAAAATTAACGAAGCATTGGCAAACTAAACTGAGGAAGGGACTTAAATACTGAATCTAAACCCTAATTAACAGAGACTGGGAAAACAGGCCACAGATGAAACTAATAATTAAATTGAGGGACTGGGAAACCAAGACAGACAAAAACAAGGAAACAGAATCCAACATGGGGGAATAAGAAAGATAGGTTAAACACAAGCAAAGCACAAAGCAGGAATGCAAAAACAGAAATCAAACCACAAAATCACAGTAACTAGAAGATTTTATTAAACAAATACAATAACAGAGGGGGTGGGATTCCAACACAAGACAGAAGGATTCATAGACAACCACATGATCAACTAGTTGAGCCATGCGACCAACCGGGAGAAGTGAAAAACACAAAGGGCCGGCTTCCCAAATGTAAGGGACCAGCATGCAGACTCAGGGCCACAGAATTTGTTACTAACCAAAACTTTACTTAAAATCCAAAAGTCATCAAAATACAAAACGATATGCAACACAAGAAAATCATGGGCCCAATAAAATGAGGTCAACCAAACACAATGAAACCAAAATTAAAGCATAACATAGCCCAACCTACACTGAACATGACTGACCTAACAAATAACACACTAGGGTAACATATATACTGGTTGATCAGTCCAGCAACATACATAAGGGGGGAACACTACCATAACATTTACACCTACGTACCAATCACTCCATAAACCCCATAACATATTTAGCCCATCAAATTATACAAACAATGTTATAAAGAAAAACTAAATCAAAAAATGTTAACAAAAATATAACAAACAACTATGCCAAACCCAACTCCCCATCCCCCTACAGTGGGCACCTATTGGTCCTGTGATGGGAATTTAAAGGGAACCATGACAATTTCAGCTGTTTGCCAGTCGGACCAAAAAAAAATTTATGCACCACTTCCAGTTGTTTCACTCCAGTTAACTGCAACCTTGTGTGGCCATCTCAGGCCATCACACTGAACAAGGATTAATACTAGTCTTGGACTAAATTGCCGTTTCAATGGAGATTAACCATTGTAACTCAAAACTAGTATAGGCTTAGGCTTAATCCTCGACTGGGAAACTGGCCAAAAGATGGGGGCTGACTCTGACCATGGCACTTTAAGACATGGACATCCACAGGAAAATACATTGGTGGGGGAAGATGTAAGTAGGAGCAGGTGCAGTTTAGAGTTATGAGTCACAACTAGGACTCAGAGCATTCAGTTAAAATTCATTTATTAACTTTTACATTTCCATGTGATCCATCCAGTACTTCTAGAAATTGTACAAGTTGGTGAGTGTCTGAGGAGTAGGAATCAGGTGGGAAACGAGGTCGCGGGGCTGTCTGGGGAATACACTGCTGTCGTTTCGACAGCCTCCCTTTCTAGTCTTCAAATAGATTTTCAATCTAGGTGTTAAACATTAAACACGCAAATCTGATCGGATTCAACTAAATTATGAAGTTGATAGATATTAAGAGATAAGCTTGTTTGACTAATCTAAAACATGAAGTTGGTAACATTTTTATAATTAAGTATATTAATATTTACTTTAAATGGTAAGTTAACCAAATAATTGTGATTTATTTTTAAAAAGTTTATTTCTAAGGACATTAACATCTTTGCCATCTTTTTAATGATGAGTGATTTCAAGAGCAACTCCACACTCAGAAATCAACAGAAGTGATGCTGTTTAGATAGAAGTAACACAGCAGTACTTTACTAATAATGCAGTAGTTGGTATAATCCTGATCCTGGCTCCCGTGCACTGCTCATTTTAGTATCTTCTGTACTAAAAATACAACTGACTCTACTTTTTATCTAATGAGCACATGTTTCAGATGTGTTAAAAGCTGAGCGATCACCAGAATGTGCAATACAGGAGCCCTCCAGGGCTAGGATTGGTAAAGTCTAGTAAACAAGCTAAGGAACACCATCCATCCCTCCATTTTCTATACCTGCTTATCCTACTGGGTCGCGGGGGGTCCGGAGCCTACCCGGAAGCAACAGGCACGAGGCAG
>JABFEB020000002.1:16624521-16657978 GCA_019775895.2 Stomatorhinus ivindoensis | reverse complement strand
TAAATATGGCGTCCCTACTTCGCGGAAATTCAGTTATCGCGGTCGGCCTTGGAACCTATCTCCCGCAATAAGTGAGGGATTACTGTATATTGAAAATTGAAAAGCACAATTGTGATAATTTAGTATGCACATGTATTTTGAGAGTGATCTTACGCCATAGTAATAAAACTCAAATAAAACTCAAATAGTAACATACAAACACATCACACAAAAGGTCGAGTATGGTAACGTTAGCATAGACATAGTTGTTAAAATGGTTAAAGTGCAATAAAAAGCTTGTAACAATAAATAATCATATCTGAAATAATTTAAGAAAGAAATGATTTTCAACTACCTTTCCAATCAAGAGTACGCGATGGAATATTCTTTTCTTTTTTCTTGTCTTTTAAAGCTGATTTAACAGGGAACAAAATATCTTGGCCGCAAATTTAAAATCGAGATTGGCTATTGGTCCATATAGGGCTGCCATCACCACGTTCAAATCTAACCATGATGCACTGCGTCAGGACCAGAATGCATTGCTTTAAGAAAGCCCTGTAAGCCCAAGGTACAGTGTGTGTATATTGGATTAATACTTTAAAACGAAGCTCTAAAACCATCAAAACTTATGCTGCATATCGAAACAAAGCACCCAAAACTTATTGGAAAACCATTGGAGTACTTTCAGCAAAAATATGATGGATTACAACTGCAGAAGCAGATCATTGTGTCCCTAACACATACTTGTTTAAGAACAGTTGCATGTATAGCCATCTGACATTGCCAAGTCTTCAACCACAGTGAGACATCACTCAATAGATCTCCACACAAGTGCACACTCTTATTTAAAATACTGTCATATAAACAGGATATCAAATAAACATTATCGATAATAACAAGAAACTATGTCCAGTATATAAAATAGCCATGTAAATCATACCATGGCAAGTAATATTACTACATTAAATAATATTATTATAGTAATATTAGTACTTCCAGGGGCAAACAAACCCTTTAATAAACAAGATTCGACATGATGCATAGTTTTGTCTACCAAAAAGCGACCTTCGACTTAAAAGCAACGATCTGACGTTTAAGCGAGCAACGCTTTTCAACACCGCGATAATCTGATGTTTTCGCAAATAAAACGCAATGCTTCATAATGGAACGCGATCTAATTGCGACCATCTGCCGTTTATGCGACGTATTGTCTACGTACTTGTGCTGACTGGGTAAGAGTGGTACAGTCATAGTGTCTCTGCATTTTCTCCATTAGAGAGCTCTTTTTCCCCATCAATCATTATTGTTTAAAGAACCATTATCAGCCCCAATAATAATGTAATTTATCCAGCAGTGATGATATATTTAGAGCACCTTAATAATGACGTGGCAGCTGAGCCCTAGTGTGCCTAGTATGTATGTAAAAGAGCATTTATCTGGTTTCTGTTTTTTGTCGACTTAAAAAAGCAGACGGCTGCACAGAATGATGGGGAGCAAGTAAGTGAGACAATGACAGACTAACCAGAAAAATGAGAGTCAATCATCAGCCCTGAAATAATTTGCATTATAACTCACAAGAGCCCCTCCTGATGATCTTGTAATGTCACAGGGACATGGACAGATCAAAACTAACACTTTATCCATCAGACCAATCAAAGGCTCCCTCCTGTCAAAGTGACCTCAATAAGTCAAAGACATTTCAGGGCTATTATGTGCACGAAAGGAGAAACAGGAAAAGATGCTGCCCCGACATTTGCACTGGACATATTTAAGATTTAAGATTTTTACAGAATATTTTAAAGATCCGCAATGCAAAAAACTGTCTTATTACTGCTACTGCCAGTAACTACTGCCAGGAACTCAATTATTTGCTGAATCTTCGCTTTCTTCTTTGGGAAAATGTAAAACAGTTTAATACCGTATAACAATGCCAGCTTCGTAAACCTTGAGATGAGACATTTATTTTCGATTGCATACATTCCTAACAAGGGTCATGTCCACTTATCTCGTCTTGTTACGCACCAGAATGACTAAGGTTTAAGAAACCTAGTTATATACAACATAATACGAGCTGCCTGGCATAATGTGAAATACAGACATGTAGAAAATCGATGTGACATAAGCCAGTGTTTATCATTAAGTCAGCCTGCATGCTGAAGGCACTCTGCAAATCCTCATCGTATCTCAGGCTACACAAGTGCAGAATTTCATGAGCATACAAATCCTCATTACATTTTTCCTCAAATGCACAAAGCATATAATAGAGTTTTCATTTTTTTTTTTTTTTTAGAAAATTACCTTCTCCTCCCTGACACAGATCTATGCAAAAATTCAGTTTAACAGAATAGGGAACAGATATTATCAAATCAATCACTGATCAAATAAATTACATCAGTTCCTGTGATATTTCCACTATTCCAAGCAATTTGTAACCTAGCGACAAACCCTGTTATGATGTGCTATTTGGATGGCGGGCATGATTAATTCTCTGAGCCAAACATGAAAATGGCTCTGGCTTTACTGTCATCCACTAATCAAGGAAAGCAAAATATAAACAAGCCAGAAGCATACTGCTTTCATCTGTTTATTTCTGAATTGAATATGACTAGTGAAAATTAGTTCTGTGCCCTGATTTACATACTTTTGGGTTGTTACATATTAAGTTTATTGTGTATGCCAAACTCTTAAAATCGTTTCAGTTAAAAAATGCAAAAATGTAGTTTGAATGTTCATGGGGAAAGGTTTTGAACTCATTTAGCTAATTAACAGAGCATGTGAAAATATATTGCGACAAGCCTCCCCTTACTAATCGATGGGAAACATCCACTGCCCCCCCATATTTTTGCCTGTACGGCTTTTTGGTCTGTCTGTCAACACAGCCATGTTCTTTAGAAGACCAGATGGCTTCTGACTCGTTACAATTCAGGGCAATGGCTGCATGAGCAGATGAACAGATGTCACACATTCAGCAGAGATTTTACAGATTCGAAAACTGCTTTTATCTCATTGTTTGTACTGTAATTTAAAATTGTCTAAGCCATTATGTGCCCTTTGCTGTCTGGCATAGGCTCTAAACCAGCGTTAGTCCTCAGGGACCGCCAGACTGTCCACATTTTTGCTCTCTTCCAACTCCCAGGAAATTGGAACAGAGCAAAAACACGGACCGTCTGGGGTCCCATGTAACTAAGCCCACAAATTGTATATGGAACTGCTTAGTTTATAACACTGCTCCCTTTAATGATGGGGCAGGGAAAATAAGAACTTTTTGGTGACGACCCTAACCCCCACCCAGCCCTAACCTTAACTCTAAGTAAACAAACAACATACAAGACTTTCGACGTTTTAAAATTTTTTGATTGCAGTTGTCACGTCGGGATCAGAGTCGACGGCGTGGGTCGGGCAGACGGAGCAAGCAGGCAGGAATACGGGGTAGAAACGGGGTTTATTCGGGGTAGAATGCTGGACAGGACGCCAACAGCACGACACCATCACATCAGGTAACATCAATGACTGATCTGCGGCAAACTGACACAGACGCAGACTAAATACAAGCAGAGATCAATCAACAACAGGTGGCCACGATCAGGAATAGACATGAGGTAATGAGGGGGCGGGGTACACATGAGGCTCGGACGGGCGGATCATGACAGCAGTCACAGATTTTTATAAAATTGAGGTTATTCTTGTCTGTTGTCCGCACAAAGTAAAATGTTACAGGATTTTATCACATTTTGGGGAAATCAGGTTCCCATAATCTAATAATTACAAAAAATACACACACAAACGCACGAGCAATAGCAATTAGTCAAATTCTCTGTCTTTGGACTGTGGGAGGTTAAAAGATCTCCTGTAATGAAGCAGGATTTGAGCCCCTAACCCTGGAGGTATAATATTTGGTGTAATACAGTGGTCATTTATTTTGCAGCCTCATTACAGAGAGTTTTTGTTACTTAATCTAGGTTTAGCAGTTAACACAGTTAGTAGGGTCTAGAAATCTATGCTGCAGGCTGTATGTGTCTGTGTACGCTGAGCTCACAGTGGGCAGCTCCCCTGCAAGTCCACCGTGATGCCCTCACATGACCCCATCATGGATTAAGCACAGGGAATCTCCGCAGCAGGCTGTGTGTGTCTGTGTATGCTGAGCTCACAGTGGGCAGCTCCCCTGCAAGTCCACCGTGATGCCCTCACATGACCCCATCATGGATTAAGCACAGGGAATCTCCGCAGCAGGCTGTGTGTGTCTGTGTATGCTGAGCTCACAGTGGGCAGCTCTCCTGCAAGTCCACCGTGATGCCCTCACATGACCCCATCATGGATTAAGCACAGGGAATCTCCGCCGCAGGCTATATGTTTCTGTCTATGCTGAGCTCACAGGTGGGAGCTTCCCTGCGAGTCCACCGTGATGCCCTCACATGACGCCATCATGGTTTTTAACACTAACTAATCTTTTCCTCTGGTCTTGTGCCTTTTGGCTTTTTCCTCATTTCCTGTGGTGGCCATCAAGTACTGTGATGCTTTACTTTAAATGTTTTAGGAAGGACCAATGATGCATACTGTCCCACCAACTCATCTACGATGCAACTCATCTATATTTGCCATCAGGTTTTATTTGTCTTATCTATTTCATGTTTCTTTTTAATTCAAAAATGATAGAATCAGTTTTGAAAATGTGAATGTGTCCTGTAGAATTACCTATTTTGTATGTAAATCTATTAAGATCAAATTAATCAATTGTTTTAAAATATTTTGAAATGCTCTTTGAATAGTACAAGTTCTGTCATGACAAAGCACAAACTATTCATGCTGTTCTTGAATCAGGTGAAGACAGTATTCTGCATATATTTTAGCTGATTACACATTACACATACTATGTAATACAGCCATTTAGTACTGTATAGGCCGAGCCCGAGAGAGCCTTTATTCACATATTTTTTTACAATAGGTTAAAATATAATTTGTGCATGCATATACTGTTAATGTACCAGATAAACTGTTATATTTAATCAATAAAACCAATGTTGGATTATTTAGGGGAAGGAATAACAAATTGGCAAGTTTCTAAGTGTAATATTTTCATTAGGTTGCCCTGGATGGTCCAGTGTTGATGGTCTAGCTCAATAGACTAACCTACAGTTGTGGTCAAAAGTTTACATGCGCTTGTAAAGAACATAATATCCTGGCTCTCTTGAGTTTCCCGTTATTTCTACAACTCTGATTTTTCTCTGAAAGAGTGACTGGAACATATACTTCTTTGTCAAAAAAAAACATTCATGAAGTTTGGTTCCTTTATGAATTTATTATGGGTTAACAGAAAAAAAGTGATCACATATGCTGGGTCAAAAATATACATACAGCAACATGAATTAGCAACTTTGGTGACTTAGAAAGGTGTGTCAGTGAAATGAGCTTCATAGCATGGCCTCTTAATGGGAAAGTCAAAGGAGCTCAGTGTGGATCTGACAAAGCGAATTATTGACTTGAACAAGTCAGTAAAGTCACTTGGAGCCATTTCAAAGCAGCCATTTTGACCACAACTGTAAGTACCCTGTAGCAGGTCTCTCTCACCACTCTCAACAGCACAGCAAGACTTTTAATGAGCTGGAACAAATTCAGCCCGCAAATACTTTGCATTATTGTCCTTAATGCATGAATCGTTGTTTAATAATCCATTTTATAAGAAATTACCAGCAAGATTTCCAATCTATAAATTCTCAGGTTAGCTGCTGATATAAATGGAATATTTTCTGTAATCTGGTTTCCCTTTATTTGTGTGCATCTTGATTTTCATTAAGGCAGGGGGCATAATTAAATGTCATATAAACACATAATTACATGCACACTGACTTATTCTGTCAGTATTTTTCATGTAATTCTAGTGAATGGAAGGTCCTTTCTTTATTGGGCATATTGGTTCTATTTTCAAAATCTTAGCATTGTTTTTCAAATTGATGTGATGTTTTATAATCCAAAAATGGCATTTGAGTATGATTTTATGAAACATGTGTAGAGTTCATTGTGAAATAAGCTGCCAGTTGTTTTGAGGATGGCATGCATCTTCCCAGAAAGCTCACTGACATCCCAGCCATACCTGTTCTCAAGCTGATTACGGCTCATGCTCCATGCTAACCCCTCCCCCACACTAACAGCAGGACGTCCCCAAATCCCGCTCAGTGGAAGCTAATCTACAACTTTGTGTCTTTCTAACAAAGTTCTTCAGAAATTTCTGCATTTTTTTACTGAAAGCATTGTTGTCAGTTTGTTTAGAAAATGAAAGTGAATGTGTCCTGTTTATATATATATATATATATATACACACACACACACACATACTAACATTGTGTCTTTCTTGGAATGTGAGTCATCTGTTGATTTTCTACTTGGTAACAAAAATGACAGTCCTTTTGAAGCAAATTTATTATGGAAAACGTTGCATTTTATTTTATTTTTGGATTTTTATTTGCCAAATAGATTACAAATCTTACATTTAATGATAAGTTGTTATATATGGATCTTTTAATTTTTTTAAAGTTACGTTTATTGTTCAGTTATTTTCATTAAGTCACTCTATATTCTATAAGGATGATGTGACTGGTTCTGTATTGCTTCTCGTCAGACTGCAGAACTCTCCTCTCTTCATCTCAAAGTTTATCATTTGTTTCTTTTCCTTTTCCTCCTGTTTCCTCCCCAAGCATGCAGGCATTGGACACGCTATGGTAAACAAACTGCATTATATGGTAGATATCATTCTAATTGTCTTATACTTTGGTTTGCCCTGGGTTTCTCTTTATCTCCTCTTTAGTTTTCTTTAACTAAAATATACAAACTTCAATTTCAAGGTATAGAGTCAGTGTTTTAATTCATTTTTTTCATTATTGTCTGTTTTATAACTGCCCAATCCAGCACCTAATCAGCTCAGACAGCACCACAGCACTTACACAAATCAGTATACCATTAATTATAATATTCAACTGATATTTTTTTTTCTCTTTTTTATGTATCTTTTTAAAAAGATTGAATGAAAATCGACATGCTATGAAATTCTGTTTTAATTCCCCTAAACATTAGACATATTTAACTCTGATTCCAGTAGCAGGCTGTAGGAATGGATGTCAAGACAGAATAAGTTCATCAAAATATTCTTTCCATATCAGTTCAGAAAACATGTTTATAAAAAAGATTCCGCAAAGTTTAGTTTTGTCTCCTCAAGTATAAAGACTATGTATATCTCGATAATTAATGCCAGTTATAACTAACAGGCCTGATTATTGCTTATAATTAATATCAGGAGTTACATTCACATTTCAGCCATTGTCAATTTAGACATGTAATAAAGTCCAGTAGTTTACAAATATGTGTCAGTGTAAAGACCTGCAGAACTATCAATAGCAACATCCTGTTGGAGAATCACAGGACCCATGGCTAAGCCGGGATTAACTCAATTGTGATTATAGAGATCTCATGATATTGAGCTGTACATGCAATTCTGAAGAGAACAATCATCACTCTGATCTCATTATATTCTTAATCATAAAAAATAAATAGTGGAATCACTTGGCTATATCTCTGTTTGGATATTAATATGAAGTTACAGTATATATAATATATAAATTTAATAATTAATTTTCAGAATAGAATTCCAAGGCATGTCTCTTTATCACTGTTTAATGAAGAGTTCATTCCATAACCATTCTGTTTCTCCATTTAGCTTAGGCAAATACGTTCACTCTTGTAAGAAAATTATGTAGCATACTGTATATTCCCATTTTAGATAGGATCTTGCTGTAACGCAGACTAGTTATGAATCCAGAAATGACTTGTTGACTTGGCTCTGTCTCCTGCTGCCTGCCACTGGACTTAGAAAAAAGTAAATGAGCAGTTACAGGCTGCAGTGTCTCGCTTTCTGCTCCATGCCAGGAATACCACTGCAAACGGGTCCAATCTACTGTCTTCATTAATACTAACAGGAACGCTCTTGATGAATTTTAAACCCACATACCGTAATGCACTTAATTTAACATAAACCATTTTTATACAAATCAAATACTCAACATTCTTCTTATACATGTTTTATGGATATATTAATTTATTATATTTTTATTTATGATAAATTACCAATTTATAAGGTGGATGAAAACAATTTTTTGGCCACAGCTATTACATTCTACATTTTTATTATAGATATATCCTCACAATTTTACAAGACAAATTATCAGCTCACATTTCACCATACTGAAACCAGAAGGGGAAGAGGTTTTTATTTTAAATTGATGGGGGAGTCTAATCTTATGTTTTTTTGTTTTTTTGTTTTTTTTTGGGGGGGGGGGGGGCTTATACTGTTTTTGAAGGTGCTTTGAAAATGAAGTATAATTGGAAGAGTGTTTTTATTACCTTAATAAAATATTAGCTGAGGCAGAGTATGGGTAAGTTTAATGTCCGCTAATGCTATGCACAACTAGGCGTAATTTCTACTGCACAAAAATTTGGGTATAATCACCTAAATAATTGCTGAATCTTTAGCACAGCGTGTATATCTCATTGTCGACCACTCTGTGCACATTGGTGTAACATTGTGCAGACTGTGGAGTGGAATACATTCTACCACACAGTGCTTGCCTGCATCATTTGCAGGAGTCCAGAATATAACAAGGCAGCAAAATAGAGTAGAGGTATACATTCATTGAGCTAGTGTGACTGGGCATCTTTGGAAGCACTTTCGATCATTTTGGCTTTTTTCTCCATAAAAAATACTCCATCATCAATTCTTTAAAATAAAAGCCTGCCCCCATCCCCCAAGCCTAAAATCTCTGTGTCTGGAAACATTTTAAGTTGACATATTTTATCCTCTGTGATACCATGGGTTTAGTCTGTTCTGTATGTCATTTGTGTTTTGCTTCTGGCTGACTGCACGGCATTGCTAATATCTATGCATCAGAGTCTGTGTATGTTATGCTGCTGTGAATGTCCCCTTTGCTCATGTGTTTGCTTCCTGTTTCATGGCTCTTTTAGACGTTTTGTTTGATTATACTTCCAATGTGTTTTCTTGCCGTTCCTACATGACTGATTCTCTTGTGCACATACTTCTGCTCGGACTTCCCTTGTTTTCTTGATTTCATTCAGTTGAACTTTTGTCGTTTTAATCATTCACCCTGGCCCCTATGTGCATGGGTCCTGCTCATCCAATCAGCTTGAATGTATCATTTTCTTTCTGTTTTATAAATATGAACCTTAAAGAACTTCAGTATTTAGTTACATTTGATTGGGTCTACAAATCATATTGCAGAGAAACATCTGTAATCTTGTGTCATTTGTTTACTAATTTTATTACTATACAAAATTTTCTAAAACATAATACTAATAATGTTTGAATGAAACCTTGTGACTGTACTAACAACCATTTTTGTGTCTGACTCTCCCCTCCTCAGTAATGTACTAACCAGTTCTACTCACCCCTCAACCAAATTCCTTAATACAAATTCCTTAATTCCTTTCAACACAGAAAGATACCCCTGTAACATTCTGGTAAAAGACACACACACATACATGCACATGTATGCACACATACACACCCACTCACACTCCTATCATGTCCTTAAAATCCCTTCCCTGCTAACTTAGGCAAATCAGGAGAGCAGCAATAACAAACTCGAGCATTTTCTTGAAGTCAGGGAGGGACAAACCTACAATTTCTGCATGACCTTGGAATCTCTTATTTCATTTTGCACGTATAATTCTCACTTCTGATCCTTCTGACTCTGACGGTGATCCAATTGCCAGCCAACTACTGGAGGATTTCAGCCCTACACTGTAGCTTTGTTTCCATCTGCTAAGTCAGGAGGAGCCAGGGCCTTGTGTTCAGCTGTACATGAAAATAGAACAACTATTACAGCTAACCGGGTGTCAAAAAGGTCCCTTCCTCCAATCTCAGTTCCTGGAGAAGTTTCATGCAGAAAAAAACAACAGAATCTAGCAAATACAATGATAGAAATGAAAAAGGAGAATTCACTATAATGGTCATTCAGAGAGCTCCTTCTGAAGAAGCTGTTTCATCATTTTACAAAGGAAAAACTAAAAAAAGTGTGGTGCATTTGTGAGGCTCAATCCATTATAATCTATCACATGACATGGCAGCTGTACCACTGAAAACATCCAGTTCACTCTATTCTATGGCACGCCAGTGGTCTGAAGTTGATCTAGCAATAAAATTTGAGAGTATGGTCCTGTTTCATGTCAAGCTCCAAAGTTCAGACTGGATGTTACTCAGTGTTCCTGTGAATGTCTCCACTCAAGTCCTACAGGTCTCAGAGACAGCAATGTGTACTAGGAACCAGAACACGTATTAGAAGATGTGACAATGTTTAACCACGATGACTGCATACCTGAGACCTCTGATAAAAGTCAACTGTCATCATTACTGCTGAGAAGCATTCAAAGGCTTGATATATAGTTGAACAAAACGTTTTTTGACAATGATTTAACAATTATATTGGACTTAGAACTATGAAAATCAGATTATTTCGTGAGTAGCATTGTAGAAGACCATATTTTAATTGGTTTTAAGAGTATTCAGATACACACCACCAGGGGTGAGAATGTGCCTAGCACTGTGTCTATGCCATTACGTATGCCCTTTTCCATTAGCTCTGAATAAGTGGCTTCTCTTTTAAACAACTTTAAATTGATCTATGTGATCAAAGGCAAACCACAGCAAGAGATAACTGAATATCATTTAATCCCTGAAACTGTCTTTGTTCTTCCATAAAAATTGTTATCTTTAAACTGTGGCAGACTGAAGCAGAGCTGGAATTAATTTCAGTTGTGAAGGAAACTGTCATGATATAATCCAATGCAATTACAGGCTTTTGGTTTAATGTCACATTATACCAAATAACTGAAGACACTGGTTCCAGACAGCTGGGCAGCGTGTATGTGGAGGTGAGCTATATGTACTGATGGTGTTTTATGGATGATTAGTAAACAAGTGACCCTTCAGGCTGGGTTTAATGAATTTGAAGGAGAGTCCGCAGACCTTTGCCCAATGCATCCGTATGGGGCATCTGTATCTGGCTTGGCACTCGTGTGTGTGTGTGTGTGTGTGTGTATAGAACTCCAAATCATTGAATTCAGGTGTTCCAATCACCTCCATAGCAACAGGTGTATAAAATCAAGCATCTAGTCATGCAGACTGCTTCTACAAATATTTGAGAAAAAATGGGTCGTACCGTAACAGGATGCCACCTGTCCATTTGTCCATTTGTGAAATTTCCTCGCTATTAAATATTCCACGGTCAACTGTTAATGGTATTATAACAAAGTGGAAGCAATTGGTAACAACAGCAATTCAGCCACGAAGTGGTAGGCCACATAAAACCACAGAGCATGGACAATGCTTGCTAAGGTGCACAGTGTGTAGAAGTCACCAACTGTCTGCAGAGTCAATAGCTACAAACCTCCAAACTTTGCGTGGCCCTCAGATTAGCTCAAGAACAGTGCATAGAGAACTTCATGGAATGGGTTTCCATAGCCGAGCAGCTGCATCCAATCCGCACATCACCAAGTGGTGTAAAGCAAGCTGCCACTGGACTCTAGAGCAGTGGAGATGTGTTCTCTGGTGTGACAATCACTTCTCTGTCTGGCAATTTGATGGATGAGTCTGGGTTTGGCGATGCCCGGGAGAACGGTACACGCCTGACTGCAATGTGCTAAGTGTAAAGTTTGGTGGATGGGGCATTACGGTGTGGGGTTGTTTTTCAGGGGTTGAGCTTGGGCACTTAGTTCCAGCAACGGAACCCTTAATGCTGCAGCATTCAAAGCCATTTTGGACAATTTCATGCTCCCAACTTTGTGGGAACAGTTTGGGAATGGCCTTTTCCAATTCCAACATGAAGCAAGGTCCATAAGGACATAGATGAGCGAGTCTGGTGTGGAGGAATTTGACCTGTCCTGCACAAAGCCCTGACCTCAGAACACCTTTGGGACAAATTAGAGCAGAGACTGTGAGGCAGGCCTTCACATTCAAGTCCCTGACTTCACAAATGCTCTCGTGGAAGAATGGTCAAAATTTTACATAAACAAACTCCTAAACCTTGTGGACAGCTTTACCAGAAGAACATAAGACCATAAGAAATTTACAAACAAGAAGAGACCATTCGGCCCATCAAGCTCATTTGGGAGAACTTGACTAATAGCTCAGAGTTGTTAAAACCTTATTTAACTCTAATTTAAGGAACCCAGGGTTCTAACTTGCAGTACACTAACAGGAAGACTAGTCCATACTCTAACTACACGATATGTAAAGAAGTGCTTCCTCAAATTCATTTTAAAATGTTCTCTTGCTAATTTCCACCTATGGCCACAAGTTCTAATATTTAAACTAATATTGAAATAGCCATTTGGCTGAACAGCATCCAGACCCGTTAAAATCTTATATACTTGGATCATGTCTCCCCTTAGTCTCCTTTGCTCAAGGCTAAACAGATTCAGCTCAGCTAACCTCTCCTCATAAGACATTCCTTTAAGACCAGGAAACATTCTCATAGCCCTACATTGCACCTTTTCCAAGGCAGCAATGTCCTTCTTAAGGTATGGTGACCAAACCTGCACACAATATTCTAGGTGGGGTCTTAGCAAGGAATTATATAATCGTAGCATCACTTCCCTTGACTTAAACTCCACACACCTATAGATGTAACCCAACATTCTATTGGCCTTTTTTATTGCTTCCCCACACTGGTGAGAGTGGGACATGGAAGCATTAACATACACACTGAGATCTTTCACGTAATCAGTTACCTTTATTTCAATAGAACCCATAAAATATCTGTACTTTATATTTCTGCTCCCTGCAGAGATTACCAAACATTTATCTATGTTAAATTTCATCTGCCAAGTATCAGCCCAGTCACTAATTCGATCCAGATCCCGTTGTAGCCTCTCTGCATCTAGATCAGTATCTGCTACACCACCCACCTTGGTGTCATCTGAAAATTTATCCAGTTTATTGTATGTATTGGTGTAAATATCATTAATGTTTATTAGGAACAATAGTGGTCCTAAAATTGAACCCTGCGGTACCCTACTATGAATGCAGGCCCACTATGACATTGTGCCTCTACTAACTACTCGCCGCTTCCTGTCAGTTAACCAGTTTTCGATCCAAGCTGCTACAGTTCCTAAAATCACTGTAGCTTTGAGTTTAAACAAGAGATATTTGTGGGGGGCATCAAAGGCCTTCTGGAAATCTAAGTAGATCACATCATAGGCCTTTTTGTGATCATTTTCTCTTGTAGTTTCCTCAAAAAACTCATGTAAATTCATTAAACAGGATCTACCTCTCCTAAGTCCATGTTGGCTATCCCTCAGAATGTTATTTGCATCCAGGTAATCTACCATTTTCACTTGGATTATAGCTTCCATTATTTTTCCAGTCATGCTAGTTAAACTGATTGGCCTATAGTTTGCTGGATTACTTCTATCCCCTTTTTTCAATATGGTCGTTATATAGCTGCAAAGGGTGGGCCAACTGATATTATAGACTATGTATTAAGAATGGGATATCATTAAAGTTCATGTGTGTGTAAAGGTAGGCGTCCCGATACTTTTGGCAATATATTGTGTGTGTGTGTGTGTGTGTGTGTTTTGAAAGATTGCAACAGCTTAACATTATGGATTTGTTGCCAGTAAAATTGTTAAGCATTAGGCATTCACTGACATTCATTTAAATCCCAGTGAAGCTTATTGCTACCTTCACATAGTGCAAAGTAAAAGATACTCATGGTCTGGTGGCACCATGTCAGAAACTTCACTTCACTTGAACTTCTTTTTGTTATATGAGCAGTTACATCTGTTACACATTGAAATCCTTAAACATAGTACCCTTAGATATGGACTCCAAATCCCAGTGTGAAAACAATCTCTTTATATGAGCAATAGATATATCCACAACTTTATCATCTTTATAAGCAAGCCCCAAACAGAATATTTTTGTTCCTAAGATGACACATACCATATTAATATGATGTAAACCTATTGCTCAAAATCTTAGGAAAATGACATTTGGGAAATGCCCCACAGGGAACAAGCCAGAGGCAACATTTGACAGGAATGTGTGCAATCACTTACTATATGTATTCAACATGGTACATGAAATAGGGAAAAGGGAAAGTAGGAAAAATGAAAGCAATAATAATCATAATAATACATTTTATTTACAGAGGACTTTTCAGAATCTCAAAGATGCTTACATAGAATAAGGTAAACAGATAACAAAACAACAAAGCACAATATGGATTGTGTTTGAAATATGAGACAGATGTGATGTCACCATAGTAGGATTAACTTCAATGATTTTGAGATTGTTGTTATAAATTACAGCAAGACCACCATGTCCAGTATGACAAGGTTTACAGATGTAGCTAAAATCAGGGGGAGTGGATTGATTCAGAGCATAAAAATTACCTGGTGGCTGCCAGGTTTCAGTGAAAAACAGAATGGTGACCCAGCAAGAAGGAAAATTGGACTTATCCTCTGGACGAGGCTCTGGGGAGTATGTAGCCCCCACGCAGTGCGCCACACAGTCAGTACACAGCAGGATGTCAGGGCACGTAGGCACAGGACCAGAGACAGGTAAATCTTAGAGGAGAAATCCAAGAAGGAACCAGTCAAATGTAGTAAAATATGTCCAGATGGAAGTAAAAGTCCAGTAAATCTGGGGAAGAGGTATTAGTAGTGGCTTGCAGCAGGGCAGTACAGACCAAAATAGTTCATAGAAGACGCAGGTGAAATTTTTCGGTGATTGTCGGGCAATGTACCGGCAGAGAGTGAATGGAGAACGAAATATACTAACAGATACTAGCGATCATGAAGATTGCTACAATAGATAACAAAAAGACACTTTTAGACACTTTTTAGAAGCAGCATTCAAAACAGACGGACGGCAGTCGTACTCTCACCCATAAATGAAGCAGGCAAAAGAAGAATTGCAACAACAATCGGGAGAGTAAGCCAGAAGACAACGAGGAACCAGAACTGCCATGTAAGGAGAGGTGGCAGCTGTATTTATACTGACAGCATGAACCTCAATGTGCTGTATTTATGCTTCATGTAAGAGGCTTGCTCATGGTCCAGTATCACATTCTCCACATGGACTCCACTGATACTTATGACAATTCTAACCAGCACAGAGTTATCTGCATCCTGATGGGGTTGTAGCCCCACTGTTCTCTTGCTATAGTTTAATGTGCCATATTCTCTGAGTTCAGAGACTGTACAATCAGACTGTAATGGTCTGTCTGAGGTGCACTCTAGGCTGCCCTACGCTACCGTCAGCTCGGTGCTAACCAGGTAGTAAAGAGCACCCTGGATTTCAGCATTATACATTTTCATATCTACCTATTAAAAATAAACAGGCTTTTAGTTTGCTCTGAGACATCCTTAATTTACAAATGTAAAAAAGGATATTACAGTTAGCATTGCTTATATGAATTCAAATTCAAGAAGCACCACTGCCCTTCAGTGCAGAAACATAAATGTGACAGGAATCACTATGGATCAGTGTGCTCTGTGACAGGTAGCCAGTGAACTGACCAAGAACTAGAAGTATCAGGTAAAAATGTATTTTAGTAGGAATCAAGTAGCTTAACAATGAGCAACGTGTGTGTGTTCACTGATCTGTTCAAATGTACTAATAGCCATAGACTCCTGATAATTAGGGATTAATGGTACAACGGGATTAATGAATTTCTCTGCTTCGGTGAGAGAGAGAAGATACTAATTTTATTGTATTTCTTAGATGAAAAATGCACACCACCACATATTAGCTTTTGTCCAAAGCATAGTACAGATGAGAATCAGAGATGGTCTAAAAGTGTCCCAGGAGCAATTGGGATTAAGGGCCTTGCTCAAGGGTTCAACAGTGACATTAAATGTCAGTTGCAGGAAGATCACAGACACAGAATCTGAGCCTACAGCCAGATAGAAGCAATTGGCAAGCTTTTCTGATATCCTTGCAGCTACAGCTACAATTGGCAGTCATTGGGAGGCCTGGGAGGCCTAAATGATGATTGATTTTTGTCATTCAGGGTTGAATAATAAACTACAGCATATCATCAACATATGAATGTGGCTGGATAATGTCTGCATGACAAATAAACGTAGATGAAAAGACTCCTCTTTAGTGTACCCAGAGGAAGACCCTTCAGATCATCAACATTGCGCGTAAATTCTGAATTCTGAAAGTGTGATATACAGTAAATACAATCCTTTTTAAAGTATTTTTCAAAAAAAGTTTACGCCAGAAACTGTACAAATTTGTGTGTAGAATTTGTTTTTTTTCATACAAAATAAAATAAATATTGAAAATCGCTGCTTTAGAAGTGGCTTAATAATTTAAAACTTTAGTAATTTATGCACAAATACTGTAGTTGATAATAAATTAGTTTTGATAGCATATGCAGTTAAGATATCATATTTTACAGACTTTGCTGGGATTGGATCCTTGTAATAGGTATTGTTTATAACAGCACCAGTAATTAACTCACCCTATTTAACCTAAATTAAAATAATGACTTCTACTGGAATGGTGACAGCTTTCAAAAGTATTACATGTGAGTGTATGCTCATTAAATCTTGTGTTTATTTTACGGATCCGCTTTCTGTCTTCTCATCTTATAAATAACAGTTTTTTTATCACATTGTGGGGACATATAACATATGATAAATGGCCTACACACACACGCACCTATGGGAAATCAGAGAATTCCAATTCACCTTAGTATTTTTTTGGACTGGGGGGGAAGGTGGAGTACCCAAAGGAAACGGGGAGAACATGCCAACTCCACACACACACAGAGCACTGGAGTGCCACTCCAGTTTTGTTTTATTATCAGTTAATGTTGATCTTAAATTTAGATTTTTTATTTACTATGATACAGTTGTTCATGGGCCAGAATACTTAGATGAGTATGATGTGACCATCTTGATGCACCAGCAGGTGGCGATCAGCACCTATAAGAGCTGTACTTTTCTTGCAGTTGACTACCACAGAGGTCAGCAGCATAGAGGCAGCTGGTCAGCTGTACTCTCTCTTCCCCTATGTCCAGTCAGCTGTGAGGATGATTGCTATCTCAGTCCCCTGATACACACCACAGTGACCAAAGCCACTGTAAAGGGGAGGAGGGGGGGGCATGAAAACCAATGTTGCACTGAATTTACTTAAACGATTAGATGTACTCTCAGTCACACAATTACATGAAGTAGGCAAAAAAGAAACACAATTCTATGAGCATTATGCCTCGTTTCTTGGCCAATATAAATTCAGTTCAACAAAATAGTAATATATTAAATCTTCATATAACTCATTGTCTTAATTATGCTGTTCATTCAATTCACAGGTAAATGAGCTTCCAAACAACATTGTTCAGGAGACTGTAAAACACAGGTCATGCCAAAAAACCTGCAAGGTTGAAGCTTGATTAAATATCTTATTCCACCAAATAATTTTATGTAAAATGGCTGCTATATATGTAAGGAAAAAAAGTAATGTGCATTGACAGATCTGCAATTCTCATTCTCTTAGGCTAGGGCTGGTTCTAGCCGATGTGGCACCATAGGTGAGCATCACCTCTGCCAACCCGTGGGCGAAGCTAAGTGAAATTGGCTGGCAAGTGAGTGCCTCCTTGGAAATTGGCACCTTAGATGGCTGTCTATGTTATGTAATATAACTGACCGGCCCAGTCTTAGGCTTAATTGAAAAATGAGCTGTCTAACATACTATTTACATCATGTGTAGGTTGTCGTAGCCACAGAGGCCTGCAGAGTATGTCGAGTGAATCACCAGGAAAAAAAGGAGCCTCTAGAGTCTTATGGCTGAGACTGAGAGGCTCAGGAGAAGCTTCTAGTCCCAGGCCGTTGTGTTCATTAACACCACCAGTTAAAAACTAAAAAAAGCTGTGATTGCAACCTGCACTTTAAATATTTTATCATATTTTCTTATAACTTTTATCTCTACTTTTGCATACTTTGTATATGTTTATATACTCTGATGTTTCTGTATTTTTATAGAACTGTCTTGTCCTGCCCATCATATCCACCTGGCCCTACTGTGTCTTCCTTGTCATGCCCTATCAAACCATGCCTGTTACTCATTTGTCTTATTCCTTGTTCTTGCCCTCATGTTAATCACTTCAAATGATAGAACACCCGAACGACCCTTGTAGCCTACACTTATCTTTCACGCCTCTCTAAATCCTGCAGACCAGATACCTTGACTACCTTGGATTTGAGGGTAAAAGGGATTGCCAGCACCAAATGGCGGACTTTTACACAACTTTCATCCCATCTAGACAACACCCTGGAGCTGAAGAATAATCCCACGGTCTGGAGGATCCCCAAGCCATCTTCTGGTCACCGGAGAGGGTGCTTGCAAAACTTTTCTCAGGTGTGGATCCTCAAGTGGTGGGGAAGGTCCAGTGCATGTTGGCTGAAGTGTGGGAAATCACCAAGGGTGAGACTGCAGCCTCTTTGCCTCCTGAAACCACTCAGCCTGCTGCTTCCACCAGAGGCCACCCAGCAGACCAACTCTCCACTGCATGAGGTAACTCAGCTCAACGCAGATTCACCCACTGGCTCCCTGAAGTTCCTCAAGCTTAAGAATAGGAAACAAAGGACGCAGGCAGAACCCACACCAGAGATTATCCTATTTGGTCCGGTTCAGCCAATACCTGGCCCAGGTGAAGCCACCGCAGCACCCAGTCCAGGTGAGGTCTCCACCACTCCACTGCCCACCCCAGAGTCTCATGTGACCCTGGAGACTCTAAGCCAGGCTCCCACCCCAGAGAGAGCCTCTCTGCTCATTCTCCAGGCTTCTGGCCCTGAGAAGGCTGCTCTGCCTGCACTCCAGGCTCCCAGCCCAGAGAGAGTCTCTCCGCCCACTCATCCCAGGCTCCGGGCCAAGGAATGGCAGTGTCGCAGCTCATGCCTAGCCCGAACCTGATCCAGATGTCCTGGCTCCACCCAAGCTCACCTCCAGGTGTCTTGGTCTCACCTCGTCTCTTGATGTTCCACTGGCTTCTGCCCAATCTCCTGATGTCTCGCCAGATCCAGCCCAGTCTGCTGATATTCTGTCAGATCCAGCCCAGTCTGCTGACATCCTGTCAGATCCAACCCAGTCTCCTGATGCCATGCAGGCACCTGCCTCATCTCCTGCCGGTGGCCTCCTCATCTCCTGTCATCTCCTAGGCGGCCTCCTTGTCCTCTGCCCACTTCAGCCAGGCCAACGGCCAACTCTCTGGCCACAGCCAGGCTACTGCTTCACCTCCTAGTTGCCGCCAGGCCACCTTGGGCCGACCCTGACAATGCCTAGCACAAGGATTTGGAATAGGACTGTGAGGGACCGAGCAGTCAGGCAACACAAACACAGGAACTTAATTAGAGAAATAGGGCTTTATTAACCCTCAAAGTGCAAACAATAATAAACTCAGAATCTCAATAACTGGGCCCATGAAAGAGGTCAACAAAAATAAACCAAACTTAACATTACAAAGCAAAACATTTAACTAAAACAAACTGACCGTCTAATGAAGAGACACAAGGGAACATATATCAGTTTGGCCAAACTATTTAACATAGAAAGGGGTAAACCAAATAATCACTACATATGATTACACATAACAAAATAAAACTAAACTCCAACTCCCCCCCTCTTGTCCCAGCAGCACATGGTTTGCTCCCGCTTCAGGCGTTGTCCTTTTGGGAGATCTCCGCCCTCAGCCACACCTTTATGCTGCACAGAAAAAAAAGACCATCCCCCACACCAAGAACTACAAACCAAATGATTGTCTAAATTAATCATTACACTAAACCCTACAATATCAAAATATTGTATCCCAACCAAAAAGCAAAAAATATGAATTACTGTAAATAAAGCAAAAGCATTTCCCACTATATCAACTAAGGATGCAAATATGTTCCAAACCTTACTGTATGGCTGTAGCCATCACGAGGACCCTCTGGGCCTTGCACCAATTCCCACTCCGTGACCCCCAACTTGTTACTCATTTGTCTTACCTTTCATTCCTGACCTCATGTTAATCATTCCTGCTGCTTCTTGTTTTCTCCCTCCTCAGTGTCATGTATATGTGCATCCCAGCCCTGTGTTTCCCAACAGAAAAATCAAGTTCTGAGTTATATAGGAAATTATGTGATAAAGCAACCACAAATGAACCAAAAGGTAGTACTCACCTCTTTTATTCACCCAGACCCTTGAGAAACTAGTGAGATTAAATTAGTGTGTGTATGTGTGTGTGTGTGTGTGTGTGTGGTCATGTATATATTACATTATAGGGGCCAATATGGCTATTGTGTCTTTTGTTGATGTGTTTTGTTTCTAGGCAAACTGATGCTGAGGCTGACAGGATGCTTCTGATGTGCCTCATTACCAGCTTTTCCAGACATCTGGCTGGTAAGGAAATGAGTGCCACAGCTCTGTAAGTGTTCAAAAATGTGGCAGCTGAACGTGTAAGAACTGAAATTACTGTACATGTCTTAAAGCAGGTAGGAACACAGGATGTAGCCAAGAAGAAGGTTAAAGATGTTAGTGAAGAGCTGTGTGAGCTGATAGACCATCTGATCTGGCTGCATTCCTAGGGATGATGCTTTGGAGGCAGGGTCTAACTTCTTGAGGGCTGAGGATGGGTGTGTCCTCTTTTGGAAGGAGGGTCTGCATCACGTAATCACTGTTGTCCCTATCAAACCAAGCATAGAAGATCTTCTGTTTCTTGGTGAATGTAATAAGCAGAGGGAGATGTTGTCTGTAATGGCCCTAATTGCTTTCCAGACATGTCAATGACTGGTTGAATTGTTGAAGTGAATTTCAATTTGCTGTTTATGTTTTAGCTTAGTGGCCTTGATCCCCTTTTTTATGTCATACTTGGCTGTGCTGTATACTCCTGCCTTTCCTGTTCTTTAAGCTGCTTCCTTAGTTTTAAAATGGTTGCATGCTTCTCATGTCATCCATGGATTCTGGTTTGTAAACACACAAATCAGCTTCCTGCTGGTAACATTGTCTACACAGGAATTGCTGTAGTTTATAACTGTGGTTGTGTATTCCTCTAGGGAGGTTTTTGAATCCTCTTGTGTGTCCTACAATAACATTCCTATCACTATGTCATTCTCAAATTTCCCTTTCACAATAATAAATATTCCCTCTTATCACTGATTACTTTAGTACATTAAAATTTCACTGAGTTGGAAATTAATATATTCACACCTCTTCTACAACATGCTGGAAAGTACTGTAAATTACACTGCCCAGCCAAAAAAGGTCACCATTTGAATTTTTTGTTGGACCGCCTTTAGCTTTGATTATGCTGCACATTTGTCATGCCATTGTTTCCACAAGCTTATGCAACATCTCACCCTTTATTTCCATCCAAATTTGCATTAATTTCTTACCAAGATCCAGTATTGACACGTGAATTGAACCACTCCATAAAGCCTCCTTCAGCACATCCCAAAGACCTTCAATGAGGTTAAGGTCACAATTCTGTGGTGACCAAGTCATATATGAAAATTATTCCTCATGCTTCCTGAACCACTCTTTGACAATTCGAACGCAATGAATCTTGTCCTGGAATATGCTCATTACAACAGGGAATAAAAAAATCCATTGATGATGGATGGGGTTGTAATCTGGCTATTCAGTAGATGCAGGTACTCAGCTGACTTTACTTTATTGCTGCACAATGTTGCTGAGCTGTAATAATGATCCAGTCATTGGCTCTTAAGTATTTGCTGATATAAATTCAAATGGCAACTTCTTTCGGCCGGGCAGAGTATAGTCAGACCTCCTAAGCTTCTCACTTTCCCACCGCAGAAATATGTTTCCTGTAAATATATAATCTACAATTTGCCCTTCTTTAATTTAATGTTATTAATGTTATACTCTACCATTCCCATTCATGAAACTATTTAGCATTCCAGACCCTAGCATAAAAACAATAAATGAAACATAACATCAAATAAACACAGAACATTGTGACTTCCATAAAGAAGGATGAATTTGTGTTCTCTGTTGGTGGGAGGAGAGTGCCTCATGTATGTAGGACCCCTCCCTACTAGTGAGAAAACACTCACATATACCAGAAATTTCCAACATTTAGTGCTTACTTATGCCATTTCCTCAGTCACTTTCACAAGTTTGTTGAAATAAGTCGTAAGTCTTTCTAAAGATGTGGCCCAGAGCTAGTATTTTCAAATTGTGGTTCACCAAAAAAGGAAAGTAGACAAAAAAAATTTGAACAACTAAATAAGAAATGAAAAACCTTAAGGCTATCTGCTTCCTTTTACATAAAACCAGTTAGAAGCAAATTCTTGATTTTGTCTAAAAAATTATAACAGAAAGTTTAAAAATCTAAGTTAAAATAGATCCATAACATTCAAATTCCCTCACTACCAGTGATTAAACTGCACCATTTCTAAGATTGTGAGTCTTCTAAACTAAGTGAACCTCTCTCTTGCATGTTGGGCTGCTCTGCCTGAAGTGTTGGTGCGTTTCTATGGCAACAGCTCATTCAGTCGCCCTTCCATGGCCATCACGGCGCTCGTTCTCTGTCACCTGGAATCCGCATTTATTCAGGTCTTAGGCTGCCTCTTCCGCACTCCAGTAAATCCACAGTCCAGAATCCCATTGAACTTGCATCTTGGTATAGGGCACACATGTGAAACTCAAGATCCGCGGGCCACATCTGGCCTGGCGTACAATTATACCTGGCCCATAAGATCATTTTATATATCTTTTTTAATGGCCTGGTGATAACACACAAACTACAAATCCCATAATGCAGCACAACAGCTGCCTTACCGAACGATAGGCTATCTGCGATCATTCCCGCGTCAGTTACATAAGATCAATGTTGATGTATGCAACCATAATTTCAAGTCAAAGTTAGCCACTAACAATAGAGAGAAATGTTGATTCTGAAAACAGAGCCTTTCAAAACCGGTGGGAGGCCAAGTATATGTTTACTGACATTGCCGGTAAACCCGTGTATCTGATTTGTGGAGCTAATTTGGCTGATAGAGAATCTTCACAACACAGAACCTAACTTACCCCAAACATAAACAAACAAGTTGCCAGTAACAGATGCCCAGCATCCAGCTCTGACAGAATGGCATAAGAGCAAAGAAAATGGAATGTTTTGATTTGTTATTATTTTAACTTTCACTTAAAAGCACAATTTTTATTCATATTTTCAGGGTTTTTTTGCAGAATATTTATATTTTGAATTTGTATAATTTTGTTAAGTTATTTTAAGTTTAAGTTTATATATTTTGGAATAATATTGTATCCTGTCTGTTTCAATTCATATTTAAGTGCAAAACCCATTAATTTTAGTCCGTTCAAAAAATGTTTATCTTGGTCGGCCTGCGACCTAAAGTATGCTTTGAGCTTTGGCCCCCTAAGCGATTGAGTTTGATTCCCCTTGTATAGGGTGTCTGGAACCGGATCCCCTTCTCTTTCAGTATTACTTTAACGGCTCCATATGCCTTGCGCTTCTCCATAATGTTGGCTGCATAGTTGTTATCAAAGTAAAGTTGATTGCCCTTGATTTCAATCTTTCATTGCCATGTTTTTCTTAAGACCAACCCTTTAGTGTGGAACTGTAGAAAGTTCACTATTATTGATCTCGGAGATGAGGTAGCAGCTGGCTTTTGGACCAATACTCTGTGAAGCTCAACTTCATCAGGCAAGTTGATATGGCGTTTGAGCAGCTCTCTTCAAAATCACTTACTGATCTCCACTCTTTTTCTTCTGTTACAGCATAAATTCAGGGATTATTTCTTCTATCTTATCCTGCCTCATTGGGTTCTGTTTCACTACTGTCAGTGGTGTGTCTTGCAGTTTCAAGCAGGGAAATTCCAGGTCTACTATCTGTGTTTGCACCTCCATAAAGCTTGAAGTTTGACTGTAGTTCTTGCAAAACTTTGTCTTTAAACTCAGTGAGGTCATCATTCATAGTTTTCCTAACATCATTTTTAAATTCAATCAGGTGCCATCTCATATCTTGTTTAAAGTCTTTCAGATCTTTGTAAGGGAGCGCCAGATTTTCGAGCCGTGCCTTGTCACACTGGCTTCTGGACCATCTTTATCAGATGCCATTTTGTTATCATTTCTGTGCTCAGCAGCCGTAGCCATATCGGAGTTTTATTGAGGTTTATTCATTGTCTTATTGTTCTTATGACTCCTTTGCGCTTTCCCTCTTTTCATTCTCGAGTTATGATGATTTCAATAGGATTCATATTTATAGAACCTACTTTACCAAATCTGAGTCAGATGAGCTCACCTCTACACATCTATCTCATTGTAGGGCCACTCGGAAGTGCACTCCTAATTATTTGTTCTGTATTCTCTAGTTGCGCAAAATATGTTACAGTGCAATTTCCATGCAGATGTGCTAACATTAGTTTAGAGCATGTGGAGGAATATACACAGCGCCAACTTAAACATGGAAGGCCTGCACTAGAGCAGCAGAAATTCTAGGTCAGGACAAAAATGTCTGTTGGTGATGGTAATGTTCAAGCACCAGGAGCTGTTGACATGGATGCACAAACCACTACTGGTCTTTTTAAGAGCGTTCATTGTCCTGTCCTCTTGTTTTGTCCTGCTAGCTTAATAGCTTTATTTGGAGTCAAGCTATCTAGCACCATCTCTGTCAGAATCATGCAGCAGCAGTTGATTAAATTCTTCTTTGTTGAGAGTTGCAGTCGGATTTCATCCATCCTATTCCAAATCAATTGGACATTCGCACGGAAAATGAAGTGGAGGCTTGAAGGGGTTAGCTTTTAGCCTGTCTGGAACGCTGGCTTGCATGTTTCATTTCAGCTTCCGCTCACTGCAGCTTCTTTGTTGATGTTTGGGTCCAGGCTTCTCCAGTTGCTCCAGCAAACACTGTAATATTCAATTTGGCCATGTAGAAGCACATGACATAGTACAGGCCACCACTGCTCATAGTGAAAAATTTTATTAAAATCTCTTAAGTGACAGAATGCATGTAAGAGTCATTTACATGTAACATGGCGATATTTTGGTATTTTTATGTTCAAAGTGTATATGTATCCTAAGCATGTGTAAAGCCCAGAGTTCAGAGAATGTGAGAATGTGCTTAAGTAAAAAGCTATGTGCTTTTTTTGTATTTCATGCATAGGAGAATCAACCCCATTATTCTTACAATAGTCATTGATTTTTTTTTGTAGATATTGTAAGATTCATATTTGTTCTTGTCTTGGACTCTGTTGACGACAATTCAGATTGGGCAGCTCTGAGCCTAACATGCCTGTTAGGGTCTGCTATGTTACTTCATAAGTATGCACAGGCATGCAGTCTGCAACATCAGGACAGACATTTGATTCAAATGTTTTTATTACTTCACTTTAAAGGAACAGCAGGAAAAAGAATGAATTTTATACCAAAATTTAAGATCACAACACATACAAATATATATTAGTGCCTCCCTATATATTATTTTGATATATGTGGAATGGCATTAAATTGTCCTGCCCGTGAGGGCAGAACTGAGCAATGGCAAGCAATCGTCAGCTAATTGCCCCACTACTTAAAGCTGTCTAAGACCCAGGTTCATTGCAAAGTATTGTGCATTTGTTCTAATGTGCCATGCTGAGCTGTTTTCTGTCTATTGTCTTCCCCGATGACCCCGGCTGAAATGTCCTGCCCTGCTGTTCCGCCTGCCCTGCCTGCCTCACCTGTTTCATCCACCTGCCTTCTCCTACCTACCTGCTCCATCCTGCCCTGCCCCTCCATCTGCTTCGTGTTTCCCTTCCCATTGTCATCCCATCACTGCATGCAGGACTGACTTTCCTGGACATCAACCCTTTGCCTGCCTCACGACCACGTGCTTCGCCTGCTCCCTTTGTCATTGCTTATTGCTTGCTGGGATATTAAATCTGTTGGACGCTGCATTCCGGGGTCTGTTTCCTCTGTCGTGACCAGCCACCACACATATATCCATATTCTTTCTGTGTCTGTGTTCTTTGGCAGTTACAGCAAATACAACTGATACATTTATCACAAAGAATTTTAAATATATCATTTAAAGCAGAGCATATACTCAAATAATTATCTAGTAAAAATACAGGGATGAGCATGCAGAGCTTTACAAAGTGTTTCACAATTTCATGCTGAATTTGAAAATAATCTATTATTTATTGTCATTTCTGTATAGCTGGCGGTTCTTCCTGTGGTTATCTTAGCACACTTGTTGAATGACTAATTGAATGGATTCAAGTTTTTCTAATTGCGTTAACACAGAACCTACATTACATATATACAGTCAGTAGGTCCCAGGAGCAATTGTGGTTAAAGGCCTTGCTAATGGGTCAAACTGTTAAATCCCTCTGCTGACCCTGTGCTTTGAATATGTGACCTTCTGACCGAGAACACAGACTTAACCCACTGAGCCATACCTCAATCCCTTTATAACGACCTTTATTTTTCTTAAGAATGGGCTTTGTTTCTGAGTGCTGAATACCTCAGCTTCCTAGTCTTTGGTACAAAGCAGGCCAGTGAGAGGTGCTCTCCAATGGTTTACTCTGTGTGTGATAGAAGGGGAGTGACCCCAACACGGGGGAGGTTTGTGCTGTGTGTGTTTTTGTTTTCTCTTCATTGCAAGAAAGATTGGTGAGAATATAGCTAATGAGATAGTATTGCAAGATCATTTTTTTTGTAATACCAAAGTTTATCTTTATAAAGAAAATAATGGTAATACTTTACTTAAGGTCATTGTTTTAGCAATCTATAATCATATTTATGATGCAGTCTTAATGCATTCTAAACATGGCTAAAATATAAAGAGATTGAACACCAATTAGCCATGTTTATTATACATTATGAGTGCTCTATGAAGCTCTCATCTATAATGTGCTATAGGTACATTTATAATGTAGTACAAAGCATCCTTAATTCTTATAGCGAATATTATAATGCACTATAAAGGCATATATAGTGCATTACAGATGAGAGCTTCATAATGCATTCATCAGACATAAGTATGCATGTCTATAATGTCTTATGCCTTTTGATATTTATAGCCATGTTTATAAATATTTCTAAAGGCATTATTATTTGTTATGAATGTTTTAATAAGTAACCAAAAACATTTAAGTAAAGCGGTAACAAGATATTTTATTTGACAAGAACATGTATGAAGTTAACCATCTCACTGTTAAATAGCAACCCCACAAGTCATCACATTACAATAAGTGCATTAAACGGTAAACGTTCCAACAAAAAAATTTACTACTTGGGTGTGTGTGTGTGTGTGTGGGGGGGGGGGGGGTTGATATATAATCAGTATGGAATGCAATATGCACAGAGAGCAAAAACGTACTGAGTCATTTTAATGAAGGAGATGTCAGCTCTCTGAAAATGAAAGGTACTCTCTTTGTTAACAGCCATTATAGGTTTAATAGTACCAATAGCACAAACATAGAATGCAACAATTTACGCAACAATCATGGTTAAACACTAACAAAACACACATTCCATGGTTACGATATTACCATTAACCATTAACTTAAATGCATATATAAATTTTTAAACATATTTTTAAAGATATGAGGGCTGTGGCGCAAATCATACCAGTAACTGCATAATTAGTCCTGTCAAGCAACCTTCTAGCATCAAAGGATATCAGTCAACTGAGGGCAGTGGGTGGAATCAGAGATGAAAACGTTATTGTGATGTTTTTGTCTAACATACTAATTCAGCATCAGCTATGCCAAAGCTCTTCTACGATGATAAAGAGAATGTGAGGTCTTTCTGCAGGTGTGAAGAGTCCTTGGGTCCAGATACATCCACACATGCAGCAGACTGCCAGGAACCTTGCACTGACCATACAGAAGACACGTGACTCTCTCCCACCACCTGAACACCTGGAGTTAGGATAACCCCCCCCCCTCTCCCAGCACTACCACCACCACCACCTTCCCTACTGCAATATGTCCTCATTCTCCCAGGATATTTAGCAGCACCAGACATAAAAATGTGTTGCCCCATTCAGGGGAAAGTACAGAGAAGAGTCACTGGGGCAATTTCTCAAGAGTGCAGTTACCAGGATATTTGGCCCCTGTGCTGGGATGTACCTTTAGCTACAGTCCTCTAAAACACATCCACATAGTCATCAGACACAACTTCCCTCCCATAGCTGTGCTCTGTTCTTCATCATCACCTTGCTGTAGTCATAGAAATAGTACAAAATAATTCAACTTGATTTTCAAATTTGTAATTTTTATTAAACAATTCCTATAAATTCTTAAAATGACATAGCAAAATTTAAACATAAGAACATTCAGAAGTCAAATTTCTATAACAAACCGGAAATTAGATATACCGTATGTCTCTACCGAATCTGTTACTTCGATTCTTATGTCTGCTCTATTTGATATCATTTGTTTTAATTCAGACACCCAAAGAACTGTAATGCTTACCACCACTTACAGTTTTAAAATCATAAAAAAAAGTTGTATCAATAGTTACAATTAATGTTTCTTCTGTTGTATTTGATAGCTGTGCTGATTTGATACCTATTGTTCTATTGATTTGAACACAGAAAGGAAAGTTTCAATGAAAAGAAAGATGATTATATTTCTGTGCCAGTATTATAATTTTCAATCTTTCTGCCATTGCTTCTTGGTTAATGAGTAGAGATCCTTGAGAAGCCAAGAATTGTTCAAAAGAAAAATGGCTTAACTTAACCATTTTATATTGAAAATATTAAAAAAGTATTTTAATATTGATTGCTGCATATTTTGAGTTGATAATGGTTATAATGTTTAACATATTTTACAGAGTAGCATTTCTATACTTATTTCTTAACTCTTAACCACCCAAACTGAATAATTTACGTGTAACATGAGCATAAAGATGTTCATATGTGCTAATACACAAGGCCAGATACATTTTTTTTAAGTATATAAAATATAGAAGGGACCCCAATACTTGATATGTATTATATTGTTTTCAAAATCATATGGCAAAAAATGCTAAATAAAATGTATAACTGTAGCCTTAATCCACTAAAATAATAATAAATATCCATAAATGACTTCTATTTCAAATAATTTAGGAAAATTTAATTATCTTAATCTATACTCTGCTGGTGCAACTGTACAGTGAAATAACAAAAAATAGGCACATTTTATGATATGTTATGTTTGCAGTATCTCTGACTTAAACAGCCTCTCCTGGTGGCTAAACCTGCCAACTGCACTCATGAAAAATTCCCGGAGTTAGACTCTCTCCGGAGTATTTTGGAAAGATCTCAGTAGGGGATAGCCAAAGCTGCTTTTCAGAGTGTTAATCCATGCTCTTCACTTCTCTCCAAATTCTGCCGTCTCTTTCGGCATTGGCTTCCTTAGGTCACTATATCAGTGGATGGGATCCTGACCACCACAGGGTACACGCAGGAGGACTACACCATGCTGGGCTCCGATGACTTCTTCTACGTTGGGGGAAGTCCCAACACTGCAGACCTGCCTGGCTCTCCAGTGAGCAACAACTTCATGGGTTGTCTGAAAGATGTAAGTGCAGTTCCTGTGATAAACAAAGGGTTCATTGCCATTAGGCTAGATTGCCTTATCAACATGCCCAGCGGGTGAATCAATTAGACTAAATGATTGGTCGTTTAAAAAATGGCACCACTGTGGTTGGGCTAATCTCAGGAAGAGATGAGAGTGACCAGGATGTGAAGAGTCTTTACTGAAACTAGTGGCTCTTGTGATGCAGTGAGAGATAAAAACATCCTCCAGTGAGAATAGAGGACATCCCATAATGGTTTGTGCCGCATAGTTTTCAAATCTGTTCCTGAGATTAGCCCAACCATAGTTGTGCCATCTGAAAATTCTCTCTGAAGAGCTTTTCTGTCTGCTGCTGAACAGCCTGCATAACATGCTGAGATACAGTATGCCAGCACGATCTCAATGGAGGAGCAGTAGAAGGACACCAGCAGCTTCTCGGCCAAGCTGTTTGACTTGATTATCCTCAGGACACGTGAGGGCAACATTTTAACTGCAAAAGAGCTCTAAAAGCTAAAATGACTAATCTGGAGGATAGTAAGGACCTTATAAATGAAAATGAAATTGACATAGTTAATGAGTTTAATTATTGTTTTGCATAGGTATTCACCTTAGAGGATATAAGTAAACATACCAACTCATTACTAATCTAGCATCTATGACTAAAATCTATGTATCTCACGCTGATGTGCTACAAAACCTAGCTAAGCTCAAAATAAATACATTGCAGGGCCCTGCTGGCATCTTACCTATAGTTTTAAAATAGATGAGGGATATTATTTGCCGACCTTTAACTTTACTATTACAGAAATCCTTATCTGCTGGGGTGGTACCTTCTGACTGGAAGCATGCTAATATAACACCCATAATCATAAAAGAGGATAGAAGTAATCCATCAAAATGGAAAAGTAATTGAAGGTATAATTCATATGAAAAAAGTAAATTATCTGGATTTAAATATCATTCTGAGTGATAGCCAACATGGACTTAGAAGAGGTAGATCCTGTTTAACTAATCTACTTGAGTTCTTTGAGGAAGTTACAAGAGAAATGACCTCCGAAAAAGACCTACGATGTGATCTACTTAGATTTCCATAAGTTCTTTGATGTCGTCCCCCACCAACGGCTCCTGCTTAATCACAAACCAGTAGGGATTGTAGGAACTGTAGCAGCTTCAATTTAAAACTGATTAACAGAAAGGAAGCAACGGGTAGTTATTAGAGGCACATGATAACATATGAAATCTACAAATGAAAGGAGGCCATTTGGTCCATCAAGCTCGTTTGGGGAGATTTTAACTAATAGCTCTGATTTAAAGGAACCCAGGGTTTTAACTTGCAAGAAAAGAAGTGTTTTCTCAAATTCATTAGTGGAAATTAGTATGAGAACATTTTAAACTGGATTTGAGATAGCACTTCTTGACACAGTGTGTAGTTAGAATATGGAATACTCTTCCTGTTAGTGTAGTGCAAGCTAAAACCCTGGGTTCCTATAAATCAGAGCTATGGCCTCCTCTCGTCTGTACATTTCTTAAGTTCTAATGTTCTTATGCACTAGACAGGCTAACTGCCTTCTGAGTGGACAGAGTTGCTTCATCATCCGGAGGCCTTTGGAGGAGGTTTGTCTGTCTATGACAACAAAGAACGTTGCAGACATGCTGCACTAATCTGAAGCCAATGCTCACCAATGGTGTACTTTTTATCCTTAAAGTTCCAATCTCTTTACCTTTTGCCACAAGTTTACCATTGTGATTATAGAAGCTCTATACATCCCTCCTGATTATAATGCTAAGGAGGCTCTCTGTGTGTTTTATCAGGCTGTTGGTCATATTCAAACAGCACATCCTGATGATTTTTTCATTATTGCTGGTGATTTTTATCATGCATACTAAAGAAATATCTTCCCAAGTTCTATTAGCACATGAACTTTCCAAGAAGAGGGAAGAACAAACTGGACCTTGTCTTCACAAACTTTTGCAATGCTCACAATGCTGCACCCCATTCTGAACTTGGTTTTTCTGACCATATTTAGTAGCATATTGCCCATTGTTCAAAAGGTCCATACATACATACAAAGGTACATACAAAGGTGGACAGATGGAGCACAATAACAAAGTCAAAAACCAGAGGAACACAGAGGGTAGGACTTTATAACCAACAGGACAGAACCCTGCACAGTGTGATGATGGGATGTTGAGAGTGGTTGGGGAGCACCTTAGAACTTGGAGAGCCACTCAATAGGGGAGCAGAGGTCATGGCTGGCCTGGCCAGGATGGAGGGCCAATATGGTTTGAGGTCCAGGCATCCTAAGGGTACAGGGAACAGGCTGGAGGGATGACTAACACAGGACTGTCAGACTTCCAGATGGCATGAGGGGGGTTTTGTGAACCTTACAGTTCCTCAGGGAGATAGGCAGTACTTTAGGCCTTCCCAGGACCCAACCCAGGGTTGCCTAGTGGCTCAAGCTCGACAGGTGTGTGGCCCAATGGATTCCCTGCCATCTGGTGAATGAGTATGGCAGATAGGAGCAGGAGTCAGGCAACAGGCCTAGCGAGATGCCCAGAGGATCCCATTCAAGATCCTGAGGCATAGCCCCTACCAACCCACTCCCCACTGAGAGGACTTGTTTTTCCACGACTAGCGGAACGGTCTGGGGTTCAGGTGCAGAGAAGGCTGTGGAGGCAAGGAACATGGAAAAAGGAAAAGGAATGTACCCCAGGTGGCCAGTGAGATAGCACGTGAGAAAGACACTGGCGGGACCTCAGGATACACTGTCGGGACAGCTGGTGAGGAGCACCCTGGAGAGACAGCAGGCAAGAGAGGGGCACTGATGAGGTTGTGGGTGAGATGGGGGATTTTGGCAAGATGACTGGAGATGAGGAGGGCACCAGTGGGATAGCAGAATACAAGGAGGATTTTGGCAGGACTGCTGGAGACAAGGAGGAAGCTAGGGGTACAGGATGCCAATGTGATGGCAGGAAACAAGGATGATGCTGACAGGAAGGTAGGAGGCTCCAGCAACTACGAAGTGGTAGGAGATGCTTCTGTGAGGGACTGCGGGACTGCGGGTTGAACACACCTGTTGCAACATCTACCTTGCTAGATACGGGTCTTCCTGGGATGGGAGCCTGGGACTCATTCAGGGAAAATGGTGAACCTGGGTCAGGAGAGATGGGCACTGTGGTTGGCTTTGATACTTAGTGGTTTCTCCTGGAGTGGTCTCAAGAAACATAGTTTCCTTCAGGCCAGTGGGATAGCTGTCAAGTCTTCGACGAGACAGGCAGGGAGATTGCAGTCAAAGCATCCAATGATGTATGTGACACCAGAGAGACACCAGACAAGATGCAACACTGCATTCTGGACAGGACTGAGCAATGTTCTGGCGGGTGACATGAACTCATCTAAGCCAGGCATACTGTAGATAATATGACTACTCCTGGGATGGCTGTAAGTGGTACAGTGTCTTGGGACGGGCGCTAGCGGTATGACCTCTCCTGGGCTGGGTGCTGGCAGCATGGCCTCTCCTGGGCCACAATGAACACGGGCAGGCAGGTTGGACAGTGGCAGGCTGAGTGGCTTCATACTGCAGAGAGTCAGTGGGCAAAATGACAACCAGGGACATTTGTGGGTAAAACTACATCTCGCAATAGCAAGAATTCAGAATGAGCAGGGGGAGACAGCAAGAGGTAGACTTCCTCAGAAGCCTGCATGGTCTCATGGTGGATGGCAGAGAGCCGTAGGAAGAGCAAGACAGCTCAGTAGCATCTGGAGTCAGGATGGTCTCTGTCCCAGTCGCTGGATTTCAGCCAAATCATCCTGCGGGTATTCCACGAAGCAGGATTAAGGGAAAGTCTGGCTTATTTCGATAAGTCTGTCTTACTTAAGTGACAGTTCCGT
>JABFEB020000002.1:16554365-16574696 GCA_019775895.2 Stomatorhinus ivindoensis | reverse complement strand
GGGGGGGGGTGATTCTGTTAAAAACTGTGATTCTTCAAGGTGGCGATCACATTTGGTACTGCTAACATATTTGCCCAGTTGCACACAGCCTGATTTTATTAAGGGACTGACATGCATGAGTTGTATAATGAATGAGTGGTATAATGAATGAGTTAGTGTGTGCAAAGATTTTTCCTGCACCATCTCAATTTAATTAAAGCCAAAAGTAAACCGCAAGTGTGTGAAATGTTTACTTTTATCTATACCTCTTCCTTGAACACCAAGAACAGTTTCTAATCAAATTACTATTTATACCTTTTTACACACCTCCCTCATCTTGCACTGTGTCTTGCACTTTCATTGGCTACAGCTTGTCACCGCACTAATTTCCAACCACTTTTCCCACTGCAGGATTTTGAGTTGCTGACAGATTCAGATATTTAGCTAGCTAGATTCTGCTAGATATCTAATGGGCATCTGCAATGCATATGTGACTCTGTCCGGTCGCATCTTCGAAGTAATAGCAATCGAGTGCTGACTTGCCAGCGCTAAGCGAACACTAATGTGTCAAGAAATGTATTGATTTTTTATTCAGCATTCCAAACTGCAAATGATGCAACTGAAATGTATACCATTGCAGCCCTTATCTTTACATTAAATGTAGACCCGCAATGCTCTTCAGCAAAATTTGCTTAAAAATTTCTATAGATATTGCATCAGCAAACATACATTGAGTAGTATTGATTTGGGCAGTCATTCCTGATTCCCAACCCTACTATGCAATATTTTGTATAATATACAAGCTTCCTGATCAATATCTGCAAACCTCTGTGTATAGATAAATGTCAATCAGAGCAGACTGACAAGATACTCAGGTGATGCTTTGTCTAATATATATGTGGACATTCTTCAGCTAGGACACTGCTGGTTTTGTGCAACTAGAGGTACAATAATTCAGGGCATGCATGCTTTAACAATGCACAGGCAGCCTGCTTGAGTTGGTCTGAATGTTACTGGTAGATTACAAAGAAGGAAGCAAGGCCCATGGCAGGTTAGCTTAGCCCCTATGTATTGATGGAGGGAAACGAGAAGGAAACTTGAAATGGCACCAGCCCAAAGTTATGCTGCAATTCGGCAAGTATGCAGCCTGTTTCACAGCTGGACTCACAATTGAAAGTGTTAACTTAGTAATGTAGGTTCAAATCCCCAGATGCCTTTCTGCATTAATCTCATTTTCTTCTGTAAGGACTGTAAGGATTATGGATTATGAGTAATATAGAATTACAGCCCATGTGATGCTGTGAAGTTTGGAATTTACCTACCCAGGGGTGCAGGATAGATTTTTAGATTCTTGATAGGTATTTTATTCTTAGATTGCTTTTTTCTGCATTGCAGGCTGATTGTTTTACCAAAACTGCATGCTGCACAACTTTGGCAGCTCAGTTCTCAACTTCAGAACCCAAACCTCACGACAGTGGAATATAAAAAAAATGCCCAAATACAGCAAGCATATAGGTTTTCAATAACATCAATGACTGAGTAATTTATCATTCATTAAATCAGTACGGCATTGTGGAAATAGAAAATAAATTTTAAAGCTATGTGTGTCACGTTCTGGCGGACAGGCAGGTAGTTGAACGGGGAAAACAGGTTCAGGAGGCAGGAATCAGGATAAGAAGAAGGGTTTAATACAGGTATACGACACATCGAGGGAACATATCACACAACACTACAATGACAACTCTCGGGAGACGGACTCAGATGCGGACTAAATACGCAAGACAGGCAAGGAATGATAGACAACAGCTGGTTTCCATCAGGAGCAGACACGAGGTGACGAGGGGGGTGTGGCACACAGGAGGCTTGCACAGGCGGATCATGACAATGTGTAGGTAAATAGGAATGCGTGAAGTTTACCATGTCTACCTACAAACAGAGATAAAGGGAGACAGTGGGGATGTGAATATGTTAGTGGACTCCTATGATATGTATGTATGTATCTATGTGTCTACAGCTTGTTGCACAGAAAGTCCATATGAACATAGGTAGCAGTCAGTAGAGTCCTGGACAGATTCTGGGTAATTAGAACTATGACATCAGGGAACAAGCTGTTTGAGTGCTGATTTGCAAGATTTGTTGATTAGCCATGCATATAACTTGTCACATTTAAGGCACCCCAGTGTAAATTTACTGTATTTTTGTTCCCTTACATGTATAACAATCTAAAAGCAATACATGAATAATAATTAATAGGTTAACTACACATTGGTCGGCAGTTCTGAATGTGTAGTGAGTGCTTGATTTTTGTCCAAACAGACATGCAGACTAACACTCATGGTTATAAGTGTAAGTGTACTACAATGGTTGGAGAATGAAGCTGAAACATTTCCCGAAATAGTGTTTGAAGATTCACAGCTAAATATGTGCAGCCTGGTAGCCAGTCTTCACTTACTGCACATTCCATCAGTAAGAGCAGAGTGTAAAACTTGAATTAGCAGATTAATACCACAGCTGTACTTGAAATATTGCAATCCACACAACATAGTGGTAGACATATCAGAATTCAAAAGTAGACAAATTGTTGGTGCACATCTCGCTGGCACATCTGTGATTAGCAGACCTAGTCTTTGCGGCATATTGAATGTATCGTACGGAGTAACCTTTGGTCACTTGTATCAATGCCAAATGTCTGAGTCAATGGTGTCCTCAGTGCAAATCTTGGGCTGTGGACAATGTGAAACATGCATTGTCCTCTGATGAGTCCTCATTCACTGTCTTTCCCATATCTGGGTGGGCATACTGTGTGGAGAAGAGGCTCACCACCCAGACTGTTGTGTACCCAGAGTTTTGGAGGATTATGCTCATCCAATGGTAAAAACATTATACTGTACCCTGAATGTATCATTCCGCAAAATATGATAATGCATCAATACAAACAGTAAGACTGGTGACAGAGAGGTTTGATTAACATGAAAGTGAAGTTGAACATCTCCTATGGCCTGTACAGTCACCAGATATGAATGTTATTGAGCCATTTTGGGGTGTTTTGGACGAGCGAGTCAGGCAACATTTTCCCGAACCAGCATCACATAGTGATCTGGCCACTCTTCTGCAAGAGTATTGGCTCAAATTCCTCTGGCCACTGTGCAGGACTTGTACTTGTCAAGATGAGCTGATGCGGTTTTGGTAGCAAAAGAAGGCTCTAAGGCATATTAATAAATTTTGTTGTCTAAAATCAGGTATTTCAGTTTCATTGTACACCCCCTGTATGTTCAGCCTCTGACAGATACAAAAATCACAGCATTGAAATGGATTTGTATTGTTTTTGGCAGGTTGTATTCCTGCAAGTGCTCTTCTTTGGGATGTTGGTGATGTTGGTGGGTTGTTCTCATCCTGCTTGATGTTCTGGGCGGGCAGAACACCCAGAAACTGGAATAACTCATACCATAACTCTTGAGTCATTTGAGAGAGAAAGCATGAGATGGAGAAGGGGCTGACACCAGAAGCCATTTCCGTTGCTGCATTATTGTATAATTGGGGTCTAAATTGTTTTGGCTCCACCAGGATGGCACCTGTCCTACCACTCATCTGTATATGCACTCATTCCCATTGGGCATATGATCTCATCAAATTTCAGAAGTTTGATAGATTTCCTTGATGTGGCTTCCACAGCAGCTGCCGTCCATGGTGTACCATTATGATCATGTGAATAATGAATGAGACCTTCTCTCTGGCTGTCCCTTGCTGGCATGAGGAGCATGTGAGTGAGATAATCTGCTCAGTGCATTTCCTTCTCTTGCTCCTAGAGTTCCCCCTGCTCGTGGTGTCTCCACCAGCCTGTCTGCATTACCTCAGCCCTCTTAAAAAGGAGCTTCATTAACTTTATTAAAGCTTTCTTCTTCTTCTTCTTCTTCTTCTTCTTCTTCTTCTTCTTCTTCTTCTCATTATTATTATTATTATTATTATTAATGTATTGTATGGCCTAGAAGTGATTGCTTTCTTTTTTGTTGAATATAGATTACATTAGATTAGATAGAACTTTATTGATCCCACACTGCGGAAATTTACTTGTTGTTACAGCAGTGAATAAAAAAGCAATAGAAAGAAAACAGACCAAAAGTACAGTAACAATATGCAGTAACAATAAATAATAAAATTAGTGCACAACAATTTCACATATTGCACAGACCCAAAAAATACACATACATACATATATACAGACTGCAAGATAAGCATAACACATGTGGCTATGCTCTGTATTTTAATGATCGGCCATCATGATTACTGAAAGTGTCTAGAGTGGAACACATTCTATGTTCTTGCAGTCCCTACGAGGCCCTTGTTCTTTTTATCCTGACAATGATAGCTGCTTGAAAAGCCACCATCCTCCTTCTTGCAGACCTTCTTATTATATTCAAGCTGTCCACTAATAGATGGTCCAAGTTGTTCAGAATAGTTTGAATCAAAACCTCTTTGCCTAGAACTGCTAGTGTGAAGGTTTAGATGGCCTCATCTGGGGTCGACTGCCTGGCCTCACATTTCTTTCCAGTCCTCCTATCCTTTGTTCTTGCATAAACTGGTTCCTTCTGGTACTGTTACTCTTAAAACTGTTACTGTTTCTGTGTTATTGAACCTGAAATGTAGCAACGGGGAATTCAGGATTTCAGAAGTTCAAAACGGGCCTATAAGACAGAGAAAAATATTGTAGCGCTGGCAGGATTTGAATATCCCAGCATGCTTGCAGGCCACTGTAAATATTCCATTGTTGTATTGTTATTGGTAATACTTGATTTATTCCCTATTGTTGTGTGTGCACTGCCTGTGTCATATGTGATCCTCGCATGCCTTTAGCCGTTGTATACATTACCCACCGTCTATCTGACAGTCCAGCGTCTGACCATCTTGTGTTTCCATGTGTGTAGTTGGTTCAGTGCTCATTGGGTGCTTATAAGGGCTAAAATAAAAGAGTGTATTTTTCCTCACAAGCAAGTCTCCTCATCATTTGCACCTTCTGCAAAGCCTCACTACAATATATTTATTTGTGTGTGTGTCTTATGTATATATTACATTTTGGGGACTAAATTTCTCTACAGTGTTAATAAAAAAACCCCGTTATTTTGATGCTGTTGGGGCCATTATTTCAATCCCCACAATGGGAAAGTCAATTTTATAAAAACCAGTGGCAGGAATCTAGTCTAAAAACTAAAAATGCTATGCTTAGTTTCGTTATTTATGGTTAAGGTTAGTGCTGGGTAGGGGTTAAAGTCATCATAGTTGGGGATAGGGATAATCCTATAAAGATATCAATATGTGGAATGTGTGTATGTATGTGTGTGTGCAGTTGATTGATCAAGTTCATTGCTCAGTAATGGTCACTGTTGAATATGAAATGAAACAACAAACTGTAGAAACTGCTTTCTTCTCATCTTCCCATGCAAGTCTTCTGACTCTAATGCTACCATTTCTCTTCTGTCTTCTAAACCCGTCCTACGCTGTGCCTTCTCCCATGAGGAGCCTAAAATCCTGGAGGCATGGAGGGAATAGGTATTAGAGGAGACTTTTATGTGCTGCGAGTAATGTGCTTTGAGATATAACTCTAGCAACACAGGGGGTTATTACATGAGCCAGGAGATGAGAGGCAGGAGCTTATTCAAGGGTGATGGTTCTGTCTAAGTCTTGCCCCTTGAGCTTCAGCGGTGATTTGAAGGTGTGGCCGAGTGAAAAGGCCATGACATTCAACGTCCTTTTTTAGTATCATTTTACAGAACTGAGTGTTTTTCTATATATTCATCTATAAAATATTCATCTATAAGAGTTTCATATATGTCCCTTGCTCTGCATTAGTTTGAATTATTTGTGTCTCCCAGTGTGTAAGTCTGTCCCATTATCACCCACATTTTCATAAGACTAAGGAGAGTAATGACAATTATGCAATACAGCAATACAGCACACTGTTTAAAATGTATATGTATATATGTATATACACACACAGGAAATATATATACATTTATATTCATAATCCTAATATATATATATTAATATATATGTGTGTGTGTGTGTGTGTAGGGCCATATGGTTGGTGAATGTGCCAAACATGGAGGTGAAACTGCTCAAACACTTGTAGTGTCTTAAGCTATTTCAGCTCTTTAAGGAACACTGCAGCAATTGTGCCTCTTGCTTTTTTATCAGTCCACATTTCTCATGCCTATGTATTTGCTCTGCCTACTTTGGGTTTTTTTGCCAGACATTTTGAAGAGACCGGTTACCCACAGGCAGACACACACAATTAAAGAGTGTTCTTGAGGAGTGTCGAGGTGCCTGGATGGCTCTCGTTGGGGGAGTGGAGTCTCCTTCCCCTGGCCTCTCAGGCTGTTATTCGCATATAAGGGTTGTTATTTAAGAACTGCTACAGAGAGAAATGGAGGAACCCTGCTTTAAAGAATGAATGCTTAATGATGCCTAGCCTTAAGGGCACAACATTTCCTGTGGCCAGCCACTCTCAGCATTTCCTTCTTCAGTCACGTGTGGTATGAGTACATGTTCATGCGCACATAGTTCATATGTTCCTGTTGTTGTGGGGACTCTCCATTTATTTCTATTGCATAACACTAATAATAACTATAATAACCCTAACACTTACCCAGTCCCAACCTTAACCATAAGTAACTAAACAAAACAGAATACTTCGATATTTTAAGTTAACAGTTCTTGGTGGCTGCTAGTGCTTGGAGCTAGACCCTGCAAAACTGCTGACCTATTTCAGCCAGGAAAATGGTTTCCCTGTTCTCTGACTACTATGAGGCCAAACTGCAATTATTGCAAACTAATACTTTCTTCTTTGCATGAAAAGCAAAAATGATATGACCCATCCATCCATCCATTGTCTGCCGCTCTTCTGGAGTTGGTTCGAGGGTGCAGCAGTCAAAGCAGGAATGCCCAGACCTCCCTCTCACCAGCCATCTCCTCCAGCTTCTCCGGGGGAGTTCCCAGGCCGGACGAAACATATAATCTCTTCAGCATGTCCTGGGTTTGCTCTGAAGCCTCCTGGTTGGACATGCCCAAAACACCTCACCAGGAAGCTGTTTAGGATGCATAGATTGATACCTGAACCATCCTACTGGCTTCTTTTCATGCAGAGGAGCAGCAGGTCTACTTTGAGCCCCTCCTGAATGTCCACGCTCCTCACCTTTTTGCTAAGGCTGAACCCAGATACCCTGTTAAGGAAACTCATATCTGCCACTTGTATCTGCTATCTCATTCTTTCAATCATTACCCACGGGTCATGACCATAGGTGGAGCTAGGAATGTAAATCAACCGGTAAATCAAGAGTTTCACCTTCCAGCTGAGCTCCCTCTTTGCCACAACAGAACGGTACAGTGTTGAAATTACTGCCAACATTGCACCAATTCGTCTGTTGATCCTCCGCTCCCTTCTTCGCTCACTTGTGAACAAGACCCAGAGATACTTAAACTCCTCTGCCTGAGGCAGCAACTCAGACTTAGATGCCTTTTCCAAGTCCACAAAACACATGTAAATGGGTTGGGCAAATTTACCTTCCCATGAACCCTCCATTATCCTTGTGCGGGTGAAAAGCTGGTCCAGAGTTCCATGGCCAGGACAGAATCTGCATTATTCCTCCTGAGTATGAGGTTCACCTAACGGATGGACTCTCCCCTCCAGCACCCCAGCATATACATTCGCAGCAGGGATGAGGAGTGAGATCTCCTTGAAATTGGAATAGATCCTCCAGTCCCATTTGTTAAAGATTGGGACCACCACCCCAGTCTGACAATCCAATTGCATTGTCCTCAAAATCCATGCAATGCTGAAGAGGTACGTCATCCAAGACAGCCGAACAACATCAAGAGCCATCAAAAACTCATCTACCCCTGGAACCCTACCACTATAGAGTTTTTTGACTACTTCAGTAACCTCAGCCCTAAAAACAGGTAAGTTTCCCTCTGAATCTTCTACATCCTCCAAGGAAGGCATATCAGTGGGATTTAGGATATCCTAAAAGTATTATTTCTACCATTGAGGTCAACTGTTCTCCATCCCTGCTGTAAAGTGAATGGGCAAAGCCCCCCCCCCCCCCAAAGTTGCCTAATAGTTTGTCAGAACCATTTCAAGGCTGATCAAAAGTCCTTCTCCATAGACTCACCAAACTCCTCCCATACTCGAGTTTTTGCTTCAGAAACTGCCAAAACCACCTGGCATCACATTCCCCTTGGCTGCACTTGGACTCTCAATCCTGAGGTTCACTGTAAGGTGTGTGCAGCAATGCGCTGCGTCAGTGCACACTCCTAAACTCTCTACCTCTCTAAAACACACCCATACATACTCAAACTAACGCACGCATGTGCCCCCATTATTTAATAAGTAAAAATTCTGTTTAGGGCTGGGAAATGTATCGTGTTAACATGTTTCATTAAAGTCATAACGCTTCATTATTTCTTTGATCGTGTTAATGCATGCAGTACTTTGTTGCCCAAATGGGAGAAGAGTATGAGGGTAGATTTTAAAAGAGATCTATAATATTCCTTCCTGGATGTGAACAATGTGAGACTTTATGTTGAGATGTTGCACAGAATCCCAGAATTCAGAGCTAAAATCATTGCAGCATCTCAGAGAGAAGCTATTGTTGCCTACTTTATTTAGTTCTGAAAAATTCCCAGCCAGAGGAATACATAGGATTTGAATGACGGTAATTAGCAATATTTGTCAGTTTATGGAAGGCTTATACCTAAAAAATGTAATATTTTTAATGTTTTAAAATGTACTTTCAGTGGTAGTAAGACGTCTGTTTTAGAGCCATTTGCCGAATAGGTTTAGGATGATCACATGATCCAGATTAAATTGTGCTTCAATCTGCCGGTTTAGTATGTGCAGTTATATTTACATGTGATATATGCCATTAATTGCCAAGGTCTGTGACTAAAAAGATTAAAATCCTTGCTTATTCTGCTCATCCAGCCTTTTTGAAAGCATTGAAATTCAGCTTGTACTTGTTTGCAAGTAGTGTTCTGTATAACACAAGCAATTAAGTTGGCCATTAAACAAATATTAAAATATTTGAAATTGAGAATAAAACATGTTTTGATTAAATACAGTGTTCTTTATATAAAGCAAATGGCATTACCTAAACCTTTTATAATTATTTAAATATAAATAATGTTGAAATTGTCATTGGCTTTGATTTCTAAAGCATTTGTCCGCACTGACAATGACAAATACTACAATGTTTTTAAATGTGTAACCAACAATATAAATTCAATATGTATGATATGATGTAGGCCCTATATTTTTCCTCAGTTTTGTGTTACCTTTGTCATTTTTTTATACTCTCATTAACTCTTGCCTTGGATTTGATTAAATACTTTTGTTTATTACAGAAAAAAATGGTAAAATAACAAAACTACTGCACAGGCAAAATCAGCAGTTATAGACAATTAAGTTGTATAATGAGTCTGTTTCAAAATTATAGAAAATTATTGTTTCAGTATTGAGTTTGTGTTTGTTTTAACTCGTTTACATAATTTTGGGGATTCAATGTATAAATATTTACAATTTAATATCAAGTGCAATTAATGGTGATTAATCACAGAAAACTGTTTTTTTTTTATTCACAGCCCTAATTCTGATGCTTCTTATATATTGTATCAAGTCAGTTGGCTGCCCTTTTCATGTCAAAGAACCAATAGTGACATTTTGCCTTTATATACACATTTACTGGCAGATCTCTGGGGCGATTGTGGTGCTAGTCTTTCCAACGGAATCCTGAAATATATTTGACTCATCAGTCGCATGATATTCTGTGAAATCAGACCTATCTATTTCTATATGCTTTCAGACTGAGATGCTTGGTTTAAACCAATGGTCATTTTCTTCATACTCACACAATATGTGTTCCATTAGCTTCCTTGGTTCACTTGATTTGGAACAACTATATATACCTCAGAACTGTACTTGTAGTTATGCACTGCAGACACGGTTCTTAACCAAGACAAATCTTTATTGCTGCTCAGTCAGGGACTTGCTGTATATCTCTGAAGCTCTTCTGGTTCCATAGCAACCAGACAGGATTATATAGATATCCAAAGGATTATATTAGCCCAAAAATTAGAAAAGAATGAAAATGAGAAAATTATTAACCTGTTGTAATGAAGAATCACGGTATTAACATGGCGTGGAAATAGCTTACAGGTGGACTTTTGATCATGTCCATTTGAGTGCAGGACAAATTTGCACAGGGATCCAGTAAGAGTATTTTATTGTATTTTGAGTAGGGAAGGTCCATCTATCCATGGCCAGCAGATCATATATTACTAAACCTTGGTAGAGATACAAAACAGAGGGGAAGCAGTTTCTATACTCTAAAAGTGAATGCAGCTTTCAATTATTTTCCTTACAAATATGAATTGTTTAGTATGTTAGTGTCATGATTGTGTATGTTTGCAGCATTATCTTTGCCAATACCATGTAATTATTCCAATCCATAGGTACATTTTTGTCATTCTAGTCATTCTCTGTGAATTCTGATCAAAGGATAATATCAAAAATAGGAAGCTGTTATTTTGGTTCTTCAAAGCGTCTTTTCAAGAGTAAAGTGTAAAGCTAATTAGAATGTCAGCCCTCTATTCTGATTTTAAATTAAACCAGTTAGTGCATTGTGCAATCTTTTGTACTCTGTCTCCTTTCCACATAAACGCATATAGCAAAATCACTCTGTACAGATATCCCAGCAGTGTGTAGACATTTCTTGACAAAAAACAAATATAAAAGGAGGAAACTGAAAGGTCATGGCAACTGCAGCACTGGTCAATGAGATGGAGCTTGAATGAAATGCGGTCTGCAGGTGACAATATGCAGAGAAACCAGCTCCCTGTTGGACCAGAGTCTTCCTGACCTGACAGCTACTGGCTACAAAGTCTTAGCATTTAACACTGTGGCCTCACCTGACTTTCTGGAAGCTTTGGCTGGATGGAAGAATTAGCAGTTCTGCAGTATCCCATTTTGAGTGAAAATAACACACACATATACACATGTGTGCACATATACACATGTGTGCACATATACATGCATCACAATTTTATCACACGCTTTTGCCATTTTTAGTTTTTTTTTATGGCATTCACAAATCTTTGTAGGGACCTGAAAAATGGTCCTCGCAACATCGAAATAACAGACTTTATTACATTGTGGTCCCCACATTGTAATATATACATAATCCACACACACACGTTTCTGAACACAAAGTAAAATAAAATCAAAACTGATATAAAATTTCTATCCTTTTTAATCATAATTTGCAAAACATTGTGTCTTGTGTCTACATTTAAGAAGACAGTCATAGTTAGGAGGGTGACAGCTTGATCTAAAAGAGGACAACATCAGATGGAAGCAGGTGGTGCAGAGATCAGAAGTGAATCTACAAAAGTGGTCCCTAGAACTTTATAATAATGCTTAAAGGAAGACAGCAGGGAAAAGTCCAATGAAAATCAAATTCGACAGGTATTTAGAAAAAAATGAAACTTAAATTTTTGACACTGTTTATGAGGTAGACACACCTGACCTTCTCATTTTAATAAGGACAAGAGACTGGTGGTATATTTGGTATCTTTTAATTATTGCACATCTGCTGTGCTTTGCTGTCATTTCAGATGGAAAATGCTGGTATTCCATTACAAAGGGGGAGGATCCATTAGCTGGCTGCTATTCTGCAGGAAGGAAAATGCCACTGTTTGCTCCATGCCATTGTAGTGGACTGAGCATTTCCCAAAAGTCATTAACAGAAGCTCAGTGAAAGAGGGCAGGTCTCACCAGACCTGGGGTGTGTTTCTCAAAACCATAGTTGCTACGTTAGCGACTTGCATGGTTCGAACTATGTAAGCACGACGCAGGTGTTTCCCGAAGCCATAGTTCAAACTACGGAGGTAACGATACTGCGGACTTATGTAGCACGATGCATCGTAAAATGACGCAGGTGTTTCCCGAAAGCATAGTTCAAAGGAACGTTCGCAAACACTGTTGTTAAGTGGCGTAGTTTGAACTAGTGTAGTTAGAAGCTTAGTTCCGGGTAAATACGTCAGCGATAGTGGAAAATGCAGTCTAATAAGGGTATAGTGACCATGTAAGTAAGAAATGTAATAATCTTTAACACCTAATTAAGAATAATTTAGCTCTATGATCACATATAATGTGAAGTTGTCTGAAAATGTAGTCTGAAACGTAATTGTCGTGTGGGTCTCTGGTCATAAGTGCGGTAACTATCTGTAGTGAGCAATAGGGAGAATTATCAGACTGCAAAGTATTGATTAGCACTGAGGTGGCTAATTTTATCCAGAAAGGGCCATTAGGCAGGCAGCTTTTCACTGCAACTCCATGCTTGGAGTAGTACATAGAGAACTGATTCACTGAAGAGTTTGCACAACTGGGTTTGAGCAACTGATCGAATGGTTATCCCAAAAAATCCTGCAAATACACCGGCCTTTTCTGAATATGATTGCCCATTTACTCTGTTTTTGAGGCCGACAGTAATATGAAAACTATGTCTACCAAAACTGTCTCGGCGTCTAAACAAATCGAACTGTAGAGACATTCATTTACTATCATCAGTAACACCATGAACTCATTTTCCATTATTTATGTTGCAATTAAACTGTTTCTTTTGCATTAATGCTGAATTATACAGTCCATGTGTATGGTCGTGACAGAGGTGATGCGACATGACAATACTTTTTCTCCGGTCATTATTGCGGTAATCATAATAATACACTATGATAAAGAAGTACAGTAAATACAATAAATAGGTGTCAGTAATATGAAAAAATGTTACATGAACTCGGTGAGATGAACAAATCAGCTTCACCTCTGTCGCGACCATTCACACGGACTGTATACCTCAGCCTTAATGTCAAAGTAGTGCGCAGCAGCGTTGGATATTCTCCTTCCAGTAATATTAATTACAAGGCTGTTGTATCTTATTGTACCCTAATGCCAGATCTAGCAAACGTAGTATGGCGTGCTGGAATAAACCTCTTACAACATATTCCTAATAATAACTTGTGCACACACGATAAAAAAAAATCACTCCATGGGATTTATGGGACTTTTCATATGATAAATATCGAACTTCTTAACCTCAAAGGAAACAAAGTGCAATTAACAGACCTTTAAAGCATGATTTGAGACATGGCATAAAATGTCTTAATAGCTCATTCAACCACACAAATAACCTTGTGGAGGTTTTTCCAATACCTCTACAGTTGCTTGCATTAAAGTTTTGCCAGAGTTTTTAAAGGTTTTGGCCTAAATATTAATGTATCTATTTGCATAGGGTTGGAAAAGTAACAACTTTATTATTATATAAACATATAATTATATAATATGAACAATTGCATAAATAACTAGAGACACATTTCTGCAAATATTGTAGGAGTACCGTCTAGAAAAAGCAAGTGGAATAAAATATAAGAATAAATTAGAAAACCAAGGAAGTGCTTATACTGTACCATAATATTTAGGGGGAAAATGTTATGAAAACCCTTTAAAACTGCATCAGTCTACTTTGATCTATTTTTATTACAATGATATGATTATTAAAACAAAGTTATTAAAAATTAACTTTAAATAAAGACTATAGTGATGGGCACTGCAGCTTATCGCCAAGGCAATAAAAACATAGTGTTGACCCGGAGGTGCTGATAATCAAGAAAGAGATGGAGGTCATCATTCTGTTTTAGTTTGTCAAGAGCTTTCTGGTGATCCAGATGTTGCATTCATCCAGAATCGGCTGTAAATTAGCATCCCATATAGATATGTGCATCCAAAATTGTATAATTAATAAGAATAATTGTCATGTAAAGTAATAATTACTTAATTTCATAGCACATGTAACATTTGTAACAGAGCTGCCTAGTTCACTAAAGCTAAACAGATATGGAACTAACCATTAGGCCCAAACAACACATGAAACTCCTGGAGAAAACCTTCTATAACATCATCCTTGCAGGTCCCATTGTCAGTGCGGGCACCCAACATCATGTCAGCTCCCATAAGTAATGCCTTGGAACCATGAAAGCAAATTGTGTTTTCATGGCTATGTTGGCACTAATGAAAGGAGAACCCGCCCACAAATGCAGGCTCCATACTGTGTCCCGTGGGCCTGCCAGCGTTATGCAGTGAGACAGACTGAGGGAAAATGTTTACCTGTGGAGGGCTAATTATGCTGTGGTGGTCTCACAGAAATCACAGTTCTTTTGAACACTCAGTGACATTTTACTTCTATTTTTGAAATGGAATGCCTCTCTGATAAATAAGTTATACTAGCAGATAACACAGCTCTTAGGAACCTAGTTTCTCATTTTGTTTTCGAAGGTTCTAGACATTCTTCACTTGCCTTTGATTTTGACTTCTTGCCGCCACATAACCCTCCCTTTTCACACTCTGTTTAAGTAATGTCATCTGAGTGCGAGGGGACAGGTGACCCCTACTATATGCAGCCTATAACAGGTGCCAAACATTGCATGGAATTTGTAGAGAAAGATCAGAATCATTTTGTTTTTATATATCAAGTCATGCTCTTCTGTGAGACATATACACATATGTACAGCTGAGAGCAAACCTTTGCATCCGAGCTCTGAGTTGGCCATTGATCTAGCATAACTGCACAAGAGATTGGGGCAAAAGGCCTTGCTAAAGGGCCCAGTGGAAATGTGACTATTCTGGTGACCTTCCAGTCACAGTACTATTCTGCATAAACGCACAACAACACGAAGTGGTAAAAAGTAAATAAATGAAGTTAAGATAGAAAATTTACTCCCTTCCTCAAAGCCACCGCATTCTGCTATTAGCCCCTGCCTGTTGATGGAGAGATGATACTATGCACATTCAAACTCTGATCCATGTCTTGACCTGCATATATGGAAATAAACCAAGCAGTTACCGGAGACCCCAAAAGCATTATTTGTTTAGTTGGCAGCATAATATTTTTAATGAGAAAATATTTAATCCTTTAAGATACATCATCTGAGAGCCATGTTTCATTCCATTAAGGATACTCACTTATTTTGCTCATTATTAATTATTTACTTGTCTTTAAGACAGAAAACAAATTATAATTTTAAATGAATTATTTATTTATATTTATGTATATTCAGAAAAATATATGTAAATCACATATGCAAATATCCACATCAGGTTTTACACAAAGTCCTTCTGTGTGTGGAGCTGTGACCTCATTCAACACTGATGACGTCACTCTTCTGGGTGAGCCTCCCCCTCCCAGCTGCCAGAATGCAGCCTGCACTGCCCTCCAGATGGCTTGTCCTCAGTGGTGTCAGCCTGATGGCTGCTGGCTGTGCTGTCAGCTTACCTAATGCTCTCATTTCACCCTCCTCTCCATCGGGGGCTGGCAGAGCTTTGCTTTCTCCAGATCACATTCCTGTTCATTTTCCCATACTGCACTATCCATCGTATTCTAAGTGCCAAGTGAATGTTACTCTGGAATAAAGTCTCTGGCGGATCACATACATCCTGTTTTGGGACAGTGTTTGGTTTTAAGATTGTCGGAATTTTTCTCAATTCAGTTTATTTTTATGTAGCGCTTTTCACAACAGAGTGCCTCAAGGCATGATACATGAATATAATACATTCATACATCACTTTTTGAAAGAAAGAATGAATGAAATAAAGCAAGAAAGAAAGAAAGAATGAAAGAAAAAGAAAGAAAGAAAGAAAGAAAACAAGTAAGCAAGCCAGATGACACTAGAAGAGAGGAATTCAAAACTCCCAAGCAGGGTTAAGAGGAGAAAAAATACTCTGGGGGTTCAGGTTCAACTGCCTAGCAAATGCCCCCCACCCCCCTATAAATGGATATTTTCTCTGGTAGGGGGGTGAAATGGAGAAAAAAGAGGTCAGGAAGCAGAGAACATGGACTAGAGAAGTCACTGTGTCCGAGGAACATCAGAGATTAATTAATAGCTGCAGTCGTACCTTCTTATTTTGGCTGCTGTGCACACCACCTATTTATCATCATTATGGGGTGGAGGTCTGCCATGTTGGCATCGCCCCCTGGAGGCAAGGCTGCAAACATCTTTACCACTCCCATACATTGTGGGGGAAAATAATCTTAAAATATTTAATTGTCTGGCAATTCTTGAACCAAGTATTAATGATATTATTTTGTCTGCCTGAAGGGGACTGCTAGTAAAAAATTCTACTTTATTACTGGATTATTATACTGTTTAAGGTCATTTTCTTCTAGCAGAGGTGTTTTATTCAAGCTTCTGTTTGTGCGACTTTAGTAGGCAGTCAGGAGTGTGGATCACCTGCTGTTGTGCTGGAGTTCCCCTGGATCTTCTGCATGTAAGCAGGAGAACAAAGGCTAGAGGGCACTGTAGCAGTAGCAGCAATGAGCCAGAACTGCTTTCTGGCATTGTGTGCATGTGCAAAGTAGCGGTGCATTAATACATTAATCTGGAAGTATTGTTTATGAAAATAGCTTAGTGTTAAAAATGTATCATAATTAAATACTAGAACTGGTGGCCATAAGTGGAAATTAGCAGGAGAACATTTTAAAATGAATTTGAGGAAGCACTTCTTTGCATAGCGTGTAGTTAGAGTATGGAATATTCAGTTTCAATCTTTCTGCCAGTGTAGCACAAGTTAAAACCCTGGGTTCCTTTAAATCAGAGCTGGATAAGATTTTATAAACTCTGAGCTATTAGTTAAGTTCTACCCAAATGAGCTTGATGGGCCGAATGGCCTCCTCTTGTTTGTATAGTTCTTATGTTCTTAATACATTTGCATACACACCGGCCCTTTGCGGATAGGATTAGCCGTCCCTGTTTTTAGAGAACCAAGTGTAGTGCATGGTTGTTGCAGTGAACATATTTGCAAATTCAAGTGCATTTGCTTTGGAGATCTGTAGACTCTGGGTCACTGTCTTGCAGGGTTTAAATAATGCCTGTCAACAGAGCAGAATCAAAAATGTTCTGACTTTTTGAGCCAGGTTCCACAGCTCCATAATCTTTGCTCCACTTTCTCCTCTGGACCCCTTGTCATCCTTTAGCAAAGCCAGTGTGCCTAGCAAAGTGTTATAAGAGGAATATGTGGTTGATGGCTGTAGCATGGACACACCACCTCTTCAGGCACAGGCTTAGAATGTTTAACGCAACCTTCTTGCATCCGAAAAGTGACTCAAAGAGTTGTTTGTGCTTTGGCGACTCTCCAGTCACAATAGCAACAGCCCACACAAAATTAAAAATATCAGCCACAAGGTTCACTAAGCAAGTGACTTCTTGTTCTTAGACACGGGTTGGCAAAGGACCAGTGTGTATGCGGGTTTCCACTGCAACTCCCTAATTGGATTACTAATTAGAGGACTGATTGGCTGAATAGTCCTCACACCTGCGTTTGAACAGCTGATCTACAGGTTATCCCAAAAACCTGCATAGACACCGGTCCTTTGCGGATAGGATTGGCTGTCCCTGTTTTTAGAGAACCAAGTGTAGTGCATGGTTGTTGCAATGAACATATATCAAATGAGGACACAATTCTTTCAGGCAGCCTGGACTCCTGAGGAGCACCCAGACATGTTACTCATTGCATTAGAGCAATGTGGCACAAGTCATTAGATAAAATTTTTAGCCTAAGAAACGCATCCTAAATTCAGGGGAAAAGAGTTTGTCCAGTGGCCTTGTGGAAATTATAAAATCCCCAAAAACAACAGACTCAAGGCTGCTGTCAGCACACTGTAAATTATACAAGAACCACTCTGTGGTGCTCACATCAGTAGTGCCATCAGCTGTTAATCCATAAAATCTTGATTCAGATGAACGGGCGACAAAATCCCTCTAATAGCATGTGCAAACTGTTGGGTAGTCAATTTTTTTAATAGTAAATATCCAATTGTCTCTCCTCATAATCCACTCTCGTTCTTTAGGGAGATCATCAGTTCATAAAGTATCCCATCATGTGTGGTATCACCCATGGAATGAATCCCCTTGCTGCCCAAAAACCAGACTGAACAGTCAGACAAAGGGGCATTAATGGGCATCTTTTCCAAAGCAGCGAGTCTCTGAATTGAGTCTATGTGCAGTTTAGAATTTTTGTGTTCTTTATTAATTTTGTAGTGGCTTTATGACAGTTTCCAAAGGAATGGATAGGAATGGGTTGTCTGTCCGAAAACTGTATGCACTCATGAGGTTTTTTCTCCTTAGCTCTCAGACAAGTAAAACACAACATTCGAACAGTTTTAGTGACATAACATTGCCACTTCCACCTATATAATCAGGCTGAAGTGAATGTACAGTGGAAAGTGTCTGTCCAGAAATGTTAACCAGCTGTCATGCTGAATTGGCCACCACTAGCAGCAGCATTACATGGAAAAACGGCAGGCTCCTAGGGACTATCACACTCATAACAATCATTCCTGTCGACGATCCCTGAGGCCAAAGCATGGACCAGACCAGCAGGAGCTGATGTGCTGATTGGCGTCAGAGTGCTTTCTTCGATCTGCTGTGATTCTGCTGTGTTATTTTTAGCTAGTAGTAGTGATGAACATTATAGAATACTTATTCAGAATTGCTTATTATTTCTCAAAAGGTAATCAAATGTTCAGTCTTTGTATAAAAATAACAACAGGCAATACATTTTAAAAGTTTTATTATGTGTATTAATTTACGTTATTAATATTATTTTTTATCTGGCAAGGGGTGCTGTGATGTCTGCTTTTCCAGCAGGGGATGCTGCAGCACCCCCACTTCCCCCTGCTATGCCAGTACTACTGTGGCTCGACAGCAGGCCTAAGCGCAGTTTGACCATGGCACAGAAACTGTCACTGTGATCCCTGTGTAGGAACCCTTAATAAGAACATGGTGGAATCCTGTAAATATCTCCCAAGGCAGGCATGAGCTTGGTTCTGTCCGCTTGCCACATGGCCAAGACGCCATTCCTCCATTAAGGCAGTTAGTTTTAGTGCAGGACAGAAATGGGAATATGAGCAATAAGCCAGTTCAAATTAGACGCAACATTTGCGCAGGCGGGCGGCTCTTTGGGAGCACAGGCGGGCGCCTGGAGAGGCAGCGCATCGCTGTTCCGCCACTTGTTTTTCTTCTGTCCCACTTGGGACAGAGGAGGTCTTGCCCGTCATCGGGGAGCTCCAGGGAGTAGAGGCCGGCGAGCCCCACAGAGATGATGAGCTCATCCTCCGGATCACCTTCCCTCCACGGGTGTCTTCCGGGCCAACCCGGGCTTCTCGGGGGGGAAGATGCCGCTTCCGGGAAGGCGGCCAGCGCATCTTCCTCCTCCATTGCGGTCTGCTGAGCCGCTGCAGCAATGCCCGGAGGTTTTCACATACCTCCTGGAGGGGGTACGCCATCCCGGGAGGGGTATCCTTGAGCAGGAGGTCCGTGCTTTGGCTGGCTATCAACAGTGCCGGGGGGTCCTCCTGAACCTCGGGTTCCTTCAGCCATTGGAGCACCAATTGCACCAAATCGAGACGCTGGTCTTCGGCTTGTCGCTGGGCTCCGTTGTACAGATCCGTCATTCTGTCACAATGAGCAGGTAAGCAGGCTTGGGAGGCAGGAGTCAGGGCAGGAAACAAGGTTTAATGAGGAAGTTGAGGCAGGTATCAGGACGGGAAGCAGTGCATGCAGGCAAAACAAGCAGACAGGGATACGGGGCAGGACGAAGGTACGCACAGACGAATAAAACAGTAACATTACACGTAACAATACAATGACGGATCTGGGGAAGACTGACTCAGACGCAGACTAAATACGCAAGACAAGCCAGAACTGATCGACAACAGATGGTTACAATCAGGATTTCACACGAGGTAGCGAGCGTGGCACACAGGATGCCTTAACGGGCGGATCATGACAATGGCCACCCTCAAAAAACATTTAGACAAGCAACTTGGCTTCCTGGGTAGTGCTGTCTCAAATACTGCCTTCAGTTAACTTGCACAATTCTCTGCCATTGCTGGTTATGAGGGCTGATTCCACTTCCCAATTCAAAAGATGTGACTGAAGACATAGCAATTTTAATTGGTTAACTCATTGTGTAGCCTACCAGGTAGTTCAGAATTTATGAATTGTGCCTCTTTCCATTCATAAATTGGAATTTGAAATAAATTGGCAACCTCGTGTAAAATGTTGAATTGGAATGACAATAAATTCAATTCAAAGAAATTCAATGTAATCACATAACACAAGAATGTGATTTAGCATGTCATCTAACAAAACATAATAATAGGTTTACTTTCAAGAGGTACAGTGGGGCAAAAAAGTATTTAGTCAGCCACCGATTGTGCAAGTTCTCCCACTTAAAATGATGACAGAGGTCAG
>JABFEB020000002.1:16537370-16547980 GCA_019775895.2 Stomatorhinus ivindoensis | reverse complement strand
CCTGGTTCCCTAGCAACTGTATATACGTAGTCCCTTAAGCCCCACACCCCTTCACCTTACTATAAAAAATAAAGACAAAGGGCAGGCCAGTGTGCTTCTCCCGTGCTTGCATAGGAGGAGACACCCTTGCATAAGTAAAAAAGTTTGAGTCTCATCCTTTCCATTAAAGAGTCGAAGCTGCTGGTAGTTGGAGGTTTCCTCTGACATGAAACCTTTAGAAAATGTGTACATGTAGTTCATGAGTAAACATAGATTTTGCCATGGGTGATTTTACATGGTAATTCACATGGATTACTCACTAGTCAGCAGGCAAGGAGATGAAATGAATGACATGTCAGGATTCCTTATTGCATTAAGTCAGACAAGGCATTGCAATACAGGGTCCCTTGACCGCCTTTCCAGGGATATAACTAGGCATTGCTGGTAGAGTTGTCACCCATACTATAATGAAAAATAAAATCCTGTGTCCCATTTTTAATAGCATGAAACACAATTGGTCCTGTATTTCTTCAGACTCGAACAAAGTGGAATCCCTAATTACTGGGGAACTGTAAGCATTTGAATTCTGTTTGTTCTACTGAATTTCCAGTTTCAGTTGGCAGACATTTTTGGCAAATTTTACAGTACACAAACCATATAAAGTTCAAGTTCTCTGCTTCAAGAAAGTTGGGTCTTACCCTTGGTCCTACTGGAATGTTTCACTAAGCAATGCCTTCTCTTTTATGAGAACATGCATTAAAATCGTTACTAATAAATCTAGATTCAAATGACACATGGGACAAGCAGACATCAATCAAACAGAGAGAAGTAAGGAGCATGCACTAATACAGTGCATTGCCACACCCATCAATCCACCTCAAGGGTGAGAACCTGAGTGCAACCATGTGACAGGTGATACCTCAGCACCACACTAGTGTAAATGGACCAGTGTGAGGTGTTTCCAGTGACTGGAGAGCCAATCCTGCCACCAACCCCAAAGTTTTCCCTTTAAGTTGGCGGACATCCTTGAAGGGCTGGATGTACACTAATGTCATACCCAGAATGAAGCAACTGCAGATTAAGGGCCTTGCTCAAATGCCTAATGGAGTAGAAATACTCTGCACATTCATGGGATTTGAACCTGCAACCTTGCAGCTACAAACACAGAGCCCTAGCCTCAGAGCCACCATGTCACCCAACAAAGTCAAGCAAATCAAATTTTCACTTAAAAAATAAAACAAAATGATAAGGTTGCAGATTTAAAGCTCTTCAGATTTCTCGTTCCTCTTATGACCCTTCATGCTGTTCTGACAGAATACATTATCGGTGGCAACCATTTGTAAAACTCTTCACATTGCATCGCCGAGAACTGGCCCTCTAAGGAGGCATAGACAATGGCTCTAAAACAATTGCAAGTATCTGGCTAAAAGCGTTGTCAACCCATAGCTACACTATTACAGTACAGTGTCAAAGCAGTACATGGTAAATTGAATTGTCCAAGAGGACTTTGAAAAGTCATTGTAATTCCTCTTGGCAGTTACCATGTCTGGCATTATATGTCAGTTGGTAGGCCAAGACCATTCCAAAAAAGGAAATATTCTGATCCAATTTGTCCAGTCCAACAAGTACGGTCTGCTACATCATCATTGGGTCATTTTTTACAGTCAATGTTGTTCTTGCTTTTGTTAAAATAACTGGGGGATTACAGTTTGAGGGGCATGGTATTACATACACACGTCGATTCATCCCTCTATCTATTATGTGTTCAGGGCATGGTGCAAGTGAACAGATGATGACCCACAGTGTGCCTGCAAGACGACAGGGGTTCATTAATAACAGAACACAAACCAGAAAATAAAGGAACCACGAAGGGTCAAAAGGCCATAAGAAAAAAACACTGGAGAACACTAGTAAAGAGCAGGGCAACACAGGAAACAGAACTAAGTGAAAAATATCTACATTAAAGACAGGAATTCAAAACACACAGAAATGAAGCACAAGATAAACAGCATATGATAATAACAGAGGGAACTGAACGCAAGCAGGCACTAAAATACTCAGGTAACAGGGACTAACAAAAGGCAGGTATGAATACTCAAAACAATCAACCAATCAGAACACAGGTGGAATTAACTAACAATAAACAAACACAGAATTAAGGAGCTATAAACCTGGGGGGAATTCCATGAAAGTGGCTAAAAAAAAGGCAGACTTACAGAAAGACAATATTACTGATGTTGTTGTTCGTCAGGGTAACAAACTCATTTAATTTGTCCAAAACTAAATTACTTCTGAGCAACAGAAAATCTGCAGAGTATGAACTATTGTCAACTTGCTGCGCTAGCATCATAAGTTCCTCAACAATTTCACCGATCACCTCCATTGCTCAAATTTCCCCCTCTTGGTCGTCGACTGCAAGTGACGTCACTCCACATACAATCACGCCCCACAGTATAGACCCACCCCTGGCGCTGATTGATAGGTTTCCATGTAATGCGTTGGAAATTCAAATGCAAAATGAATTGCGTTTGAGTTTTGGCAAAGCTACATACGCGATGCAGAGAAAGTGAAAAAGTAGACATGGTAATTGATTTTGCTATTTAAATATGACAGGCTCATAACTTGTAAGACATGGGAAGTGCAACTGCAAATGGATTTTGCTTTTTCATTTGAAATTTGGCAGTCAGTGTTCGTTCGCAAACGGTAATGCAAAATTTGCAATTGCATTTGAATTATGTCACACTTTATGCATCCACATATAGAAAACGCAATTGCAAATGCAATTCCTTTTGAAAAATGTCCGTGATTCCCCTCCATAGGTTTATGCCGTCGCCTTATAATGCTAAAGTTGCTGGTTCCATTTAATTAAACCTTCTGGGTTTATTTTCCTGTCATCATTACCGTGTAATATTTTTTTGATCTCCGTAAAATACTTTAAACAACATTCGTGTGAAATGTTCTGCACAAATAACCGTATGTTGTCTTTTCTATTTTAGTAGTAAACTTTCAAAGTAGACGGTGACTAAAATATAGACCTTCCTGTTCATATTATTTTTACAGAATTTTTTTTCTCAATTACAGTCATTGCATTTCATGTTTCACTTTTGTATTATGCGTACGCTTTTATTTTACAGTAAAATACCGTTATAACGGACTTCAAGGGACCTGGCAAAACAGATGCCCAGAACACAACTACAGGACACCATTTACTCATGCCACTCCTCCGCAGACACACTTGTGGTATAGATTATTATATTGTACATGTAGTAATCCAACTTTTGCTGACCAGATGCATGGCTATTAATAATTCCGACTACGTACGTATCTGCGCTGGATATCATCGGCACGCCACACTCCTTGTAGGAGGAACTGCATGTCTGTTATAGTCAAACAGAACGAATGTCCCGCTCGGCGGCACACGGAGTGCAGAAAAGGCGAGAAGCCAGGAGTTTGGGCAAACACAAAGTTTAATAGACGCAAGGAGCAAGCAGCATTCGGGTTGACATAACAATGACCGGACTGGGGAAACAAACGGAAACGCGGACTAAATACAATGGACTAATGGAACAGCTGGTAAACACAGGGAATCCACACACAGGGTTAATGAGAGGGCGTTGCACACGGAAGGAGCGGATGATCGGGGCATGACAACTACAGCTAAAAGCGGCCCTGGGGACCGAAATGTTTGTGCAATATAAGCGAAATTCCGGTATTTGCGAGTCCGCTATATCCAATGCTTTTTCTGCATGTTTGTAAAGGCGTACGGCCGGTACTAGCGAACCTCGTCCGTTATAAACGGTATTCCGTTATAAGCAAGTCCACTATATGGGATTTTTACTTGCTTTGGAATTCATTGGAATGATGCTAAGACGTGATTTTATAGGCTTTATTATATTGATTATGTAGCAATTTCAGCTCTGTTCTCCACATTATGTCATCATCACGCAGAGCTTTATTACAGAAGAGATGGTTTTTATTCTCTGCTTTCTCGTCTTGCTCTTACTCACAGCACTGACTACAGGGTTCCATTTTTTAAATACATGTGTATGCAAGTCTCATTCTCCCGCTAACTCAAACAAAATCATGTCATTTTGGTACACCTTACACTGTGGGTCACAGACCGTATACCACACACTCAACCCACTAAGCTATGCAGTGGTCTAGGGAATGAAGGTAAACACTCTCGGATAAAAGACAAAAGGGGAAACTAGGCAGGATGGCCAGCCATGCCTGCTGGCCAAAAATGTGGAAGCATCACAAAGGGCAGGATCAGACAGGTATTGACCATGACCCTATCATACGTTTTTCAAAAAAGAGACTAGCAGAAACTGAGTGGATATATTCTAAGTGCAATACTCTCACATACTGCTAAAAATGCTATAATATTACCTATGGGAGTTAGCCGTGGGAGTTGCAGCCAGACCCCAATCACCCAAAGTGCTTTACCCTGACACACCCACTGAGGTACCAGTATATGTTGCCAAGATGACTGAAGATGTGGAATAAAATCATGGTAAGAATATCCTTGAAACTAATATTCTCAATGTCCATTAATACCTTGGATATCATTCATTATTTTTGACTACTCATCCAAACACTCAAAATTTCACATCTTTTAAACATCTACCAGGTGCAATGAATGCAGTTTAGTCTCTCACCTTGAGTATGCCTTTCCCCTTCAGACATACTTGTGGCCATAGAAATGTCAGATTCTGGGGAATCTGGACTATTGTGCATAGACTGATGAGAACCAAAAATTAATATAATACCGTCTAGGTTATGGACGTAAGTGAAACAGAAAAAGTCAAGGGGTCTGAATATATTCTAAATATGCTGTGTGTACTGTTTGTATCTCATTTACAAAGTCTGTATTTGTCTGTTTTTAAACAATTTTGGTGGGAAAACTAAGGCAATCAGATTGCAGCATTTTACATATAACAAATATAGTTAGTAACATATAACACCATTTTCAAACAAAGTTGGTTTTGTTGTGTAAACCGTAAATAAAAACAGAATGTAGTGATCTGCAACTCATATAAACCCATATTTAACTGAAAATAAAAGGAAGAGGAAGACGTAAGAAACATGGCAGTCCTCAGTATGTGGTCAAGGTCTTGTTCTTCCTCTTCACATTAAGCCAGCTCACCTTCATTCCAGCATCCCTGCAGCAGATATAATAGCATCATCACTCTTAGCGCACAATTTGACCTGTAGCCAGAAATTCAGTTGATGCCTTGGCTATTTCTGACCACCAACTGAAACCAGAACATAGTAGAAAAATCAAGGAATCAAAACACCTGCTTTCATCCTGAAAAAGGCTAAATAGATCCTTTTCTATCAGTGCTTACTATAGATTTGGCCTTAGATTATCTGTTTTGCTGCTGGAAGTGTCAATTAAGGAATCACAGCAGAGATTGCAGACTAGAATTAGTTTGAGGGCAAATCCTATAGGATGGGTTTCGGAACCAATTTTCTACCAACATTTGTTCTCTAAATTATTTTGATGATCTCAGTGTAGCAACAAGCCCTGGCTGAACAGGCCTGAGCTTACGCCTTTTATATAGTCATTTGGATGTCTTCCAGCAGACCCAGTTCTGCTCTTTTTTATGTTTCATTAAATGTGCTGTTTACTCTGTACATCTTAGGATGCTGTCTCTAACTAAGGTCGAATCCTTAGAATAACACTGCTGATGGCTTTACTCCCCATGGGTGATGTTCTCATCATAGTTGCTTCCTGCAAATTCAATAAAATGAACCAGACCAGCAGACAAGAATAGCAGCTGCAAACTTTAAACTTAAGTAAAGCACTGTCATTACAAACATCCCTAATGTGTGTTAGAGTGACAGACAAGGGCATCCACAAAAGCTGCACGCAATAATTTTTGTTTTTTATTTTTATGAAGGATATGATGAGCTGTCTTGAAAAATGAATGGGGATAGTGAAAACTTCTTCCAGATGATTTATTTTGATCCTGAAGCCAAGAACATGGGAGCCAATCTCTGTCATAATGCGACTGTTCTTATGGTTAATTAAGTCATTAATTCTGCAGTTTTGGAGAAACAGTATTTGGTCCTGCTGGACAGGTGGATTTTCTGGATGTCTTGTATTTACTGGCTGCAGAGGGGTACGAAACGGCACAGAATGCATGTATTCCTCAGTAAAAATGTTGCTCAGCTTGAAAGCTGAATCAGAAGCCTTCACCTAAATATTCTTGGTAATTACTCAGATTTCTTTCGTTGTAGTTATACCAAGCTCATTTGACAGTACTATGTCTGGAACTACAGTCTTTGTGCTGCTGCTGCGTGAATGGAAATTTTTGCATGGGGATTGTGTTTAAAGTATGCTCTGTGTTTCATCAAACTAGAAAGGTAGCAGCAGTAAAGCAGTATAAGAAACAGGTGAGACAATTGGGACAAACAGTGAAGATGCAAATTGTTCCATCCCTTTTCTGGAAACTAGGTTCAGTAATATATTATATATCGGTTAAATAGTTATATTAGGTGGATGGATCCCCTGTGCAAACCGCAATCAACACAGCAGTGCTGTCTGTTGCAGTACTACCAGAAACTGCTTCTTCCCTACCTGTAATCATCACTGATTTTCCCCTGAAAATTTGCCAGCCTCCAGTGCACCCCTGTCCTCTTCCGTTTGGTTTGCCGTCAATATTTTTTTATTAATTTTTTTTATTTTATTTTTGATTTTTTTGCCGTCAGTGCCGTTCAGCATTTTCTGTTTGGTAAGACTCGTTACTGCTGGACCTTCTTAAAATGTCCTGCCATGGGAGTTGCAGTCAGACCTCAATTAAGGATTCAGGATGTGTTTGACTTTCCTGAAAAGGAAGGAGCGCCTTTACCTTGGCCTCCAAGGACCTTAACGTCACAGAGAATAGAGAGACTAGCCTTTTTAAGCTCCTCAACTCTTAATGAATTGACTCCAAGCAATTCAGCAGGGAGTGTATGATTATTGAATAGGCAGCTATAGGCTCTTATGTTCCTCTACATAAAGATTCTTCTTACAAGAAGAACAACATCATAATTGATCTGAACCTAAAAGTGAATGAATGAACAAATATATAAATAAATAGGCAAGCAAGCAAACAAACAAACACATCTTGTTAAGCAAACTTGATCGGGGAATTAGGCCTGGGGGCTGAAAACTTGCGACTGGGTAATGGGGGGGGCTAGGTGCCAGTAGTCTACAAAGATCCCTTTCTGCCTTGCCTCCATTCCTTCACATCTACCAACACCTATTAAATTCTCAGAATGTGCAGGGTGAAACCATTTTATCTGACTGATTTCAGGCCAATTGAATAATTTCTTATTGTGATTCCATGTTTGTGATTTCATGCGTCTGAGTATAAGTAATCAGCATTTTGTAAACCAAATTTCCTTTATTGTCTGATGAGGACAAAATCTCATCATGGTGTTCCTTTTTTGGGAAATACTCACACAGATAAGATTCAGGTCCAGAGAGTACAAATCCAGACCAGGATTTTGTTTCAACCAACCAGTTGAGTATAAAGAGTCACAGAGTACCCAACTGGTTGGTTGAAACAAAATCCTGGTCTGGATTTGTACTCTCTGGACTCAAAATCTCCACCTCTGTCCTCGATGCATGTAGTATCCTACATACTAACTCCTTTGTCAGTGGTGCCTACAGAGGAAAGTCGGTTACCCTATTAAGAGTCTTATAAGACAAACTTTATTGTTACTATCCACGGAATCCTAAGGTTTGTAGCTCTGTAGCTCTTGTGGTCATGCTAATTTAATACTTAATTTCCCGGAGGAACCTTCCCGAGGGATTAATAAAGTACCATCTAATCTAATCTAATAGAAAGGACTACAAGACTGCATGTAAAACATTCCTCCAGCGACAGGTGATGTCTTCTACAGATGATTAAATGGGTTAAGGGAATTTTAGGTTGTACATTTCACTCTAGACAAAGCATCTGCTGAGTAAATCAATAGAATGAGATGAATGTCTCACAAATGGTCCATGCCAATACCAGTCCGATATCTAAGAAATACGTTTTTTTTTTCTATAATTTATTTAGTACATTTGTTGGTATGTACTGTTAAATTTCTTCTTTCCCAATGAGCATTCCAATGGTTGTGTATGTTCATACTCCAAGACATTAGATGTTTAGTGATGCTGCTATACTACCCACCCACCAAATATGTAAAGCACCTCCCAGTTTTGTTCCACATCCCATGGGATCGGCAGGCTAATGGTTAGTAAAAGGGAATCAAACACACCTAGGAAAGAGAGGGGGAAATGGTATCAAATAATTGACTAATAACTGTAATACTGTCTGCCTGATTGTGCTGGGAGAAGACAGCATGCATCAAATCAGCGCTCAGCAATCAGGGTTTATGCATGGATATGTACTATGAAAGAATTTAATTGAAACTTTAATTGCCATTTGTTCAGGTATATAAAGAGAAGTACATTGGAATTCTTGCACGGTTCCCTTCAGTCAAATTAAAGAAAAAAAGAATAAAGATGAGCACAAGACACTGACATATAATAAAGCTATGACACAGTACACAGTAAGAGATACATTCAGATTTTTTCAATAAAGTTACATAATAGACAAAAAAGGGGAAACGAGGTGTTTGTGTAATAAATAGATGAATAATGGTGGCTTGAGGGGCAGAGGGTCTAATCAAAGGCGTTAAGATTGGGATGGGAGTGAGGGTACTTCTCCCTGTTCTAAATGTCCTTAGCAACCAACCTGATTACTGCTGGAAAGAAGCTGTTGTGCAAACATGTCCTGCATGTTATAATGTACAGTGGGGCTTATAATGTACATTTTGTCTCTCATAGTTGAGCTATACCTATGATGAAAATACAGGCCTCTGTCATCTTTTTAAGTGGGAGAACTTGCACATTTGGTGGCTGATTAAATATTTTTTTGCCCCACTGCATATCGGTTTTGGATGTCCAAGGTTACACCCAGACTTCCTCCATTTAAACAGTGAGTGTGCTTTGTTCCTGCAGCGGTGTGCGTATAGTAGCTATGGAGGACAGGTGTAAAGCTATAATACTCCCTGCTGTCTTCTTGACACTCTGCAGAGCTTTCCATTCACTCTGTGTGGTGCTTCCAGTGAGGATGCTCTCTGTATGACCTTAGTAGATCTGGATGAGGGTTTGGAAGTTCAGTTCAGCCTTTATCAGTATTCTTATAGAATGCAGGTGTTGCTGAGCTCTTTTAAGAGTGGACGTGGTTTTTGTTGACCAGCTTTGGTTATAAGAAATGTGTAATGCTTGAAGCTGTTGATCTGCTCAACCTCAGCACCTTTGATATAGAGTGGCTGCAATGAAGGGGCTTGTTTACTAAAGTCCAATATCCAATAGTATTTTATGTGCTCCGGATGAGATTTTCTTCTTCATAGACAATGATGTCGTCCATAATGATGTCATCCACCAGATTCTACAGACTAATGCAGACAGTATAAATAGTATTACAAACAAGGATGCAAATAACTGGTATGCAAGTGTGCATTCACTGTTTAAATCAATACTAATTATATGAGGATTTGCTCTTTTATGACAAGAAACTGTGCATCTTTACAATTATACTACCAGTGAAGTACTCAGCCCTGGTACAATGTGACTAATGCGTTCCTGAAAAACCTCATGTTATTTAAAATCGTGCCCTAAAATATGCATATCCAATGTGAAAAACAGGGTGACTCCAAAGCTTTGTAACTTTGTCAAACAAAATTAATTATATAATGAAAACAGTGCTGGTACCGATAATGTAATTATAAATAAGAAATAAAAAATAATTAATAAATTATATCAGAAACCTAAGAGCCTTATGAGTCTCAGAATTGCTTAATAACCGTTTCAACTGAATGCACCAAACTCATTAAATTGTCCATTGCTGAGAGTGTAGTGATGACCAGAATGACGCTTCATGAACCATTTGCTGTGTTTTCTGGTCCCACTTGATGGAGCTCTTGATGCACGCACACAGCACAAAAACAACAGAGGAGAACTGAAGGCAATATGGCTATAGATAGCCTATGAAAAGCAAATATAGGTGAATTAAAAGTTTCTGTGTTTTTATATGATCATTTGTTAAATGTGTTTAAGTTTAATAGAATCTCAGGCTCAGTGCAATGTGTGGATGTACAAAAAGTTTGATTCTTTTAGATTTGAAAACCAGTTTGATTGATCCATAAAAAAAAATTCAAAAGTTCAAAAGAAGGATTCATTCATGAATCGGACATAAGGATAGCTTTTATTGTGTTCAAGTAGTGCTTCTCATGTTGTAGTCCATGTAGTGCTTTTCTAACTGAAAATCGTGCAAATACAGATGCAATTCCATATTTATTGGACTTGGGTACTAATATACATCAATCCCATTAGAACAGATTTGCACTGTGAAATCATGTGTTGTGGCAGGACTGACTGTATGCATTAGCTGTATGCATTAGCTGTATAAAGGCATGGAAAGTATGGCTTTATACAGCGAATGCTTACCAGTTATGTGCATCCCTGCTCTTAAAGTGCATCATCTCCCTGACTCCCTGACATCATCTCAAGTACATGGTAGTGGAAAGCAAGGGGACACCCTGGATGGGGGATGTCTGTCAATAGAAATGAAGAATTTTCTTTATAT
>JABFEB020000002.1:16481084-16497035 GCA_019775895.2 Stomatorhinus ivindoensis | reverse complement strand
ATATATTAAGGGCATAATGGTTCTGAAAGCAAGACTGAATTCGCAGTATAAACTGGTCTTCTCCCCTCTATGTGTGCTGCGTTGTGCTCTGCTCCACACATTTCTCTGTGCTGCACACTCCCATTGACCACATTGAAAAATGTATACAAATACATTCCACAGCTTTTTTTCATCTCCATTTTCCCTCACAAACCCTAGGGACAATCATTCACAATCATAGAAATGTCTAATACAACACTATATTAAAAAGATATAAAGATGCACAAGAGCAAACAGAAAAATGCATGTGAAAAAAACGCATCACGATGCATTGCACTTTTCATTGCATTTTTTTTTCGGTTTCCCTAGTGTGAACATACCCTCACGGACTACTAGCACCCCCAACCCCCTAACGCAGGTGCAGCCTGTTGAGCTCTCATTACGTTACTAATGTTATAACAGTCATTTTTCATTTCATACTTAACACTATAACACATGTAAGTCACAAAATCTGTTTAAAATCAGGACAGGCTATATATTTTGAAAGTATTTCACATTACTAGGGCTATTTTATTTTTCAGTTTGTAATCTGTAACAAGTGTCTGTTTGTTAAAAAGTAGCAATGGATACTGGACCACTTCACAATGAAACAATTTTACTCTACCATAGGAAACAAAACTTAGCAAGCTATGCAGTTTTAATGATTTTTCTTTTCAGCATGACCTAATAGTCCTATTTGTTAAAAAATCAGTCTGAAGTTTACCGTTTCATTTTTGCATGAGCTCTGCATGTGCTCTTGGACACAATCGTTTTCATCCTTGCTGTTTAAATCATTCATAGATGTGCTTGTGAGACACTTAACAAAATGAGTGAGGAGGAGGAAAGTGAACAGTAACTGGTCACTAAATGTCACTTGCCTTTCGCTCTATAGAAATATTTTCTATTGCACAGAGATGATATTGTGTAAAAGCAAGTGATTTGTTGGCACAACTTGTGGCACTACCAACGATTTATTTTATGCACTTTCTTAGTAAATAGGTTCTATTTGGCTTTAGTTTATTTTGGTTTTATTTTGAACTCCTTATATTTTTTATAAATGTTGCAATATATATCACAAACAATTCATATCGCAGTTCTTGACATTTGCAAATTACACAATCCTAATTGTGTGTGTTTTACAGTGGAGTGTCTGGTGCGAACCCTCTGCTCCCTAGTATCGGCTTTCATTTCACTGTATCCCAGCACAGAACCTACGGTTATAAGCGATGGATGGTTGGATAGAAAGGTTTGGAAGTAATGCTTTTTTATTCCATGATCACAAAGAGATTTACTCTTAACTTCCTCTGAGATTAATACAGAGCTTTACTCTGGCATTCACTCTGAGCTTCACCCTGAACCTCAGCTTTGCTCTGGACTTCAAACAGTTTCTCTCTCTGTGCTTCACCGCATACTTGCACTGCTGGCATATGTGAAAAAAAACAGTTCATTCTGTGAGTGGGAGAAACAAGAAAATGTAAATATCAAATGTCTTGTGTTTCCACTCCAAGGCATAGAATGCCAGTGACAGCGTCAGATTAAATCTGTGGGAAATTCCTTAGACAGTCATGTCCTGTAGCAGCTTTCCCCACTTCCGGTCCTGGAGGGCCAGAATCCAACACGCATTTTTCTGCTTCAACATATCTTAATCAGCCAATAACTATGTTTAGTAAGTGTATTTGTGCAGGGAGGGCAATCTGTGTTGAACTTTGGCTCCCCAGGACCAGAATTGGGGAAGCCTATCATATAATGTATTGTTGGGATCTTTTAGATTTTAGTAGGTAATAGATACTTATAATTATAAAAGACGAAATCAGCACAAAATGAAAACCATAAGATGAAGATACGACAGCCCCACAGACTGAGAAACATGCGAAACCACTGGGTGCCACTGACACTATACAAACTGATGCCAGCATGCAGAAATGTTGACTGTGTGCGGTTTTTAACGGATCCCTGGATGACATGCAGGAGGTATTTCAGTCATCCTGCTGGACTCACAGAGATGCTATTCAAGCTGAGTCATTCTCCAGCTGACCAGAGAGTGCCCTTCAGTCTTGGTGACCTCCACTTTTTTGCTTACCAGACATCAAGTCGCTCAAACTTTAGGCAGACTGGTGAGAGTGACACTGTCGTAAAAGTGATACTGCAGTGAGACTGATATTTGCAGTAATTGTTACTGAGCCCATACTGACATTGTGGTAGGGCAGGAACTAACAGTATAATGATACAGATACTGTGCTGAAACTAATACAGTGGTGATACTGATATTGTAAAGAGACAGGTGCAGATACTGCTCTGTGATTGATACTGATAATGCAGTCAGCACCGGGATTATAGTTAAACTATACTGACATTGACATTGACAGAGATTGAAAGCAGTTTGTTGTGAGACTGTGACTATTATTCTTGTAATATTAAGACTGTGATTGAACTACACTGTACTGAGACTGATACTGCTACTTTGGCTCAAATACCATGAAGCTGATACTGTGATCTCTATGGCATACTAATACAGTGTAGATACTGATACTGTATCAGGACTGATAAATGCTACTGATACTGTTGTAACTCAGAGATACAGGCCAAAATGGTTTATAACATTGAGTCCTTGGCAGAAACACCTCGCTCATTCATACTGATTTCTTCATCAGCAGGATTTATTTTAGCACTCACCTGCATGTTATGTTTGCTGTATTGACTGCAGCTACTTATAATCATGAGTGGAGCTGTGAAACATGAGCAGACAGTAGATAGACAGTACTGTGAGATTTTTTTTTGTGCTCTATTCTTGTAGCTACAGTTCGCTTTGTGAATGCAGTGGACGCGAGCCCCTCACAGTCACTGGTTGCATGGAATGCATCATCTGCAGTACTGCATGCCTACCACTTATAAGTCACATTCACTGGGCCTGCCACGTGTTGCACGTCGCTACTCACATGTACATTACATTATCTACTCTTCCTCCAATTGGGCGAGTCATTCAACTCCAAACTGGAGCCAAGGAATCAAAGTAGAGCGGTGTCAACATTTACCTTGTCTCAAGACCCTGTGGAAGACATCAAGACGAGAAGAAAGAGCACAACCTACTGAGAGAAGGCGTATGAGCTAAGGTTGAAAGCTATATCTGCACTCAAATCCAGACACCCCAATTAATGAATCTGACGGGGGTTTCAGGTTAACCTTCTTATGATTGGTTGGAGGTTGAAAGTAAATTTCTGATAGCTCTGGGGATGGTGTGAAATTCATGAATAAACTGAATGATTAGGATGGAGTAGTGATAAATATGCAGCACAGCCCCTGAATAATAAGGTGAGGTCTTGTATAAAAAAAAAGGAAGATACCTGATTACAATGTAGATGATTTTTGTGATGCTGCCAGCCCGTTCTCTCCCTGACAACAGGTCTTCAGCTGCTCTCATCAGGCTCCAGGGTTGGACCTCTCCCAGCAGACTTTTCATTTCTACACAACCCCCCTCCCCCACTCGAAATTATTCAGCCATAATTACCAGCCGCCCATGGCCTCATCGATGGCACACCAGTAATGAACTGGCTGTGTGCTGCAGCACCATCACTGCGGCCCGCTTGTGCCACTTTATTAAATTATGGGAGACCCGCAATGCTGGCTGCCAAACACCAGTCAATACAAACAGTAGTAATTGAGTCCAACTGAGTGAGTGCACATGCACCATCTATCTATGGAAAGTCTATCCATGGGTGGCCCTCCAGGGGTGGGACACTCATGAGACCACAAAGCTACCACCTCTTTCACTCCAGGGCCTGAGGATGGCTAGGCTTGCTTGCCATTGTCAAGATGTTGTAGAACACCAAGTCTGGTCTATCGACAGTTGTCGGAAAGTGCACGTGTTAGTATAGTTCTAGTTTACAGATTAATAAGTATAATCCTTTATAGACTAGAGTTGAGTGTTTCATAAAGTTCTGCACCAAAATTCTGTTATTGTTTTCATTTATGGTCTGTGACGTAAATGTGTCTCAAAGTATGTCTGCTCTTAAGAGACAGAGTACCATATTTTTACGCATATAACGCGCGCGCTATACGTGTTTTTACAAACCGCGCAACCCTCCCACGCGGTATCTCCGTGTGCGCGTAATGCAAAATTTGTCTGGGGCTGGCGGGAGGAGTTTTCAGTTCAATGGGCAGCATGTGCAGTATACGCATGGGCGCGCTGTGCAGAATTTTTTTTACATAATTCCTTTGTTCCCGCGCGCTATACGGTAAGCCTTTGAAATCCACCATTTACACTGAACTAATTTAATCTTTTTCATGTGTCCATATGGTTGGTCTTTCTCACACTACTGCATGGATCTCAAGGCCATCCTATTGAAATGCAACCAAACAGAATATTAAGGAGATGAACAATTCAGAAATAATCCTTCTATGATTTTGCCATTTTTCTTTATATACTTGTAGGCTTACAATGAACCTTGTTAATGGCCCCAACTTTATGGAGCTAATCACTTGTAGTCTTCAAACATGCTATGACAAATCTATTATGGAGCAAAGTAAACCATAGCTGTTGGAACCTGGGTAAGGCAAGTTAAATTTGTATGTCTTCCTGGTATTAATTGCATAACATGTTCTCTGTGAATATTTATGCATGTTCTCATTTCTACTTGCATATTAAAGAAGTGATTTGCAGTGATGCTAGTGCAGATGGAGGTTCCCACACTATGGAAAGACACTTGTGCAGGTATCCAGTCACTGGAACCTCTTTGTTCATTTGTAGTGTCGTGCTGGTTGCTTGTAGGCAAAGGTGAGAGTCATTATGCTTAGGGCTTCCACTTCATCATTCCAAGTTCGCAACCATTCAGTAGAAATTGCCCTCAAATTGTTATTATTTATGATGGGACATCCATCTTCACCAACTTCTATACTCAATCTTGTCCTTCCCGTTTCCAATGGAAATTAATGATGCTTATTCTTCTCAAAGAATAATTAGGTCATTAGTGTGACATGTTGGGAACCAGTCTCGTTTTCTAAGACACATTCCATTTATGTTTTTGCTTTCTTTTTTCAACTCCAGAGAATTAAAATGGATTCATCTTCACAGCACGTGTGCACCTGATTTCCACTGTGTGGCTCTAGTTTTAGCTCTGCAGTTTGTCCACAGAGGGTAGCCATCAGGGAAGTTTCTGTGAGAAACAATTCATAGCGATGGGAAGAAGACCACAGCCATTCAGTGCCATTGTTGGAACAGCATAAAGATGCGTCGTGAGTCACGGTGAGACCATCAGCAAAGTCACTGGAGCAGCTTTGCCTTCTTCCTTTGTTCTTGTTAACAACTGTGAAGCAGTGTGAAATCAGGGCTGTCGGGCCTCAGCGACTCTGTGGAGGGAGGTGAAGCCTTTCTGTCTGCTGAGATTTGTTAAGTCAGTGCATGTGATGTGCACAGGCAGAGGCTGATGCATGCCTTTATGCGGATCCCATGTGATTCAGATCACAGCTTTAGATTAGGGCTTTTATTAGTAATGTTTATTTTAGAAATAGAACGAGCTAAGACAAAGCTGCTCTGATCACGGTTCTGTTTACTTTTGCATCCAGGCACTTTTAAGGAGGTACTCTGTTCTCTCCTCAACTTATTTGTGATGAAGCTGCACAGTTGCCATAGCTGTCAAGGCAGCTAGGCTAAAGTGGCTGAGTAGGCAGAACCACACCCTGTTTGGGGGCATCACCGCCACAAACACGACGCCGTGGGGTCCTGAGGGAGGGCAGCACCAACGTCAGTGACGATAATGATTAATTTGTGACACATGCTTGCCTGCTCTCTTGGGACCCTGTGTGGTTAATGAGCACAGCATCTTTCTTCATGCAAGTCCATAGCCCTGAATAACATCCCTCTTCCCCACTGAGATTACAGTTGTATTTTTTTCTTGTCACCATAATGTCTTTACAATCGTTACATATTTTTCTTGCTGAAATGCCTAAAAAAAGGTCTAATAACCATTTTATTGCCCAGGCTTGTAAAATGTAGCCAAATCGCATCTTAGAGCAATCAAGACTTTTGCATGAACAAGCTAAATTTCAACCAGAATTAACAATGGTATTAATTTGTGAAAACAAAGCAGTTGCTCAAACTGATTGAGTACTGCTTTGCTTTAAGGGAAAACATTTAATAACCGCAAGGAATTCTAACACGTTCTTCCTGTCTTTTGTCCCATTAGAATTTTGTCATTAATGATACATGCAGGAGCGATCAGATTATGAACGAATTCAGAGCTAGAGAAAAATTAGCTAAACCACAGAAAAGTAGAGGGATATGGGATACTGGAAGGACCCTGTGTAGTGTTAGTGAGCAATAGAAGGTGCTGAGGTAGTGAAGAAGTCCTGCAAATGAGGATTTTAAAGTTAAATTTTTTAAAAGTACAGTTTTGACAGTCAATTGCATTATGATATGCAAAGAAATATAGTTAAACGCCCAATTGGTTGGGAAATCTTAGCATCTAAGTGGAATGTGCACTAAATTAAAAATATTTCAAACCAGATATCACAACAAGGTCTTAAAGCATTTGGGCAGAAACATTAACTTTCATATGTCCAGGTGATCCATCCAGTACTTCTAGAAATTGTACAGGTTTGTCAGTGTGTGAGGAGTAGGAATTATATGTGGGGAGAAATACAATGCTGTCATTTTGACAGCCCCCTTTTCCACTTATATTTTCTGGTTATTTTTTTAACCATTTAGGTTATTAAAGGCATTCATTGGTGATGTAGACTGCCCTTCTTCTATTATGCCAATTTGCTCCATGTTTGCCTGAAGTTTTATAAATCATGTTCAGATGGTTGTTTTTCTTAAGATTGGGCTACTTAATTTTTAAGAAAGGAGGGATTTTCAAAAGCACTTTCTTTTATTTTCAAAAGTTTAGGATATTTTTAAAAATACCTTGAACATGTAATTTTAGTTTATAACTTGTTCTGAAAATGAAATGGAGCCTCCTGTTATGACTAGTTTATTCTTTATTCTTTGTTCATCCAACCAACATATGCTTGTGAAAATTATGAAACTTCTCTCCTCACTGAGAGACTAACAATGCAGACATCACTCTTGTCAGTTGTTGACTTGCCATGCACATATCAAAGTTCCTCAGCATTAAATTTCAGCCAGATCTCTGGGAGGGAAATTATTAGTATGGTAAAGGAGAAACATGAGGCATCATGCCAGTATAACCTGGTTTCAAACTTGTCTGATTTGCCCTTCTTGGAAAAGGGAAAGGATTTGAAATGGATGATGTGATGCTTCTAATCTCCTGAGACCCAAAGAAAAAGTGTCCTTCAATTTTTGGTTATTTGTCTTTGGAGGAAATAAGAAATCTTACAATTTAGATTTTTTCAAATTTATTTTTATGTTTAATTTCACAGCATGTCCTCTTTAGTGTACAACAGGAATACCTATGTTTCCTTACATGAGTGAAAAGATCCAAAAACAAAATGTCCATTACAATGGACATAAATTAATGGGTGGGGTCTCAGGAGGCTAAGGGGGCCAGATAGGTAGCAGAGAATGAACAACTCAGTTACAGGATAGAAAGAAGCTGATCTTATTGAATTATGCAGCAAGGTTGCTTGGAGGTTAGGACTGGGTGGGTTGAGAACCATATCATGATACTGTGTATACTACAGTGGGATTACTGCTAAATACCGCTGATAATTACAGCATTTTTGTTGGTAACAGAAGATATTAGTTTTAGGGTTGAGTATGAATATTCTCACAATTCCAACAGACCTGTTCTGATGTTCTGATGGCACTGACTGGTGCTTTTCAGAGACCTGTATTTACTTACTTAAATAAAGATATTATTGGTAGCCACAATAACAGAATTGAGAGAGAATTGATGCACATCAGCTGCTCTTCCATCCTGCTTTAGGGATGTGTCTGCTTTTGTGTACTGTAAGATGGTGGCTGTTAGCAATCATAAATGGTCTGAAATTATGGTTTTAAAAGGCAAAGATATTAAACAACAGGCAGCTCAGGAACACGAGTTATGTGATGCTGCTCTGTGCAGAAATCCATGCAGTCGAAACCTTAAATCCAGTTACTCAATTTGCTTTGCTCCAGTATTTTCTCATCCATGCATCACTTCCCAGTGATTAATTAAGGCCCAAACCCAGTAGATCTGGAAGCTGGAAAAAGATACACCAAGGGCCCACTTGGGACTTCGCAAAGCAAACATCTTTTTCTAAGCAAAGCGGGTCACTTACCATCTGTTTTCAGCACAGTATCTTTTTTGTGGAAAAAAAATGTCTATGCTGTCCAGCTAACATTAATGAAACTCAGTTACACTACAACACAGAAACACTGAGTGCTGTACAAGTGCTGTGACTTTCTGCACTGGTTTTTGTTTTATTGTTAACCAAGGCTTTTTCCACATGTTCTTTGCTCCTTTGCACCTGGACTTACCGTTACTTTTTCTAAAAATTGTCTGCTCATTCTATTCATGTGATATTAATGGAACTTCTGTTTTTTGTGCTCCTTTGGAAACCCTGAGCTTAAGTGAATCCAGAAGACAGAAGTGTATGTTTGAAATGTTTTTTTTTTTGTGAACAATATATGATTTGTAACTCCTATCAAGTTCTTAAGCTAGTCATATAACCACCACAAAGAGCTTCTACAGATTATCATTGTAACAATAAGAAACGTGACGGAAACACAGCCGCTGACAGACCACACAACCTTTTTAATAGCTTCCTTTGTGTCTAAAATATGATCTGGTATAGCAGACTCTGGGAGCTTGTGAGTGGGGCGGTTTACCATGGTTTTATAAACTGCTGCATAGTGTTACACTCTTCATACCCTCTCTCATACTGTTCATCTGATTAACGTGTCTTTGTCACTACATTGGCTTTTATGACTTGCTGTGCTTGCTGAGTGGACAGTAATTTATGCTACATTATAGTCCTATGCACTCTGTATCCACACTTTACACCAGGCTGGAGAATGTCGTACTGTACTGTCCAGCTTTCATCTCACCACCGCGGTGAGTTTGCCTGTGTGTGTGTGCATTTGTCAGATATACATTACATTGTAGAGACCTGTTATTTTGATGTCGTGGGGACCATTTTTTCTGTCCCCACAAGGGGAAATTCAGACATCTTTTGAGGTCACCATTTGGATAACCTCAGTTTTAATAAAATCTGTGAATGCAATCAAAAAAGTAAAAATGCCAAATGTCTTGTATTTGGGTTGGTTACTTTTGGTTAAGATTAGGGATGGTTAGGGGTTAATGGTGTTGTGATTGGGATTAAGATTTTCCCCATAGAAATGAATGGACAGTCCCCATTTAGTTAGGAAGACCAACATGTGTGTGTATGTGAGTGAACATGCTTGCTGTGGAAGGCAGTTCCAGATGGAGATTATGGCCAGCATAAGCCAATTGGGTATTGTGTCCCGGATGCATCACCTTTTGGCACAACCCCCACACTACTAATGAAATAAAAAGCTCAAGTGACAAATTATAGTCAACTCTTCTGCATCGCAACTTTCACAATCAAGGTTTTGATGTATCTCCAGGTCAACATAAAAAATTTTATGGGAATTTTTTAGATGTTTTGTGAAGGGTACAGACGACACGCAAAGGTGGGCAGGTAACGTGCAAAAGCTTTTATGAAGACATAGCAGGTTAGTGGGGGGATGAGCTAGCTGAGATGTTCCCAGAACAGGAGGGCCTTCAGGTCTATCTAGAAGGTAAAGAGGGATTCGGATAACCAGATGTTCTTATTTCTTTGTGATAGAGGGGTCTCCAGTAGGGACTGGTGTGCTGATGGAAGAGGTCACATAGTAAATCATGATGTACACCGTGTGAACAGTAAATAAGCCTCTCTCCAGTTTTATGTCACTATCAGTCTCCAAACCTGGCAACACGTCTACTGAGCTGACCCTTCTGCAGTGGACAACCGTAACGTGCTGGAACTGCGCTATAGATTCTCTTTGTACTACGGCTCCATTCCTGTATACCAGAGGAAAAGTGCCATGGAATATGAACTTGATTTCAGAGTCTGTAGGATCAATGAAAAGAGACAGAGAGGTGTGTAAGGAGAGAATTGCGCCAGCTGCATGCCAGATGACCTGGTGAATTTTGATTAATCTGAGCTGGTAGCTTTATCAGTAAGCAGCTACAGTAGCCTAGTTACGAAATGATGGTACGGATTTTAACATTCTGTCCATGTTCTGAAAATGACATTGTATAAGAGGCATGGGTTACGCTTTTGCCCTGACCAAAGACCTTTGCTCTGAATTGATCTCAATAAAGTGAAGCACAGCACAATTTAATCAACGTTCTTTAATTGAAATAATTTGTTTCACTTTGTTTTCCTGATAAATTTTTAACAGTCTAATTCTTGTATGTGTTTATCATATTTCCTAATTACACAACTGGCAGTCGATGCATGGACTGAACCACTTTTTGGTGCTTAAATTAATTACATGGTGCAGTTTTACTCATAGGTGTGTGGTGATATGTCAAAGCTTATCAGCAATTGTAATCACACAGTCACACAAAGTGAATTACAGATTATCTATTAGCTGAGCAATGCTCTGAGTGTTAATCTTTTCTTTAATCCAAAAAAATGCAAGTTTACCTTAGGATCTATTTGTGATGTATGGATGGGGAGGAATGTGCATGCTTGTATATGTGTGTGACTGTGCTTGAGGTGGATGTAAGCTGAAAGGAACAACAGTTACAGAGAGTGAATTTGATGGCTTAGGCAGAAAGGTGACCTCCCCAGCCCAGGAACATAAAGAAGTGTCATGCAACATTACACGTCACTTTTCCTGACCGAGGGGAAGTTCTATTTGTTGTGGTGTGCCAAGGAGAGAAAATAATTATATCCCCTTTGACGGATATGTTTTATTGGGATTACTATAAATTCGGCTTACCGTTGCCTGACGCATTCAGGGTTGAGTGTGTGTGTGTGTGTGGGTTATGTATATATCACATTGTGAGGAACAAATTTCCCCACAATGTGATAAAAAAACCTGCCATTTTGACCTTGGGGGGGACATTTTTCAGGTCCCTATTAGGGGAAAATCAATTATATGAAAACCTTGAATTAGTATCAAAAAACAAAAAATTTTGTTTGATTATATTATCTTTAAGGTTAGGGCTGTGTAGTTTGCCTTATTCAGATGTCTAGATTTTTTTTCCTGTAATCGACAAAAACAGCCCACAAGTGAAGCAGGGCACCATGATTCATGTTCAGTATTAGTCATTACACAGACTATGCAAATTTTTTAATGGTGAAATGAAGAAAGAAATTAAGCACTTTTGGTAATGTGAAGTACTTACTGTGCATGGTAAGCATGTGGCATTGAGAAATTTTATTTGAAATATACCTTACTCTAGTTTAAAAAATGTTTTTTTTTATTCATAATAATGGTGCCTCAATCATATCATCAGTCTGATCGTGAAAATTGCTTTACCATCACTAATGTTTTTTCAACTGTTCATTGTCAGGATGAGGTGGGTGGCTTTCACTCCAGCTGAACCCTAAACAGGCTATACTGTAGATGCATGCTAATTCACATGGATGCCCCTTTTAGCTGTGGTACAAATGGGATGGAGAGACGTGGCTCTGAAGTGTGCCGCAAACATCCTAGGTCTGTGCTTCAGAATGGAGCCTGTCATTCTGGGTGCTGTTCAGGGAGGAATGTTAATGAGCACCTGCTTGGGATAAGTTATGTAGTGTTGCTAAGATTTTGAAAAGCAGTTTTATTTGTTACAAGTTAAATGAAAAAGTAGTGATGTCAGGTGTATTTTATTCAATATATGCAACCTTTGAAGAAAAATGTGTCTTTTTATGCCCTTTATAGACTGAGGGGGTTGTGTGTGAATCATAAATTTTTTGTCTGCACCATAAACTCTTGGCATATCCCTCTGCTTCATAAGCATATACCATACAGTATGCCATATTATGTATAATATTCACACACATTACTCTTTGCATCATACCTTGCATTATATCTGGGTCCATTAATCTCTATGTTACCCTATTCCATGCCCTTGCGTATTTGTGCAATACACTGTGAAGTACCTCTTTGTGATACTGAAAACTGGGGTTTTGTGTTCAGTGTGACAGCAGGCTATCTCCAGAAGCCTCAGAGAAGTAAAGGGTTCTTTCAGAAAAAGACAGCAGCCTTTAAAGTTCATTATTGGCCAACTGTAGGATGCCTGCACTTCTTGAGCATCATCCAACATAGATAAACCACTGAGGCTCTTATACAAACGGTAGCCAAGACTACTAAAGACTAATAAATGCTAAAAAGACTAATAAATGCTAAAAATAGCATTTACCTCTGACTAGGATATATATGGAGCATACCAAATATGTCATTTCGGGGAAGAACATGATTTGTACAAAACTTCTTGAATCCAAGAAACTTTTATAGAAACTTTTATAGAATTGTGTTGGTAAGACATTCACATGCACATATACTTCGTTTTAATCTTTTGAAGTGATCTTGGAGCCCCCCTATTAATCAGTTGGAAATATTCAAACATTTGAAGTATAATTCTGTATATTTTGTGCAGTGCATGTTACAGTGTTTCAATGCCAGATTGATTAACAAATGCACAAGAGCAGCATGCCACTTTCAATCCATACTGTGGCAGAGGAACTTTCTGATCTTCTCCACACTAGAGCAGTGTTTGGATTCCATTATGCATTTTTCTTTTTTTTTTACATTTCTTTTTTTCTTATGAGAATGTGGCTGGGACTTTGATCCAGAAGAGTGCTGCTACATCTATTAAAATGCTCTACTAATTGAATCCATTAGGTGCCAGGAAAAAGCCTGTGGATAATTCATGTCCGTTTATTTATAATGTAGACTTTCTTTTTTTCACTGCCAATGTGATTTTTGTTGTTGTCAATGTATTGCAGTTTAAAGATTGGAGTTCATAATGACCTGCTACTTGTGTCTACCACAAAGTTCACTTGTCTCTATTTTATCAGCAGGTAAAATGTTCTAAGCATGGACTTTAAGGCTTTGGTCTTTGCTATAAACCTTGTTGTTTTTATGACTCTGTACGAAACAGATAATCCCATGTGGCCAATTATTGTTTCATACTATTCTTTAAACAAAACTGTTCAGTTTTTAATATACCTATTTGTTTGAACATTTGACTGTTTTAATAGCAGTCAGTGGAATTTTCAGTCTAGCTGAATAATAATGAGAGCAGGGATTTAGTTTTCACAGACACAATAACAGCCACCTTCGGCAGGGAACATCCTGAATACAGTGGTTCCCCTGTATCCATTGATGATATGTTCCAATGCCAACCATAGACAGCCAAAACCACAGATAGCAAACCATGTGCGGACCCCATATATTATTTGATTTTCCTGTACATACGTATGGTAAAGTTTAATTGATAAATTATGCACAATACTGTACAACATTTCTACTATTACAGTAAGAATAAAGTACATTGTGTATTATTATACATTTCTGTACAGTGCTGTACTCTCTCAAATGGGAGGGAATGTGATGTTTTAGAGCCAAGAGAGCAATAAAAAAATATCATGTATCAAGGGATGATGGAGCAATGAAAATAATGAATTTCATACATTTTTATGACACGGACACTGTGATAACGTGGCAAAGAATGTAATCAGTAAGAACGCTAGAGGCAGACTAGATTAGGGTTCTGCCGGGAAGTGTGGGTATGAGGGTTCTGCCGGGAAGCGTGGGTATGAGGGTTCTGCGGGAAGCGTGGGTATGAGGGTTCTGCGGGGGGTGAGGGGGGGATTCTGGGTATGAGTACAACGGCTGACGAGTCATGTACTTCCTGGGATGAAGGATTTCACCACGTTACATCCTGTACTTGCTTGGTGCGGGACTTGATTTAAAACTTATAAACCATATATTTCTGAAAATTTTCCATTTTTTAAGACTTTGGTAAACTAAAACCACAGATACTGAAACCGTGGATACGGGGGCCTCACTGTATTTGCCCCACCCCCTTCCCCCACCACACACAGAATTCCAGATATGTATACAGACATATATGTTCAACATGTTTTATATTTGTGGAGGTTCAACTCAAACTCTCTCCACACAATTTTCTCCCCTGAAGTGCCCCCCCCCCCCCCAACAGACATACAATTCTTTCGCTCCTTCCGAGTTTGAATAACTCTGGTATATATTATGTCATTAGTGTATCTGTTTCAGTGCTCAGTGTTACATCACAGAAAATTTTGATCATAATGTAAGAGAAGTTAATAGAATATAAATATTTAAACATTTAAACCATATAAAACTGTAAAGATTTGACATTTCCATCCAATAATTCTACAAATATGTGAAGAGAATGCCTTAGATAGTCAGGCCAAATCATGCTGCTGTCCGGTTGGGGTGTTTCTGAAAGGGTGTAGCACAGCCCTGTCAAAATATGATGGAGCCCCCCAGCTCCATTGGGCAGCAGGAATGTTTCTTAATTTTTTTCTCTCGCAGCACAATGTTCACTATGAAAAAAATGTCATGGCACACCAGCAGATTGAAGATTCAGCCACTGTATGTGATTTCTTCGATTTAGCCATAAGCTCTACAACTCGATAGCTGTCTTATGATGTTTTTTTCAGATATGGTGGTAGTTTTTATTACAAATTTTGCTTGATTGTCAGTTTGACTTTTCAACTTAATTAAATATTCAACATTCTTGCTGGCAAGTGCTGCATGTCGCATAGTGAGGCGCCTCTTCAGTTTACTGGGAACCATTGCTTTGTTTTTCCCCACAAACCAAGCACAATGGAATCGAAGCAAAGTGTTAGGGTTAGAGTTAGTATGCTCTTACTTATGCAATACTGTTGTGGTGTGTGCGAGGTGTGGGTACCTGTAAACAGCGCTCACCTAGTTAGACTCAATTTTCAGATCTGAGTCACCAGTTTTGCAAAACTCTAAATACTTTCTCATTCATCAAAACACATTTTGCACCACAGTGAACTTTGATGCGAAATAGAAAACACGGGTTTCAAGAGTTAAGCACAGTCAGCACACATTAGTCATCATTTAAACACAATGCTTCTAAACATGAGCAGAAGCCAAACCAAAGAGTGACTACAACATGTAATATGTGCTGGATTAATGTACAAGTGCTATTGGTGAGTTGAATTTTACAGTTTTTTACAATTGCTAAAGCACAATTTTGACAACAAGGCTCATTGTTGCAAATCATTTAGCACAATTCACAAAACACCTCACCCAAAGAGCAAAACACCTCACATACCCTGCAAAATGAACCATTGCAATCAAAACTACATATAGAATGATCAAAATCAAACTACTGCACTAAATGGCAGTCATATCACCAGATTTTTGTCTAACCAACTACACACTATTGAGCATAATGAAAAGCACTCTCATCTTTAGTATGCTCTGCCACAATACTAAAATAGCTCAAATTGTAGAAAATTAGAGTGTTCACATGCACAGAAATATTTGCAGATACACACACATGCATTTATTTATTTATTTTTCACCAAACAAGTCAGTGCAACATATGCACAGCAGATATATTTACATCTCAAAGTACACAGGTATCACCCAACTGATACACTATGACTTGGGGTGTACTACACAGTGTGAAAGAAATTTTGGTAGCATACCTGTGCTCCAGTCTAAATGTCCGGATGACAGAGGCGACAGTAAAACGGCTCAAGTTGGGCTGCACTGTACGTCCAGCCTCTTGCATTGTCAGCCCATGGTTGATCACATGATCAACTTGGGTTGCTCTTACAGTTTTTTTCAATCGTTTACACACAATTTTGAAAACCGGGTTCTTTTTTTCAAAATATGATCACAATTATCCAAACACGTCACACTCAATTTGCAGAATTCCTAGATTGTTTGCAAAACATACACATTTCAGTCAAAACATATACACATATTTGTGAAAATGCTATTAGTTTTCATTTAACCAACACAGT
>JABFEB020000002.1:16442952-16464145 GCA_019775895.2 Stomatorhinus ivindoensis | reverse complement strand
TTTGTGGAATACGGTTTTATCCTGTCGCATTTATACGGGATATTACCGTTAAATTTACGGACATTTTTTACAGTGTATGCTAGGCCTATGTGCCTATGCCTCAGCACGTACGCAGGTCCTTGAGCAAGGCCCTTAACTCCCTGCTTCCTGGGCACTGCTACCGGTGGCTGCCCTTTGCAGACAACTTACTCTAAGTTGAGTTGAAGGAAGTGTGAAGACAATTTTGTCACAGGGATCAATAAAGTATAAATTATTAGACATTCCATGGTCAACTGTAAGTGGCATGATTGTAAAGTGGAAGCATTAAAAACAACAGAAACAAAATGGCTGAAGTGCATAGTGCATTACAGTCACCAGTGCTTTGCTGACTCAATAACTGCATTCCAAACTTCCTCTGGCATGAACCCCAGCACAAACACTGTGCACAGGGTACTTCATGAAATGGGATTATATGGTGTTAAAGCACCATTGAGGCTTTACAGCAGCGGGCTGTTTAATTATACCAGACATGGGCATAAGTTCTTGGTTGGCTCTCAGAGGGCTCCCCAGGCTCTGTCTCTCTAAGCCCTGGGTGATAATAGGGTGCAGATCCGTCCATTGCATGCAAGCCTCCCATCACCAAGCGCAACTCCAGGCATTGGATAGAGTGGTGTAAAGCATACCGCCACTGGACTCTGGTGCAGTGGAAATGTGTTCTGTGAAGTTACGAATCACACTTCCCTGTCTGGAAGCCTGATAGATGAGTCGGATTTAGCGGATGTCATGTTACCTGCCTAACTGCATTGTACCAACTGTAAATGATATGGTATGGGATTGTTTTTAATGGGTTGGGTCAGGCTCCTTAGTTCCAATGAAGGTAACTCTTAATGCTTTGGACATTTTAGACAATTGTATGCTTCTAGCTTTGTGGGAATTTTATGAAATTTAAATCCATATTCAGAGCTGCAAATGTGTACCTATGCCTACAAGCCAAGCTTCATGAGTACCGTTCTCATTTTACATTTATGAATCGTAATTTATGAGTTTATGATGCTCATGGCGTGATTACGAATTTCAATTTATGCATTTACAGCTTCAACATCACATTTACAATTCACTAGTTATGTGGGGAAAGTTACGTTTTTAGTGGATAATGGGTGTTGACAAAAAATCTCACTGTCACCAAGTTCTGACTAATGTAAGCAAGACGGAGAGCTCCAGAGTCCTGAAAGGGCTCGGCTGATAGTGGAAGAAGCTATTACTATTCATAATTATAAAATTAGGAACTTAGGTGGTAGACGAAGGTGCACATTTTGCAACCCTGAATATGGATTTGCGTTTCAAAAAATTACAAGATCATCATGATATTTGTATGATGGCACTGAAGTGCGAAACACAAAACAAAAAGGAAACACAAGAATAAGCAAAAAGAAAATACAAAAACAAAACTTGCAGCTTTGAAGTGCGAAGCACAAATGCACAAAAAGATTTGGTAAAAACAAAAACAAGCATTCCTGAGGTGCAAATCCAGCCAGTCAATTACAAAAATATGTCATCAGCTACTCTGTCTGTGGACTTTCTGGAGTTTTAGTATTCTGTGGTAGATATATGTGTATATTTCTGAAAACTCCCAAACACATATGTACAAACCACTAGTGCAATTGAAGAAAGCTGAATGTTACATAATATATGTACTCCTGTTTAATTATCAAACTTGATAGATTGACAAATAGAGTAATCTGGCTTTGGACTTTTCCACTCGAAAAATGTCTCGAAATTGAAAGCATTTCTGCTTGTTTGGATGGTTTCACACTACCATCCAGAAGTCTCTCAGGTCAAGATAAAACTAGAATTTCAACTTGTCCAGACCACCATTTTTTCTATTAGTCAGCTGTTGTTGTATTTCCGAGTACGTGCGATGAGACTTTTATAGATCAGTGTTTGCTGCTCTTTTCTGCAGAAGTACCCTGGTTAGGCCATAGTGTTTCCTTATGACCTTTGATTTCCTGCCATTTCTTGATTTTCAGCTTTTGTTTAAGATTGTTGGGTTGATTTGTTGGTTGATTAGTTAGTAGGGTGATTGGTAGTTTGGTTGGTTAGTTGGTTGGTTGGTTATTTGCTTTTCCTGACACATGTGAAAATTGAGTTGGGAAAATTTGTATAATTACTTAACAAATGCCTAAGTATAAAAGACTACCAACAAACCCTAGAAGGAGGACATTATGAAAGCACACCCCTGACCTGGATTAGAACTTGATGGAGGGATGGGTGAAGCATTTTTCCATTTCCCTAAAATGTAAAAAAATTTAACTAAAGGATGCAGAGCCTGTTTTAATCTGACCTAATGCATATGGAATATTTTGCATAAATTCCAACTAAAACCTCAAATAAAGGCTAATGTTTAACCAAGGCAAATTTAAAATTTCTTCAAATTCAGTGTTCATCCTTCAGCTAAATCCATCTTTACAATCTGTATCCTCGAATAAACACTGCAATCTGTGTGATCAGATTTAATTTTCAAATGCTTAATGAATACCAATAATTAATTACAGAACTAAAATATTGCATGTGATGCTCTTAAGCAGTTTAATTTTGGTATTACTATCATTAGAGGTATGATTACTCCATTATTTCAAGATTGACTAGAGGGTCTAGTGTTTTGACAGGTCGATGACAGCAAGTGTTATTTGAAAATGGACCACTAGCTTTGAATGTTACCATGATGCAAAGAACACTGTTGTTGCACTGGTTAGCTGGATTGCCTGACCACGGTTCCAGAAGGATATTATGAATATTGAGCACATTATCAATTCTGCATTGAGAATACTCACAATAAAAATCCCTGTGGAGGTATAAGAATACCTGTAGAAATTCAAAACACATGGTGACACACCTCAGTCAATGCCAACGGTTATATGAAATGTTCTAGAAAATGTAAGGTTTTGGTACTTTGGCTGTCAAAGTGACAGAGATCTAGTATGTGAATTTCTTATTTGGCATCTAGGATTCTTCTTTATGTATTAAAAGTGTGTACTATGTGGAATGGGCAAACCAAGTTAACCCCGAGTTTATTATAAAGCAAAGTAATATGTCGTTGTTATTTTTAATATAAAGGCTTCAGCCAGCAGGAAGCACATACAAGTTTTAGCTAATTAATAAATAGCACTCACTTGAAGTGCAGGCATGCTAATTATGTTGTGCGTTGTGGACCCTGATGGACCTCTTACTCAGAAAGGCTCACTGGGCCTTGGATTGCATGGGATTGAATGTACACTGGGAAGGGGATGCAATTATTTTAATCCATGCCAGCATGAACATCAAACGTTAATTACATTTGACAGGCATGAAATGGACAGGGTGGGAACACACTGAAAATGTTCTAAGCTGGGGCAGGTGCTCAGGTTCCGTATGTTATTTTCAAGAAAGGAACCATAATTATACTGAAAATAAGTAAATTTCAGGAGACCCTAAGGAAACGGATGCATTATTTGTAGGGGGGAGACAATTTGGGGAAAGATACATTAGTGAGAAAAATTGTGAAATGGAATGAAAGGCAGGATAAAAACAACACAACAGCATTAAAATAACAGGACAAGTAAATGTGTTGGAAATCTGCAATATGTAAATATAATTAGTAAAAACCAAGAAGTGGCCGTTTCAAGCTCCTGGATTCGAGGGAAACAGTGCATTGGAAAGAGGCCTCAAACTTCTTCTCAGTGTTTTTCTTAGTTTTTTTGCTTCCATTGGAGCCATTGGTGAAAAGAAAGGTACACTGTAAAAAGATAAATCGTAAAAATAACAGAGAAATTTTGGCAGCACGGGTGCCAGAAAAAGAATGTAATAAAACACTGAATCGCTGTACATTTAAAAACAGAGAAAAAAAAATGTTATATAACATTTCTTTCCAGTACTGTGAATACAAATAATTCACGTAAAATAACATAAAAAGTTTTTTTGAGAAAATTGCCTTCTTTGTATCACAAAAAAATTTATATTCAGATTTAAGCTTGTAAAAAACATCATCACTGGAAGCATACTTAAAAAGTATTTAGGATTTAAGAAATTCCATGATAAAAATACTAATTAAAGCCTGTAAATTAACAGAATGTAACTGCTGTATCACAAAAAATTGCAGCAGTTTTAAAACAGATCACTGTAATATGATGGTAATAAAATGCCTTTTAAAAATATACTGACAAATTAAGTAGGTTTTTACATATATACAGATAGCATAAAGTTTTTAAAAGATAGCAAAATTCTTATTTTGTACATCAATTGTAAAATACAATGCATTTTGTTGTATTGGTAGAATACTGATTAAATTACATGTTTTTGCAGAAATTAATGACACATTACACAGATATTCAGTTATGTCTTGTTTAATTACAACTTTCAAAAACATCAAAACTGACATTAACTGTCTTCACATGTAACACATTTTAACATTTAAATAAAGTACTCAAATAAAAATGCTCACATAAACAAGCTCAAAAACATCAAGCACAGAAACTTGCTTAAATAACTGGCAAAAGCCTTGTGCAGAACAAAAGAAGTATAATCACTTTCATTTACAATGTTCAGAGATCACATTGTCGGTGCAACTTATGCTACTCCCTCTACTCAAAGTCAGCTATTTTTGAAATAAGAGACAGAACATTTGAATTCACAGCTTGTCTTTTTGCTCCTTTCTCCACCTTGGAGACCCTTTCTGGGTTAATTTTGAAAAAGCATCTATTGTGGAAAAAAACATTAAGCCTATGAATACATTTTTGTGTTTTGGTCTATGCTTTCACACTTTGACAATTCCTGACTTTAATATTGACACAGATATAAAGAGAAATTGGTTGGCTATAAGTAAATAACAATGAAATATTAACCTATTGTCGTGTTCGGGCAGAAACAGACACTTGGATCCAGATATGCAGGTTCAGAGACAGGTTTTAATGGAGCCAACCTAGGACAGGGTTCGCAAGGGAGGTGAGTCGGCAAGGAAGGGGGCTCCAGTCCCAGGCAGGGCAGAGAAGGGCGAAGGTAGTCAGAGGGGCAGGCGAGAGTCGTGGTCGTTGTTCTTTCGTGAGGTCGGTTGAGGGTGAAATCAGTCCCACGGAGAGGCACAGGACAGGAGCACACGAGGGTGGGGAAGACAAACACAGCCGGGGCAGGCAGGGGAGGCTGGTCAGGTACGGGATCTGGGCTGGCAAGGTAAAGACAAGAGTTAGGGAAGACACAGGAGGCGGACAGGCAAGGTACGGGCTAGCGGGCAGACAGCGGACATGAAAACGCTCGGTAGTGGCTTTGATCATTAGCTTGATCAATACATCGCAGTGAGCTGGTCGTGTTGCGGGGTTTATATCAGGTGCTTGATCTGCCGCATCTTCGGTGCACCTGCTCGGACCTGCCCCTGAGGGCGTGACACCATATATAATTTAATTTTACAAAAAATGATGAGTATTTGTATTGAGCTATTATTTAAATGTAACATTTAGCATCAAATTGTTAACATGTCATGGAATATTCCTCTTAGTTTCAACAGTGAAGTATACATTTTATCTTTTTAATCAGCAAGTACTTAAACTAAGGAATAAACTAAAACTTATACTGACCAGTTTTCCCCGATCTTTATCTGATCTGTCAGTTTAGCTGTGCTTTTATTATTTGTATCGAATCGATTCAAATCTACAACTTCGATGTTCCAACAGTCTGTTCGTTTGCAATCTGCGCACATGCCTGGTGGCAACACTGTCAAACAAAGCATATATTTTAAAAAGTCTAAATATACATGCCTAAATATGTTTCTTAGTCCTTCTCTGACTTCGTAGCGCTTCATTGTATCAATCCTCGGATTACCCCATCAGTTCTGAACTGCAAGTTTTAATTTCTTTATACAAAAATATAGAGCCTTCCACTAACCTAGTTTGAAACCAGTTGCGACCGGAAGCGTCCGTTCCATCACAGTATAGAACTTTTGTGAAAGTAGAAGCTATAAATCACTATAAGTCCATTATAAACGCCCCTGATTGTTCATGTTAAGTTAAACAGTACTTGCTGTAAACTGAGCTATGACAACTGTTTTATCTACTTACCGACTCGGAATTGGGCATTCGATGAGTAATCATTTAATAATATAATTACACTAAATACCAATTCAGTTACTCGTTCATTCCCTATATTATCTCATTTTAAATTATTTTTTGTAATGTTCGTAACCTTACCTCTACACAAACCATTTTATATGTACACAACAATACAGTACAATTTTGGTGGATATATGTTTAAGAATGAAATGTGCAACAGGTTTTAGAACAGTTAACCAATGTGGATTTTATGTACACTGAATGTAAAATTAAAGTTAATAAAAGAAAATTCACAGAAAAGTGCTGTTGCGCTATAATAAAACAACAGCACATGTTGGTACAGTAAAAACATTTAAATTTTACAGATAAAGCATGTAACCAAAAGGCTAATTTCTGTAAAGATACAGAAAATAAACTCAATATATTCAATGTAGTTTTAATAAAGTTTTTCTGTCATTTAACTTAACAGGAAAAAAACGTGATTTACAGTCAAATTGATTGATATAAAACAGTTTAAAATTGTCTTTTTTACAGTGCACTTGTTTGATGTTGACACTGTGTGTTTTCTATTCATGCCATCAGGTATTTTCATACTAGGGCAGCATCTAGAAGTCTGGCAAACTTCTCAGTAATCACATCAACCAAGGTTTCCTCCACTCCTATCTCTGAGTTAACCATCATTTTTTATTTCAGGTAGTTGACTGTTCTTATATCAAATGTGCAAATTTGAATTTATAGTATTTCCTTTTATATCCATGTGGCCTGTAGGATACACCAATGTGTTTTACAGTAATAATGACATAATATCCTACACAAAACATGCAGGGAGTTGTGCAGCTAGAGCTGGAATGCAAAAGACAGAGCATGAGCATTTAAAAGTCCATAACAAGAGTATATGGGCGTCAATATGCATATGTTTCCTCTTATCTGTGATTAACAGTCTGTGAAAGCTGGCTAGGTCCCACCAAAAAATGTCACTAAAGAAGTCAAGGATTGGAATGACTTTTTTAAAGTCAAAAGTAACCAGTTTTTTGCCAACATTTACTGGGGACATGTTACTTTAAAAAGAGATCTTAGAAAATATAAGAATAAAAACAGTTCCAATGGAAATGGCCAGGCATCCTACATTTTAATATTTTAATATACCCCCCAGAGGAGGATAATGTTTAGCTGAAAAGCTCAAAGTGGTCAATAAATCAATGTTCAGCTGAGGGAAATTCAGAGAAACTCTGCCTCCTGGCAGGACTGCTGCATGCCTGCGGAGCCGGTCTGCAGGTCCGTCGGCCTGCCCAGGGTTCCTGGAGGCACCACTAAGAGGTGGATAAATGAGATGGGTGACTCAGCCCATCAGAAGAGACCAGGATGGGCTGCACTGGGCATTCTCGCTCAGACACCTTCATGCTGCAGACAGAGGCAGAGGCAGAGGCAGTCCTCTTCTATGACCCACTTCTATTGCTTGCTGTATACTAAGGGCTGTTTTGAGAGGCCGTTATGATAGAGCTGAGAGTGTTTGATTATATTCCGCTGCAGTAAGAGGCTGGGTCCATCCCAGTGAAGATCTGGGATGGCAGCTGCTTTCACTGTCAAATAGCTGCTTTCACAAATTCCAGTTTTAAGGACCTTGTCCCCTCTGGAACTGCATGTGTGTACAATAGTAGTGTAAATTGGTTGAAAATCTCACCGATTCTGTCTTCATTTGCCAAAGCCTTCACCTGGTAACTTCTGTCCCCCTTCCTTCCATATGCCGACCTCAGGCAGATTAAGCTCCTCTGTCTCAGTGCTGTGTTGCATATCAGTGCTTGTTTCTGGGAGAGGTTCAGACTTAGTTGTTTGATATTGACATGTGATTTTTTTTTTAATCAAGACACAGGCTCCAGCTTTTATTAATATTTACAGTTGTATTATACAGAAGTTCTTCATAGTACAGAGATCATGTTCAAATAAACAGATACTCATGAATTCTGCATGATTTGGCGGGTACAACAGCCGCTGCTCACTGACACTACCAAAACAAGACAACATTTTTCCAGAACAAACAATAAAAGTAGTTGAGGGGATCTAATGATCCATTGTGAACACTGACTTACATTATTCAACTAAATCACCAACTTCTCCCAGCCAGTGGATATATGAAGATGTTCTTCTTTGAACTGGGCAACAGTTATGCAGTTCCATAAATCATGGAGTTAATAATGACAACTGATAGAGACTGAAAAGAACAACTTTATTACTGTTGTTCAGAATCATACAGTAAAACCTTGAAATTCCCCCATGTTCACAAATCTGAGAAATTGATTAGCTCCTGCTGTCCTTTTCGCAGATAAAAAATAACACGCATGCACCAATGCTGTGACAGAATTTTTCTTTTTTTAATTTCTTTTTCCATGTATAAGGTATATATACTGAATATATAAGACATATTTAAACAATATTCTGTTTTCAAATAGCTTCAATCTCTTAATATGAGAGATGTTTTGACCGGGACATAACAGAGAATAATCGAATCAAAAACAATAGTAGTTTTCCTGTCTATCAAAATAAATTTCTGGTAAAACAGTGACCCTGCCTCTGCAGGTAGACCTGTGTCTCCTTTGATATATGACCAAACACCCATAACTCTTAGGTTCATTACTGTGCTGGTAAATGTAATTCCTTTCTATGCCAGGCCATTGGTCTTCTGTTGCTGCTGCCAGTGTTGACCTGTTGCTTTACTCCACTGGTCTGGATGTACTCCTGGGCATGGAGATCAAATTGCTTGCTGAACAAAGGCACAGTGCCATCCCCTGCTTTCATTCCACACAAACTCAGCCCCTTTGATTCAGTCTAAGCCATGTGAAAACATAACAGATTTACACATTTCTGTCTGGCTTTGGGGGGTTTTGCAAAATCAGGAGGTGGGCAAAGCGATTGGAAATTCCAATTAGGCACGACTGTGCACCAATCTCACGGGACATGTGGTTCAAGTTTGCTGGCACAACAAATTGATTCATGTAGCTCCATCCATCTGATGCTTTATTAGGTGTAAAACTGTTAACCACTGTTTGTCAAAATGACCCTAGAAATAGCCCTGTTATTAAAGCTCAAGGAATATATAGAAAAATAGATTCTTATATGAGAATTTTTTTCCTCTTAAAAAGTAACTGAATTGCCACTTTTCATAATTTAATCATTTTGGTTAGGTGTACTGTAGTACAGCAATGCAAAACCACCTTCTAAAAATAATCATTATATCCTGTTACTCACAAAGAGGGATATTTCTTAAATCCCGGTGTCTTTGTTATCACTGTTGGTCACAGCTGACCTTACACATGCCTGCAGATTGTATTTGAGTCTAGCCCCTGATGCTATGCAGTCATGGGTGACCTTGCACTGAAGGCATTGAAAGTGTTAAAGCACCATTGTCGCTTTACAGCAGCTGGCCATTTAATTACACCAGAAATGGCCATCAGTTCCTGCATGGCTCTCAGTGGGGTCCTTGGTCTCTTCAGGCCCCTGGTAATAATTGGGTGCATATCAGTACACTGCAGGCAAGCCTAAGATCATTGTCAAAGCAGAGGAGTCTGTGTTGAGGACAGCGGTGCCCTTACTGTTCTTCACCAAAGAAGTAAAGGGCTGTCTGCTCTGAGCTAAAGTCCCCATTCAGTGAAGAGGATGGATTTCTATATAGCGGAGTTGGTCTCAGTTCAGTCAAAGGGAATCACTTTGGAAAATAACTAACAGGTTTTGCTCTGTTTCCGCACTTCCACCCTTGCTGGGTAAGCAGAATAGAAAATGGAGGGAAGAGTGAATCCGCTATGGCATTCTCATGTATTGTGCATACTTGTCACTGCACTTTTATCCATGCATAAATTTGAGTAACCCTGCTTGTGAAAGGGGTGTACTGGGGCTTTGATTCTGTTGCTTCTGAGATTCGTCATAAGCTTTGCATACTAGAGTGTCAGAGCAACTTTCAGCCCCTATGGAATCTCTTTGGAGCTGGAGATGACGCATGTCCTCCTTTGTACATTAGGTGTGAGGTCCAGATGTGAATTGGACTCTATTCGGCTTCACCAGTCCTTCAGTATAAGGTGGCAGGTAAATAGCATCAGTCAGTCCTTGCAAATGTGCATAGATGTCTCATCCATAGATGGACAAAATCTGCATAAGCCTAAACAGCACCTGCAGGCATTACATATTTCTGGGAGGTTTGCCAATGATTTATATGAAAATGAAGTGCCAAAAACTCCCTGTGACCCATAATCTTCTGTGAGAAAGGTATACACTACCTTCTGTGAAAAAGGTATACACTGTGGTCTACAGACTTCTATTGTCTTTTTTTTAAGTATATAGGTCTCTTGTCCCTTTTACACAACAGCTGGTTTACACATCTTCCATTTGATAGAAAACAAGAGCACAGAGATATGCATCTGTCCATCCATCCATAACTGCTTATCCAGTGTCCAGTTTAAACACCCATGCTTTATTTTTACTGGCATAGAATTTATGTTAATTTAGTTCCTTATTTACTTCATGCATGTTGCCATTTTTTAGGAAATGCTCTCTTAAAGCAATGATTAGAGCTATGCTGACCTTTAGAGCACAACCTTGCATGAAGCAAGTGAAGCAGTGTAAGGAACCACTTGGTGAAAGAGACAAGAAACTGTGGCTGGAACTTCAGGTCCTGTATGTCAGACAGGGAAGACGTGACTGGGGAGAAGAACCTCTGCTCATGTGTATGGGAGAAGGATAGCAGTGACAGCTCCTGAGCACTGACCAGGTGCTCATCTGATTTAGACTCTAAACTGGCTCTTTGTATTCTCTGACCTGTGCACAATATATCTCCCTGTTTCTTCCCCAAACAATCCCTGTATCCCATGCATCTGTTGGTCACCAGGAAGAATTAGGTTTTTCAATGAATTCCATGTCTGTCGAATCCATTCCACATAAGCTTATGGTTCACATTCCATTTCTTACATTAACATATAAAATGTGTTAGAGAGCAAGGAGGTATGTAGTATCTGTACTAACAGATCTGTACTTGAGACTTCACAATGCCCAGTGAATTACATCTTATTTTAGCCCTGAGAGCTAAATGAGGCTGTGAAGTTTGGCGTGAACATGCCTTCTTTCTTCCTTGCCCTTAGTTCAATTTCTTTACCGCTGCTCCTGACAAAAAAATGGACAAATGCACAATTTCTTTGACTAGTCAAGTGTAGTTTATTTTTCATAGGACTGATCTTATTTTTAAGGTAAGGAAATTTAAACAGCACAGTAGGGAGTTCACGACATGATTTTCTCATGATTTTTTAACAGAATGAGCTGCAGACAAATTTATTCAAAGATATTCCTTTATTTTTCTTTCTAAATTGAGTAAAATGTGCAACTGCAATTGAGGAATACTGTTTAAAAAATCCGAAATCAAAATAAGTAAATTTAAAAAAAAAATCTTCAAATAAATAAACTACGGCTTGCATATACAGCTTTTGAGCGTGGTTTGCCCTTTTAATAATCTTTGCTCTGGCTGTGGTGAATTGAGCTCACTGTGTTGCAGGTGGACATGCTGAAGCATGTTAGTTGTGCTATTTGTGTATGTTATCAGTCTTTTACAATGTTTGCATGCAGTTTTTGTCTTGTTCGTACTTTTCTTGATTTTTTCGTTTCTGATTACCAGAAAGCTAAAATACTGCCACACCGCCTATTTAATATTGGGGAGTGTGTCCATTCGTCCACCCATACGTTTTCTGAAACCGCTTAATCCCACCTGGGGTCACAGGGGGCACTGGAGCCTAGGAACAATGGGCACAGGCAGGAACCAACCCTGGGCAGTTGCCAACACACTCTCACACCTGTTTTGGTATTTGTGTAAAGGGAGACGGGCATGTCTGTGTGAATCCCAAATTGTCAGTGCCTAGATGCACATTTTTTGAAGCACATTGTAAGTGCTGTCTGAGATAGGAGAAGAAAGAAGCGTTTTGGTTTCATTTCCCGAATGAGAAATTTCTGTTCCTAAATTTGTTCTGTGATTGAAAGTCAGTGAGGTGAGAGAAGAGGAGCCTGCTGGAATTTTCATTCTCTTGCTGTAGTGCCATTGCTCCAATAGAGTCTCCTCCCTCCTGTGGAATCTGCCCCTGATAGCTGGCTCTTATTCCAAGGGTAGATGGTGGGAAAGAGCTAAGGCCTAAGTTAGCACCCCAGACATCAGAGGGCTACTGAAAGAAATTTTCTCAAGTTCTTCCCAAATTTGGTTCAGATCTGGCAGTGTATAGCCCATGCAGTTTTTATTCATAAATAATAAGGTCAAATCATAGCAGAGGTGGCTGTGATCAAAGGTTGTTGTTTGAATCCTGTGTGTGGAAGAGTGATTGGCCCCTTGAGCATGGCCTTTAACTACAGCTTCCCATGGGGGTGCTGGACACTGGCTCACCCTTCACTGTGATCCCCAAGCTGCCGCTTACCTGTCTGTGTGTTTCCAACCAGAACCAATAAAATACTCAGACGTATTCATTGGTCAGAACTGTAGGTTACTTTCATTAATAGCATTAGAGGGCATACAGTATGAGAGGACCTGTCTGTCCTGATAATAAATTGGTATCATCCAGAATAGCATACTTTGAATTTCTTGAGTGATTCTCCAGGCAAGGTTAAATTATTCCAGAAGTATTTGTTTAATCGGTATCCGATGGTGTAGAGCACGGGTCACGCACATGAGTCGCCTGCGTACCTGTTCTAAAAATGACACAACTCACCAGTGAGCAGTGTCTAAAATTTAATTGTATCCTGTTGCTATTCTTCTTTAATCACATTTGCATTAATATAGAAATGAAATTGACAATATTTAAAAAAAACACATTTATTATACATGAAGTTTAGATTAGGAGGATGTTTCAACCTGGTAGCCCTTTGTTTGGCTCAGTAAACATGAAGTAGCTCTCAGTTTCAAAAAGGTTGGTGACGCCTGTTGTAGAGTATTCTCATGTAAACGTTTGTCTGGTCAGCAGCCCAACTGCGCACCTGTATGCAATGTGGAAAATGCCTCGTAGTCCTTTATGGTAGGATTCTGTAAGGATTTCTGAAGACTGGTTATGTGGGCTTGGTGTCACTTTACAGAGACCATGATTCAAATGCTTGTCGCAAGCAGAACATCCCCCAGGGTCTCAGCTTTGGACCAAATACTATTATCATGTTTTGGTCATTTGTGTTATTATAAGTAGACCTGAGCAGCCATCATGTATATGGGAGTAGCTCTGATTGGTGCAATCTTTGACTTGGGGAGAAGGGGGTAAGTGGGGCTCTTGGAAATAAGCAAGGTGATAAGAAGCTATTTATATAGATAAAATTGCAATGATCAGCAAGTATAGCGAAAATATTCTGAAGGATTGTCCATTTTAATTGATCTTATGGGGATAATGTAAGCTAGAAGGGGTTAAAAGAATTTAGTTTCCCCACAGTTGGTCTGACAGTGAGTGTAAATGTGTCCTTTGAGTCCCCTTTACCAGCTTAAACATGGAGCGGAATATACAGCAGCAACCTTAGCAAGATAGGAAAACCTCAGGGATATTAGTGGAGTTCAAGTACAAATTTGGACATAAGGGGCTGTAGCTTTTGTGATATGATCTCTGTGCATGTCCTCTTCCTAGGAGCTGACTTTCAGCGTGAAAGGGAGGATCACCTCAATTCTGAAGTCAGAGGCTAGGGGTCAATTCTGGTCAAGGAAATGAGGACAGTCGGGTTGCGCACGCCTATAAATGCGAGCACTGTGTACATACACAGGGGGGTTAACCACACCCAGCAGGCTATGATGGAGGGGGGATGATGGGATTGTCTAATAACTGAGAAGGGAGAACAGATCATCCTTCAATAACCATGTGTAATCCTTCAGGAAGAGGTGCAGGGGGTCAGAGGACACTGTTGAGAAGGGATTGCTGACAAAGCATGGCCTGAACTTTTGTAATTGTAACATGGCAAAAGTACATAGCATATTTTTCCATTGGCACAGATACCACTTTTTTGTCAAGCATAAAAGCCAAAACTGAGATAAGCTTCCTTTTCACAGGCTTGGTATACTCTCAGTTATCGTCTGACTGACCTATTTAAGATAAGCTTGAAAGCTGAAAAGCACTATTTCAGCAGAAACGTCTTGCTTTCCCCTTTCCCTGGCCTGTTATATGAATGCACATGGTGCCACATGTGTACCAGGGAAACCTTGTATTTCTTAGCATGTTTTTGTATATGTTGCTTTTCACATGGGACAAACCAAGATGTCTGTTATGCCTCTAGGAAAGAGGTATTCAGCTAAATTTCATGGAGGTCTGCTTGCTCAACCATTGCCCCCTCTGAGGTCCCAACCAGGAACAAGATTTTACATAAACTATGATTATAGGGACTTCATGACAAAATGCAATTGGTCATGTTCGACATTATTGAAGGTTTTCAATTGAAGTCTTCTTACTTAAATATAAATATATTTTCAAATATCAGATCCAACAGATCAAATAGGTCTTGTTGAATTTGTTGGTGGAGAATAAACCCATAATTCTATGTCCATTCATCCTTGAACACTCCTGTTTTTATTGCCTTTTCTGATATTTGAATAAGCCTTAGATCTGATACATTTACTGCATCTGCCTGGTCTGCATGCCTGCTGCTCCACTAGTTTGCACATTCACATCTTTCAACATGAATGGACAACATTCTGCAATCAAAGAACCCAGATAGCCCTGCTGGTCAGGATACACTGTGCCTTTTCAAAATTCACCTAACCGTGAAAGATTTGTTTATTACCGTAACAAAATGGTCAGTGGTCCATATATATGTGTGGGTGTGAGTCTCTAGGTAGGGATTACGACTGGAGTCTGTTAGCTGATGACTCCTGCTCTAGGAGTTGTTCTAGTTGTTATTGTAGATTTCTGTAGCTTGATGTCAATTTCATTTGAATGGACTTGCAGCCATATCATAAACATTTGCCCTCAAAAGTTGTACTCAGCTCTGTGCTTTTGCATTTTCCACTTTAGTTAGAGTTTTGTTAAAGCAGTAATGAATGTATTATGTTATTATCTAAATTTTAAAATGTCCCTTCAGTTAACATGCCTCTCCCCAGATGTGCGACATACCACACAATACATATCGTCTTCGGCCAGGACATTAAAAAACAAATCACATTTTGTCACTTTACAGTTTGAAATAAACACAAAACAGAACAGAATCTGTTCTGCTTTATTTACTCAATGCAACTGATAACATCCAAGCAAAACTAATATAGTAACAATCATAAAAATAATGCATTCATAAAACAGTATAAACATGGCTATAAATATTAATAAAAGTAGCCATGTTTATTATGCATTATGACTGCCTTATGAAGCTCTCATCCAAAATGCACTACAGATACCTTTATAATTCAGCCTGCTTATACTGACCATTATAATGCATTATAAAGGTATCTATAGTGCATTATGGATGATGAGATTATGAGAGCTTCATAAAGCATTTATAATGCATTATACACATCACTATAATGTGTTATATTTTAGAAAAATTTTTATAGCTTTGTTTATAATCTTTTATAAATGCATTGCAATGCATTATGAAAGTGTTTATAAATTACTAAAAGTATGGCCTTAAGAAAAGTGTTACCATAACAGTGTCTAAAATGTTGATTTTACCTCAGTTGTAATTAATCGCTTGCAGAGTAAAACAACTGACAATACTAAACAATTGAAAAAATGAATGTATCTTATTATGCTACTTGATTGTCTATTGCAGGTTACTTACAGTAAAGCTGAAAAATAATTTTATCTTTTTAATTTTGTGTTATTTGATCTTAAAACAGCAACGGTAATGCATATATGGGGAAAATGGTTGTGGGATCATTATATCACAGCCATATAATTTCCCTGCACAAAATTCAAACACCGTATTTCATTGCAACATCTACATTTTTGTCAAAGTATTCTCGTGTTCTTATGAATAGCCAATTATAAGCATAGTAGGCTCCCGCCATGCTTTCATTTTCAAAATAAAAGGGCTTAAAATGTAAATGAACTGTTCCGTGTTCCATGTTTTGCTTGTTGCCGTAATCAGCCAGGGCCTATCTTGCCTGATGAATGAATTATACTTCTTGCACAGTCGTGCCTTCTTTGTCAGGTTAAGTGCTGTGGGCATGCCCACGTTGATGAGGGAAAATAAGCTGAACACAAACACGAGTAACTTTTTAAACACTTTTTTGACTTATGTGCTTCATGAAGGAATCGACCCCTCAGTCCCCTAGTAATGGTTTCAATGACATGAGCCTCCTACTGTGACCAGACCCTGAAGAGCTGCCTTTCCATGTGCCTGAAGCACTCAGTCCACTAGCACAGCCCCAGTTACCAGCTCTGCCCTGTGTGTCCTTCACTTAAACTCACAACATGACCAAGAGCTGCTTTTGCTGTTTCTCTTCTTACAGTGACACAAACAGTAACACACTCCTTCCAGAGCGTGCAGCTGTAGCCAGAGGAGTTGTGGAAAAAGGACAGTTTTGTTTTAATTTCTCCAAAAGGAGAAAAAAATCACATTCAGCATATGCATCATTATAAATAGAATATGTTTTTAAAGCAGTAACAATGGGCTATATATTAACTCAGTAGTGACAAACTTAAGGGAAAAGAAGTTTTGAGAAACTATTTTTTCATTACAGGCTCTGCATGTTATTTTTCTTATTTTTGAAAAGCATTTCTTTTCGACAGTCACTGTCTGAATGGTTTATTCAGCCAATTTTATGCCAGTGCTGCTTTCAGTACATTTAATTACGTTTTGAATGAAATGGGAAAACTCCTGATTACAAGCCATCCAGACAAGCTTTTCCTTGTATATTTAAATGGACAAAGAGGAAATGCTGCTGTAAAGCAAAACATTTTTGCTTCTGTAATTCTGAAAATCATCTGAAAAGACAAAAGACCATTTTATCTTTGAGTTCTAGCTCAGTATTATGAATATAGGGATGAGCTGGTACTAGTGGTTTTGTGGTCTCTTCAGAAGCGCTCCCTCATCTAGTGGAGATCTCTCTGCCGAAAATCTAATCAGCCACATGCACACTGGGCTCCTACCCCCCTTGCCATGCACTTCCTGTTTAATTTTTAAGCTCTGTTCCCTTAGTGCCTTTACAAATCCACTTGTCTCTCAAATGAGCAAATTCATTATACTATTGCTAAATTCTGAGAATGAGAAATTTCCCATAGCCTCTCAATACATGAAATACTTGACACTTTGATTTATACTGGGACAGAAGTATTTAAAATGCATGAACTAATCCACATATATGAGATCACTGAAGCACCATTTCTGTTATTTAGAAGACATTCCCTGCAATGGCTCTATCCCCTTAGCCCTTAGTTTGTGCATGTTTTTCATGATTGCATGAGCACAGATTGCTCCTGTCACCTTTTATTCCTCTTGGTGCCATAGGTTATGCCTCCAGGTACCAGCAGGTCTACAAGCTTTTACTGCTACAAAGCAGCAGCACTATGGTTACAAGACATGCCGCAGCTATTATGTGGGAGTCTTGTGATTAAGCAATGGGTTTGCACACCATTTTACAGAACTATCCAAAACAAGAGCCCAGATTCATCTAGGATGTACCACCAGTTAATCATATCGCTTCATCTCTAAATCTAGCATGTTCCAATAGGGACTGGCCCGTGACTGAACCAGCACCGGAGAGCCCCCCAATTATCAAGCTTGTATTACTTTTGTAATATTTATTCATACAGTTTGTCATGAAGTCTGTTTGACTGTTGCTAAGGCAGAGTGAAGAGTCAGGTCCTGATTACTATATACAGTATCTGAGACTTATTTTCATTACAAAGTAGGGACTCCTCCATCTTCCAACCACACATGCATACCAAGGTTAGTTTACATGCCTGTGTAAGATGCCAGTCCATTGCAAAACAAAGACACACAATCATATGATGTGGGAAATTTACAGCATGTCTTAGGGCTACACACCGGAAACCCACACCAGCATGCAAACAAATGGCAGAGGTGCAATGTGAGGAAACTGTGAGAGTACTGTGAGGAAACTACCTAGTGCGCTTCCATGCCACCCACAAACAGCCTCTCCTAATTAAAACATTTATAACATTGAGCATAGTATCTCTTCCCTACGGCAAATTAAGTTGTAGTGTCACTAAATTTTAGCTTAAATGATTTCTACATTTCATTAAATACTTCCTGTTATCAGCCTGAAGCCAAGCCAGGCTCTACAGTTCTCCTAAAGTCCAATTGTTCCATGTTCTGCTTCATTGCTTGTGTACCCTTGTGTGAAATGTGCAGAAATCAGAAAAGCAGAACCAGCGTGCGATTCCTTTAGTTGTGCTGATAGACGAGGAGTCTGTCCTTCATGCAGCCAAACACCCAAACACAATCTCTTCTTTCTCTCCCCCTCTTTCCCCCTAGTCATTTTGTTCTGTTTCCCTTCTTTTTCCATTCAATTAATATTCTTTATGTTCCTCATGATATGTTTTCAGTTCAACTGTGCAGAGATTTCAAGACAGACTGAAGAGAAATGATAGGCTGCTGGTCATTTTTGTATGCCTGAACATTTATATTGGGTAGTACCATCATTCAGTGGGTGACATGACTGGATGGATGATCAAACATGAGCCAAAAACAACATACTTACAATGCTGAGATGTTATCTCCTCCTCTTCTTTTCCTGCCCCATCTTGTTCACTTACTCTGTCTCCCTCATATCTGTGACTTCTCTCTTTACTGTCATGTCTGCCAGCCAGTCTGCTGCAGTCAGTAAGTAAGAGGGCAGGGTGACTCCTAATAAAACCAGTTTTTTTTCTTTCTAACGTGTTAGGGAATGGAACATTAGGTCGCCATCTGTTGGAAGCTAGTTGAAGGTGTTTAATCTTGCAGAAACAATTTAAATTGTTAGACACAAGTACGCATCTCTGTCTGTGGAGAACAATGCAGATAGGTGGAAAAGGACTGTCCAGTGCCACCATGCTGCCTAGCGAGCTGTTACATCCTGTGTACTTTCTACATCTGGTATTCTGCTAAAGCTGTACTATATAATGGCTGTGAAGGGCACATCAGATACGAAACTGAAGCCTGCTGTTATGAGGTCATGACAGCAAAGCCTGTTGGCAGAGACTAATCTCTGAAATGAAAAGCCCGGCAATGAACCAGTTAAGAGGTTTTCATTTCTTCCCTGGACTTTATCTCATAAATGTGGCTGCATAAATGAAGAGGTTTACAAAGAAATTCAATTAATTTTATATAGCGCCCCACACAACAGAGTCCCCCCCCCCCAAGGCACTTTACATGAGTGTGTTGTAGTACATTACTACATCATTTACACAGAATAATAGAAAAACAGGAAAAGAGAAGACAGGAAGAAAGAATGAAAGCCAGATGACAATGGAGTAGAGGAACCAAAAAAAAAACCTCTGGGGGTGTCAACTGGCTGCCCAAACACCCCCGAGGAATGCTACCAATATAGAAAAACAAAGAGAGGACTTCCTTGCTAAAAGCTTGCTAAAAGCAAGCTGTAAACTGGGGTCTAGGTCAAAGCCGAAGTCTATCACTGAATCAGTTCTCCATGCCGGCCTGGGTAATGTGGCAGATTGAACTCTGCACCCACAATGTTACAGAACTTAGAGGCAGGTACAGCATCACCAGCAGCCATACTTACAGTCATAACTTACAGTTTACAATGAGATACACTTTTTGTTTCATATGCATAAATCAGCAGATGTCTTCTTAAATAAACAGCTTTTCCTTGACTGACTAAGACTTCTGCAGAACACTATATAAGCTGGATTGATGTTTCGCCTTTCGGTTTCATCTGCCATTCAAGAGAGATATTCTCCTTGCTCATCAGAATTCTACAAGACTCTCTTCTCCACCTTTCTCAGCCTCTGCTAAAAGGCTGCACAGATTTTAGCTGATCTCCTCCCCATCTCAGCTTTTGTCACTGTCCTGTGGGGCGTCTGTTACTGCTGCTGCTGGCTAGGTGTGAAGCTGGTGAAATCGGGGGCAGCACGTGTGACGAAGCTCTGCATACTATTGGGGTTCAGAGACAGCATCACAGGGCTGCTCTCATTTCCAAAGCAAAACCAAAGTAGGTCAGTCTGGAATTCACCGCTAAACCATTAGTACTATGTGTACTAACAATATACAATAGTGTATATTGTGCTGCTGTGTACTGTCTCATACTTACAGCTATGCTTCTTTTATCCCTTTTTTCCTAAATCATATTTGTTTTTTTAATAGTTTCCTACAGCATGATTCATTATGTATATAAGACTAAACAGTGTTTTAAGACAGATTTACAGGATATGTCTATGTACACAATATTCTAGTAGAACTAACTGCAATCACAAATCTCATCATAGATCCAGAAACTGAGTGGCTGATGCTGTTATCATTTGAGTTAAAAATGTAAAGCTGAAACTCTCTCCTCCCAGAAGTTTGCTGTACCATAACACCTTGAGCATTTTCTGTGCATTTGGAGGTGGTATGTAGCTTAATGGAAGAGAGGACTGTGGCCCTATTCAATTAGTCATGGTTTTTAGGTCATAAGTAGCAGTGCAGTCAAACACCTTTGGGCTCCTGGGCAAACCCCTCAGCCCCAACGGCTGACCCTGCTCTCAGATCCTCATTTGTGGTGTGCTTTGGACAAAAGATTTTGCTAATGAATGTGAACATATTTCTTTCTTAAAGACAGGAGAAGGACTTTGGTCATTCAGATTTGCAAAGATAATCGCAGAACAAACCGTCCCAATCTGAATGGTGAACAAAAGCTGGACACAGTGATGCTTATGTCACAGCATGCAACTGGATATTTATAATTCAGACGTTAAATTAACACACTCTTGTGATTTCTTTGAAATGACTGAGTGTGGCATTACTGTTATTAGAGCACACTGCTCATGTTCCTCGCTGCTAAATGAAGAGCAAATGCAGTGACGCCTCAGACGAGTCTCAGGCATGAGCAGCTTGCCATTCATACAGTTTCCCTTTGACTGGGGGACATGAATCAGGAGCGCTGTTAGTGCGTGCCTCCTCTTACTGTAGTTTACTATAAATATACCCTGATTATTGGAAAATGTTCACCAAAAACTTACAGAAATAAAGTGCACGCAGTCTTTTCTTCTTTCAAAGCGTTTTACTTA
>JABFEB020000002.1:16424279-16442852 GCA_019775895.2 Stomatorhinus ivindoensis | reverse complement strand
ACATTTAAACTCGATTCACAATACTATGTACATACATATGTAGTTGTTGCACTATATACAAACTGTATTCCAACACTGATGTATAGCACATGTGTATTATACAGTACTGGGTCTAGAATGACATCACTATGGTGCATCTGAAATTCAAGAGGGCACAGTCCCTGCACGCATGTAGCAGTCATCAGCTGATTGACTTCCACTTGAGGGGGCATATAGGGGGTGCTGTACACGATTAGGCACCTCAGGTCTGGTGTTATAACATCTTGCCCATTACCGTTTTCTCTCTCTTTCTGTCTGTAGTCTTGGTTTAAGTAGAGCAGCATCGTCACCATAATGACTGGCTTTTGAATTCCATGAGTTTGTGTGTGTTTCTGCATGTCAGATGTTGTGTCTTTCAATGGGGAAAAAATGGACTGTTTCTGAGTATATTTTTCCCTGGAAATTTTGTTGAAAATTAAATGTAACCTCTCCATAACAGAGAATATGTGTGAAAAGATCGATTTTAAGCACATAATGATGGGCAATTTACGTTAACCTTACAAAATTCACAGCATATATGAATAAAAGATAAATTTATTCCTCTATAATAACAGTGTTTTATCCTGCCTGAATTAATGTTTCTACGGGGTTATTTAGAACGAGTGCTGTAACTTTTCCCTTTCATAAGTCGCTGAGAGTGTCTGATAGGCAACAGACAAATTTCTGGATGTGATTTAACTGTATGGTTATGTGCCTAACTGCAAGATGTATAGAAACACAAGCAAAGATAAGGTATGTAGCATAATAAAATTCTGAATGATTTATAAGTTCTAGCTCAAGCCCAATATATCTTTTTTTATGACCACAAACCAGTTAAATCAACATTATTGCTAAGTATAGGTCTATGTCAAATTTAAAAATAAAACTTATTGTAAGACAGAATTTGTGATAATAATAAATAAATAATGGTGATGTTGTTAAGGTATCAAATGTTAACTTTACTTTTTCTATGAAAATTTAAATATACTGAAGCTGGAGTCCTGCAGTGGGGGTAATTGTAGGAGTGGCCAGAGCGCCTCCAAGCTCCTCACTGGTACCGCCACTGTAGCCTATCCTGAGTGTGCTGGTCTACTTCTTGCTAGCATTAAATGTGGTGTGACTGGAGGTGCTGGGAGTGACAGCTCCAGTGTTTCAGAAGCAGCCAGCTTTCTGAGATTTCGGTGCAACCAACAAACACATCCAGTCCGTTCTGCTGCAGAAAGCACTTTGTTAACGGGAAGAGTCAGACTCACTAAAGCTCACAGGGAGATCACATGAACAAAAATACCAGCTCAATACAACAGTGGTGCAGAAAGGCATCTCCAAATATTGTCAACCCTTGAAGTGATTCTGGAGACAAAAGGAAAATAATAGTGTATGTCAATATAACCATTAGACCTTGATTTATTATTTTTCTGTTATTAGCATACCACCTACAGTTCAAGCTAGGTAATCTGTCTGAATCTGTCTGGGCCTCAGTACTTGGACAGGAGACCAACTAAGAAAGTTGGGTTGCTGCTGGAGGAGGTATTGGTGCGGCCAACAGGTTAGCCCATCCTGTCGTCTGTGTGGATCCCAATGCCCCAATGCAGTAAAGGAGTCACTGCTGTAAAAATGGTGCCGTCCTTCAGATGAGATGTAAAACCAAGTCTTGACTCTCTGACATCATACAAGATCCTTGGGCATCTTTTAAAAGAGTAGGGGTGGTCTCGTAATATCCTGGCTAAAATTGCCCATTGCGTCTCTTTTCTGACCACTTAATCATCCCCTATATCTAATTAGTGATAGCTCCTGTGTGGTGAAAGTACTGGACCAGAATGGCTGCCATCACATCTTCCAGGTGGGTACTACACAATGGTGCTGATGCTGTAAAGCGCTTTGAGTGTCTTTAAAATTGTTATATAATTTGATTTATTCATTAGTGTGTTACAATATGATGCACATGCATGATAGCAAAATGTACTGTAGAGGAGGTTTTCCCAGACACGTCCATCTTCTGTTTTATTAGCCATTCAGGTACTTTTCAGTTGCTCTTTCGGTTAATTTTTTGAGTACTTAGGTAGCTGGTTTACATGCTGGATGAACGGTTATCATCTCACTAAAGGAGAAATCACTCATTGAGAGTCCTGCTCTCCACAATAGTGGATATTGCTCACAGAAAGGGCCCAGCTCATCAATCTTCTCCACAGGAGGGGAACTCACTCACAGAGATCCCTGCTCAGCTGGGCAAGTATTGGATATCACGTCTCCTTGATCTAGGGGCAGTGGTAGCCTACTGGTTAGGGAAGTACACTAGTAATTGAAAGTTTGCTGTTTCAAATCCCAACCCAGTAATCTACCCTGAGTAAGGAACTATACTGCTCCCTGAATTAGCTGCCCGCTGCTATGTTACATATGGGTTAAATGCAAACACCCTTTGCAGAGGACAACCTTTGTTGTTGTGCTGTAGTGTGTTAACAATGATAACTAATCACTTTCACTACCACTTTACAATGCAGGAGGGAGGAAAGTGCTACAGAACAGAGAGTTCTGGGTGCTTTTTAATCTCTATCAATGTGGAGAGGCAGTATACTGTAGTGGTGAGTTCTTATTATGGGATGACAGGTCCCAAGGCTCCCTTACCCTGCAGATAGTTTCCATGTTCTCACCTAAAAACATCCTTAAACTGTCCACAGCATCTCTGAGCACTGACCTCGGAAGCCATAGCACAGTCTGGCTCTCCCATAAACTACACTATAGTCATAGTCATGTACATAATAAGCCTATGTGTATGATCTAGCCTTTTTTGCAATAATGGAGGCCTGTGTTCTGTTGTTGCTAGGTTACACATATAATTATCTGTTTTGAGAGTTGATTTATGCAGTGTGTCAGCATGGAGACACTGTCCCATTATGCAGGAGCAGCCATAATAATAAGACTTTGCTTTATAGATTACATGTGTGTACACTGCAATTCATCAGCATGGGTCTTTGCAGCTTTTCCAAAGACTTCCTTTAAAAGGTGTCTGGGTAGTGGATGCTCTTTGAAGGTAAGGAAACAATAGCCACAACTCTAAGTGCAAAATTAATGTCTTGTGGCATCCATGAAAGTTACTATGAAATGCTGGCGGGAGAAAGGGACATGAGCAAAGACAGCAAACCCCAAATGAGAAAAGCTGAGGGGGAAATCCAGATTCACACGTGAGATTCCGGCCCATGAACCGCATGCAGAGGACAAGTAGCAGTTTATGATGAGTCATGTGCTTTTGGCAGTAGGGCTATTTTTGTGCTGAGGACACCAGTTGACATAATGCCCTACAGCCAATTAACCAGGTAAGAAAGCCAGCAGGCCTGCCTTTACGTTTCCAGGTTTCCCAATAATTACACACAACATTAACACGACTAATTCAGCCTAACAATTCATAGCAATAACTCTGCTCAATCCTGCCAGGTTTGAAATACCTCTTAAATGAATTGTACAGCAGATCAGCCTGTTATTGCGCTAATTGTCCTTGTTAAACATTACCCATTACCCTTAAAATGCTAAAGGAACTGATTGGATGATCACTGTATTTCTGTGTTTTCCAGCAAAAATGAGGCTTGGTTCTGAAACTATTGTTTGTAAATATGTCTTTGATCTATATACAGTTTCTCATGTGCATCCATCTTCTTGCCAGTTTTCCTGGTGACAGTTATCTAGCACAGTTTTCCTGGTCACAGTTCCAGGAGGTTAGGGGCTAGAACCCATACCAGACAGCACGGGGAGCAAGGCTGGGACCAGACATCATTCCATCTCAGGGCTCACACATACTACACATCATTTTAGAGACATCAGCTGGCAGAGAGGAGGTGGGATTCAAGCTCCACACAGAAGCCACCATGCCTGACATAGTTCTTCAGCAAGGGTGCCCAACCTTTTTTAACTCAAGATCTACAATTCAAGTGGCCAGTGTGCTGAGATCTACCAGTTCAAATAGGGAGCCATAGCTATTGCTCTAATATTACTCTAGCTATTGCCTTTCTACATAGTTAACATGCACAGAGCAAATCCAGACAAATCTGGGTAATTCTCCAAATTGAAAAAGTGTAAATAAATGTATGTCTGTACCTTAGTGGGACGACTGACACTGAGAAGATGCAGCAGGTAAAAATTGACTGCTGTGCTGCTGAGTTTTCACTTCTCTCACTTTACTGCTGTGTATGGCTGTTTTAGCAGGGAGCTCGGTCTCGTGGCTTATGTGCATCGTTTTGAAATGCCGCTCCAAAATGTCCTTCTTCGGTAAATCCACGCTCAAATTGAGAAAACAAAAAAATAATCCTCTTCCCACTCTGATTGAAAATGATACGTTTTTGATCTTTTGGCTTCTGACATGCGTGCTAAATATTTACAGTACACTATTAGTTAAACACTGGAAAATGGGTGCAAGTGCACGGATGCTTGCGACGTACTTTGTGATCGATTGAGAACTACTCTGCGATCGACAGGTCAATCGCGATCGACTGTTTGGCACCACTGTTCTACAGGGTGTAGGTTATCTAGCCAGTATACCATACTCAGGTCCTGTCATACTATACTGTAAATCTGTGGCTCCATAATATAGTGATTCCGTGGTACAATATAACTCCACTCTCCTGGTTTTATAGTGTTGTTGTGTGTTAGGCCTTAACTTAAGCTACTCAGCAGAGATGACAATTAAGTTGTTGTAGCATAATAATTGATTGTTTATGTAAGTTTAGAAATGTTTATGGGGCTCATTATGCTCTATAAACTGACTATATAACATTTAATCATCTGTCTTTCAGCTATTTTTGGAGGCTCTTTTAAAATAATACATTATTGGTCATTTCTATTGCTCTACTGGGAGAACATTTTGAACTGAATTTGAGAAAGCACGTTTTTTACACGGCATGTAGAGTATGGAATAGTCTTCCTGTTAGTGTTGTGCCAGATAAAATCTTGGGTTCCTTTAGATCAGAGCTAGATAAGATTTTAACAACTTTGAGCTATTAGTTAAGTTCTCCCCAAACGAGCTTGATGGGCCAAATACCCTCCTCTTGTTTGTAACTTTCTTATGTTCTTAAGTTCAAAAAGTAAAAAAAAGAATTTGTTACTGTAAAACTCAAACACAATAATTACCCAGTTGCATTAAGATGTAGCACTGTAGATATGGATATAGAGATGCACTGCAGTGCACACTGTATTTATGGACTAAGTGAAATTCTGCATTTTACAAAGCAAACGATATAAGGCATGTTGTTCACATATGGAATTGCTAATCTATGTTAACAAAAAGCTGGTAAAAATCACTGGTTTCAACAAGCTATTCCACCCTCCTGGATGCAGACAGACACAGTCCGTGTGTAACTCTAAGTCTTCTCCATTCTCGGGGTCAGGCATAAACTGGCTACTAGCACTAATACGAATGCACAGTTAATTATTTCAGCACTACAAGCTCCACTCTTCACCTTATATGTGAGATACAGCAGCAGATTTCAGTCATGGCACAATGTGCTGGATTATTCCAGGTCTCCAGCTACATTACGTCTGGACACCTGTTAGCTTTTCTGAAGCTGGTGCATTTGCTTAAGGGCCAACTAATATAAACTCACTTTAGGCATTCAGAGGGACCAGTCAGGCTCCCACTAGAGGGCAGGACTCCTGCAGCCCCTGTGCCAGTACCAATCCTAGTCGATTTGGTGCTCCAGGTGAACATTATCACCAGTGCCCTCATTCCAAGGCAAAGTGAAATTGGCTAACAAGCTAGCGCCCCCGGAGAAGTTGGCACCCTAGTTGGCCACCTATGTTGCCTACAGATTTGACAGGCCCTGCCCTATGCCCGCACCTTCAAACCCCACTGTTTGTTTACTACTGCCTCTCTAATGTATTACAGTGCATGCTCTGGTTTGAATCATTATTAGCTATGCAACAAATGGAGCTTTATGCAACCATCAGCCACTTTATTCTGGGAACTTACTGGAGAGGCTACGCAATAATGGAGAACTTGAGAAATGGGGGTAGTCCTCCTGTCTACAATCACATTTTTAAACCTGCCAAAGGAAACTTACAACCTCACTAGCAGCTTTTCTCCGGTACGCTGTGCAGATTCTCAGATTTATTGGCCGGTTTCTGGTAGGCAGTGCCTAGGCTGCCTGCATTGTGCCCCAGGATGATGCTTTATGAGAAATGTCATGCTTTTAAAGGTCTGAAGGTGCCATTTATGCTGTCTTGAGTGTTTGTACTTGGCAGTGTTCAGAGAATGCTGGTGGCTTCAAAGGCCACCACCGATGGAGCATCCCAAATCTGGGTGGCCTTGCCTAGCTGATCTCTTTCAACCGTTCAAAGCCAGACGGAACTTAAACTTAATTCAGACCCAAAGAGAAAGAAAGAGAGGTACTAATCCTACCTCTCAGTGCTGCTGATGGTATTGCTTCCTGTGCAGATTGGGGAGGGGGGCAGAGACATTGCACATTCAAGTAAACGGCAGACCTCAGATGCTTGGAACAGTGTGACACTTCAAAATTGAACCCCCCTCCCCGCCCCCACCCCCAAACCGACTGCTTTGCCGAAAGGTCACGACTTATGTATGGATCTCTCTCATCCAGGCCGGAGCAAGTTTGGTGGAGGTGAAGATTAAATTAGATGACTTAAACTACATCATAATACAGAATATTAATATAAATATAAAAACTGAACGGCGCAAAAAATGAACCTGTTTGGATAATGCACTCATATGCAGACATTAACTGATACGAAAGGGTCGTTTTGCTGCTCTTTAGCCTCAGTCAGTGCGGGTGACATGTGAGATTAGCCTGCTGGAGCTGGGAGCAAAGCTCATTTATTCGCTCTGTAACATTTGATCAGAAATGAAATGTGCATCTGAGAAACAGCAGTGGCCATTCCAGGCCTACGATGGGATAACCTGACGCAGGGACGCTGTGCTGTCAGAGGCAGAGCCTTTTAAGGCACTTCACCTGAGTTGCAGAACCAGGTAGTTCTTGGGATAGCTTCCACATTAACCATAACCTCTCATTCCATAAGCAGTCATGGAAATTTAAGAAGTCTTTATTTGGTGATCAGCACTCGGCCATTCAGTCTAAATACGGCTGATTTTATGAGCCAACCAAGTACTTTGCTTTTTGTCCAGACTAGCAGTGGTCGATATGTTGATATTTTACCATGTGTTAACATAGTACAAATTTAGGAGGAACTGCAAGAATTACATTACAGCACTACATTTACCTTTATTTTTACTTAGCGGATGCTTCTTTACATAGTGATGTATGGAAGTGAGGGGAAAAGCACATTTCAAACATACGAGTTGACTAGGCATAAGCGCAACTAAGCTTGAACTTCCAATGAATACCCAGTTGTAAGTGCTCTACTTAGCACTATTATTATAACAAGACAAACCAGCAAGCGCCTTTCACGAGATGCCCACGTGTTTGGGGCAGCAGCAGTACTTACGACAAAGACAGACCAATCTTAAACAATGTAATTTCAGTCTGCATAACATCTCAGCACCGTCAGTTTTTTGTTTGTCAGTTATATAAACAAACTTTGTATGCCATTTCACTGATAATAATATTGTACTTGTGTCACTTGGTAATCAACATATGGTGCATAGATGAACTGAGCATGTGGCATGGCTGATGAGGAAGGAATGGTTCCAATAAAAATTCAATTTCAATTCTTTGGAATTTGTATGTATTTGCAAAATTTGAAGTGGATCAATCTACATGCTATTTGCAGTATCAAATTCAAAGTAAAGTACATTAATGAAATAGGCTGTAATACCAGCTTAGAGTCACTAACCCTGCTGTGAACTGCCTGCGCTTCTCATAAGGAGTAGTGCTGCACTGTATCTGTCTCCAGTTTACACATTGCATTGTAGGAATGGGACACTGGCATTGACACCAGTTCCACTGTCTGCCTTTTCTCTCATCTTTGTTCTCAGCAGAGAAATAAAAACTCATCAGAGTTGCATTAGTGTGGATGTTTGCCTCACCTTTCTATGTCCATACAGACATTACAGAACATAGTGCTGTGTTTCAGTAATTATTTTGGATGCACACATTTCCAATAAATCAAATATGGAATTCCTCTTTATATAAAGAAACATTACTAATGTTATTCACAATTCCTAGCCTATTTAAAGCAACATCATAATTGTGGGCATGTGTCTTCTTTTTTAAATACATGGTTGATGCAATTTTAAATTAGTACAGTCGGCATTAATAGGGTGGTAGCACCCATCGACTAATCTATGCTTTAAATGTTTATCCACTATTTTTGGAGATTTGATGTGGCTGTGTGAGATATAAATTCTATCAATTTTTCAAATGTGATTTACAGTTTGGCTCTTTTGCAGTTTTCCAGTTTTTAAATAATAAGTTAACCAAACTTACATATTAGTTCTTGCCTAAGCGTCTTCTTTGGGGACATACCTGCTGCATACATGCAAACAATCCATCTCAAAAGGTAATTGCAAATCAAATCAAATCAAATCAAATAAAATGAAATCGATCTACAGTGGTACATGCAGGCAATGAAATGAGTTTCCCTGAGAGATCCCTATAGTAAATAATAGAAATATGTAAAGAAAAGGAAATAAGTAAAATATTAAAAATGAGCAGTAATATACTACAAATATTTTTTAATTAACAAAACAAATCTTCTTATTTTTTGTCTGCTCCCATTTGGGACTGCCACAGCAAATAATAATAAATAAAATAAGAAATATGCTAATTGTCAATACTAACAGCTTGATGCTTGATTGGCTACTGAGTCGCCTCCCTGCCGGAGGGTAGAAGCTGTTACGAAGCCTGTGTGTCTGCACTCTGATGGTTCGATATTGTTTCCCTGATTGTGGCTGGGATGGCTAGGGTCCTTGAGGATGGACCAGGCCTTCTTCAGGCGTCTACTTCTACAGTTAATCTGGATGTTAGGCAGGTTGCTGCCAGCAATACTCTGTGCTGACTGCACCATACTCCTCAAGGTTTTCCAGTCGTGGGCGATACAGCTTCCATTGCATGTGGTGATGCCACCAGGTAAAATGTTTTCTACACATGTAGAAATTCCTTTGGATGTGGGCTGACATGACGAACTTCCGCACAGAAATAACAGGCACTGCTGGGCTGTTTTTGCTGCTTCAGTGGTATGTGTTGACCAGGACAGGTCTGTGGAGATGTTGACCCCCAGGAACTTAAAGCAGCTGACTCTGTCCACCGTAGCATCATATGGAGGGCTTTGTGCACACTGGTCCCTTGCAAACGGAAGTCCACAATCAACTCGATATTCCTGCCAATGTTAAGAGAGTGATTGTTCTTCTGGCACCATGATGTTAGGGAGTTGACCTCATCTCTGTAGGCAGGTCGATGACTGTCGTGTCATGCGCATCTTTGCATTTTTAAACTCCAGAAAGTTTCCTCTGTACCCTCAATCTGTTCTGAGGACCTACGCCTTGCGCACCTCTTTTATCATTGTGTTTTACAGCTGACCAGATGGTCCTCCAGCCATGTCATAGCAGTAGAGGATCAGAGCCCCCTCTCTGGTCACACCCTGCTCAGCAGAGAGAGAGGCAGTCTCCCACTTCCCTTGATGTTTTTGAACTGTGCCTTGTATTAGCTGTCTGAAGAAAGCAGATATTTAACACACTGAGGTGCAAAAATCTAATTTATTTCTAGCAGTAGTGAGAGTCCAAATGGAGTTAAAAAGATGTAAAAGGAGCATGGATTGACTGTGTATGTGTTTTTTTTTTATATATTTCTACAAAGAACTATAACTCTTTGCCGTTATGTAAATATGGAGCAGTGAAACTATGGCTATGAGCCATTAGACTACATTACGTCTGAATATTCTGTGCTATATTAAGGTTGAAGCCATATTATAGCAAGTTTATGACAATGGGAATTATCAATTAAACACTTCACAATGGTTTGGTTTGCATCACTGTTTCATTTATGTTACATTTTGTCTCCGCAAGTGTGTGGAGATGGAATGTTTTCCCTGTGTGTGGGTGTCCTGCAGCAGACCAAAGGCAGGCAGTTATGCTACCTGGTCCCTCGGATTTGTTCATATTGTATGTATGTACGGGCCCTGTGATGGACTGGCATCCCATTCCAGAGTGTACCCCAGCCTTACTGCCTGGGATTACCTCTGGACTCCTCTTTTATACTGTTCAGCATGTTGAAAGATGAAGTAATGTTCTGTGAACTGCAAAGCATGGAGTAAAATTCTAAAACAAAGAAATAATATCCTTTAGCGGGTTCTTGTTTCCGTCAGAATTCTCAGGGCAGATGTGCTTTTATTTTGAAGGTTCTTTTCTTCCTGCCAGAGTTAGGGCAGGTTGCAGGTATCTTGGCAGCAACCAGATATTGTTTTGCCTTTTTTTTGTAACAATAATCAGTTCACCCTCCTTCACGGACTAAGAAACTGCCTGCTGTCCTTTCTCCTCTCACCACAATCCTGTTTTTAGATATCCAGTTGTATTTATGAGTTGTATGTTTTAACAGCATGTTTTTCACGCTCATCTAAAAATTCACCTAAAAATTTTATCATCTAAAAATTATTCACATTAATATCCACCCCACTCCTTGTCATGAGTTTCCTAATCCAGGTCTGTACCTTGTGTACATTGACATTACACTTTATTTCTGCAGACAAATCCTTTTCATTGCATGATTTAATTACATTAGATTACAGTCCTAGAGGATTTCACTCCTCTTACACCGGAATTACTCTGTATCGATGTCTTGCCCCATGTGGCCAGTAAATGATAAAAGTAGTATTTCTAGGTCCTCACCTTTTTATGGACAGCCTCTTCCAGCAGTGTTTTCAGCAGGTTTTAAATTGGCTTTTGGACAGGTGAATCAATCTACAGCTGTTCTCACATATTCTAGATAGTTTGGCTTACAAACCATTGCTGTGCTGCACTCGTGGATCTTCCGATGTGTAATGCCAAGTAGTTCAGCTGTCCAAAAATCTAAATCTAATCTACAGCATAATGTTTGACGTAAAAGCTTTTCCAGTTTTGATCAGGATTCCCACTTGGGATGAACAGCGAGTTATTATCAGAATTGATAAGTAGGTTGGTATTTTATACTAATTGTAATAATCAGCAAAGAACATTTTTGAATGCAATTTGATTTTCATTGCTTAAGCCAAGTTTTAGGTTAAACTCGATGCTGCACCAGAATTATCTGTCTGACTCTGATATAGGGCTGGGCAATTAATCGAAATTACAATGTTGGATTCCAATGATTACACAGGTCAACAGCTCATTTTAATCAGAGATAATTTTATATGGGCTTTGTGGTGTTTTTCATGCTGATTTTAAATCTGTGTTTAGTTTTTCTCTAGTGCATCTAGTTTTTGTGGCGAAGCTAATAATATTTTGCATGATATTTGGTATAAGAACATAAGAAATTTACAATATAGAGGAGGCCATTTGGCCCATCTAGCTCGTTTGGAGAGAACTCAACTAATAGCTCAAAGTTGTTAAAATCATATCTAGCCCTGATTTAATGGAACCCAAGGCTTAAGCTTCCACTACACTAACAGGAAGACTATTTCATACTCTACATGCTGCGTAAAAACGTGCTTTCTCAAGATAAATGTTCTCCCAGTAGAGCAATAGAAATTACCAATAGTGTATTATTTTAAAAGAGCCTCCAAAAATAGCTGAAAGACAGATGATTAAATGTTATATAGTCAGTTTATAGAGCATAATGAGCCCCATAAACATTTCTAAACTTACATAAACAATCAATTATTATGCTACAACAACTTAATTGTCATCTCTGCTGAGTAGCTTAAGTTAAGGCCTAACACACAACAACACTATAAAACCAGGAGAGTGGAGTTATATTGTACCACGGAATCACTATATTATGGAGCCACAGTTTTACAGTATAGTATGACAGGACTGGAGTATGGTACACTGGCTAACATACTCTAACTACATGCAGTGTTAAGAAATGCTTTCTCAAATCCAGTTTAAAATGTTCCCCTGCTATTTTCCACCTATAGCCACGAGTGCTTGTATTTGAAGTAATATTGAACTAACCATTTGGTTAAACAGCATCCAGACCTGTTAGAAACTTATATATCTGGATCATGTCCCCCCTTATTCTCCTTTGCTCGAGGCTGAACAGATTCAGCTCAGCTAACCTCTCCTCATCAGACATTCCTCTAAGATCATGAATCATTCTTGTAGCCCTACGTTGAACCCTTTCTAAGGCAGTGTAGGAATTATTGGCTCAAGTAAATTTTAATATCTCCACCAATATGTTTTGAAATTAATTAAAATTTTATTAATTATTATTTATGTCACGCATCGTGCAGGGTGTAGGCAGCGTGGGGCAGGCAGAATGACCAGCGGGCAAGGTATCGAGGGAAAACATGGTTTAATCTCAAAATGAAGGGCAGACACAGGAACACCGAGTAACGCCACAGTACACCACAATGACACATCTGGGGAAAAGGACTTCCGACGCGGACTAAATACAAGATACAATCAGGTACAAATGGACAACAGCTGGTTTCCATTAGGATCGAACACGGGGTAATGAGGGGGGCGTGGCACACACGAGGCTCGGACGGGCGGATCATGACAGAACCCCTCCCCCAAGGCATGAACTCCGGACGCGCCCCAGGGAAGGGACGGACGAGACGAGGGAAGACCGGACCTGGAAAACAAAACGAGAGACAGGTTACTGGGGAACAGGAAACAGGACCGAAACACAAAACAGGCATAGGGGCATCAACCATGACAGAAGCTGACATAGGATAGGGAAGGCAGACAGACAGACGAAGAAGGGAGACAGAGGGGGAACAGCCAGAGGCGAGACAAAGGGGCCAGGGGTGAGCGGGGGAACCACAAGGGGACAAGGAGCACAGACGGGAGGAACAGGGCAAGGAGCAGAGACAAGGGGCCACACAGAAAAGGACGGGGGACAAGGGGGAACTTCACTAATTCACTAATTATCAATATCGCTTAGTAACCTGGGTTAGAAGGCTCATCACCAGGTAATAAAAAAGATTGGTAGCGAAGCTCCTCTCACAGCTGATTTCATCTGCCAGTTATCAGCCCAGTCACTGATTAAATCAAGATCCCACTGTAGCCTCTGTGCCGCTACTTCAGTATCTGCTACAGCACCCATTTTGGTGTCCTCTGCAAATTTAACCAGTTTACTGTATTGGTGTCAATATCATTAATGTAATTTAGGAATAATAGTGGTCCTAAAATTGACCCCTGGGGTACTCCACTATCAATGCAGGCCCACTGTGACATTGTGCCTCTAAGAACTACCTACTGCTTCTGGTCTGTTAACCCATTTACAATCGCAGTTGCTACAGTTCCTAAAATCCCTGCTGCTTTGAGCTGGCTATCCCTCAGAATATTATTTGGATCCAGGTAATCTACTATTTTCACTTGGATTATAGCTTCCATTGCTTTTCCTGATATGCAAGTAAAAATAACTGGCCTATAGTTCAATGAATTACTTCTATCCCTTTTATGTTATATTAGCATGCTGCAAATCAGAAGGTAGCGCACCAGCAAATAAGGATTTCTGAAATAGTAAAGTTAAAGGTTGGCTAATAATATCCCTCATCTCTTTTAAAAGTATATGTAAGATGCCATCAGGGCCCTACAGTTTATTTATTTTGAGCTTAGCTAGGCTTTGTAGCACATCAGCTTCAGTTATACAGTACATATATTAGTCATAGTCAACACTGGATTAGTAATAAGGGATGGTATGTGTCACAAACGCGATCTGACGAGCAGGCAGACAGAGGAGTGGAGCCGCCAATACGGGCAAAGGGGTTTATTTGGGGAATCCACAGAACGACGATAGACGAACATCAATGACAGATCTGGGGAAAAATAACCGAGACGCAGAATAAATACACTTGACAAGAGGAAAATAACAGGCAAAAGGTGATCACAATCGGAAATTAACACGAGGTAATGAGAGGGGCGTGGCACACAGGAGGATCGAACGAGCAGGTAATGACAGTATGTTACTTGTATCCTCTACAGTGAATATAGTGCAACACTATATTAATTTCATTTTCAAATATAAGAACCTTACTGTCCTGCAGTTTAGTGATTTCATCTTTTATAGCTCCTTGGGACTTAAAATATTGGAAGAAACTTTTAATGTCATCTTTAGCTTACAATGCAATCTTCCTTTTGACATTCCTCTTCTAATGTTATTTTTAACTCAACCTGTAGACTTAGATACTCTTGGTTTATTCCAGTTTTATTAGTTATTTTCCATTTGTGGAACAAAGCCCTTACAGTAATGCAGTTGTAAAAAATCCCTTGCCTCTTCAACAGTTTTGTTAGCTCCATCCAGTTTACAGTTTCTAGTCTCATACCATTTAAGTTAGCCTTCCTAACATTGCATATTTTTGTTTTTGACTTTGCTCTTCAGACACTACTGTCAAGTGGATCTAAGACCTCCAATTTTCCAATCCTATCTTGGTTATTAGAGAGAACAAGATCGAGAATGGCTTCTCCCCTGGTAGGGATATAATTATCTTAAGCATATTAGGAGATTTAAAGACAGTTGTCTGTATATTTTATGCTATAGATAGCATTAACTGCGATTGATTTCAGTTGTTATCATGCCTAGAAATTGTATTGATCATCTAGACAGTTTCTGTTATCTGTGTGGTTCATTCACGGCAAAAGCACAGCGTTCCCAATTACCACAGATCTTAAGAAGATATACAAATTGTACCTTGGCTGTCCTCTGGGTGACCAGGATAAATCTTGGGCTCCACGTGTCATCTGTACCAGTTGTTCCAACAAACTGCATGACTGGCTAAATCGGCAAAAGGTAGTGATTACACTTGCAATCCCATTTGAGTGATCCAGGAACAAACAGTGTTCAGATTCTGCCTCTGGTTGTCTGAATAAAATATCTCTGCTACCCTGATCTCCATATCAAGCTAGGCTTAAAGAAGAAGCTTGTAAAGACCTTGTGTAAAGTGAACTTACAGAGATTTCAGTACCTTGTTGAGAAATTTCCAAACATCAGGGAAGGATAAGTATAGGTCCACGGGTCACGTCTATTTTGCAGGATGAAGGTTTTAAACAGTCTCTCTCAGCAGCTAGACTCTAAGCTTGAAAGGCATTCAAGTGGCAGTTTAGCAACTATTCTCCTGCATACAAGGAAAGAGTTCAGAATCTGTTTGATTCATACCCGAAACTGGGCTGTCATTATATCTGTGCCGCAGTGTATGCCTATTTGACTTCATGCTGAATTTATTGAAACATTTACTTAATAGATGCTTATGTTATGGTAAAAACTACATGCAAGTACACTGAAAACTAACATTCCTAATAATTTCAAAAGTTGATCTGACTGTAACAAAAAGTAATCAAATCCGAAATAAGCATGAAAAAAAAATATTCCAAAAAGTGTGTTGTGGTCTCAGATGATTACAGAAAAAGTTTATGTTGTCTTGTGTTATCAAAACAAATGATTATTGTGAGATTAAAGAGTTCAAGGAAATCCAATGTTACAAAAGACAAGTTTATAAAAATGCTTATTTCAATAAATGCTTGATATTTCAATGCCTGATAAGTCAATGAGTAATCGTGTTAAATTATGATTACAATATTTACCAAAATAATTATTATCATTTTTGTCATAGTCAAGGAGATCTACTCTGATGTAAAATGTATACTAAGTTTGTACATAAAAATTTTAAAAACTAGAGTTTATCCATGACTTGGATGTACTTGAATTAGGCTTAAATAATTTATCCAGGATAATAAATATATTGTAACTCTGATATGTGAATGATGCCCAGGTAAACAACCTGCTTTGTTATAGTCTCTGATCTTCAGCTCATAGTTCAAGGATAGGCTTTTCCACTTGTTTGCCTGAAGCCTTCAAATTATTGTTTCATTTGCATAATTATGGGGTGGCCTAAGTGCAGTTTAGTGGGTATTTTTGGTAAAAGTAGAATTTTATTCACATCACTTCTCTGTCGTCAAATCCTAACCAAACAAATCATAATCACGACTGACGTTAATCTGCTCCTTTTAGGTTTGAAGTATCCAGGATGCTCCCATAATGCAGTAGGTATGTTTCAGGTTGCCCTCTGCTAAATGTTTGTGGAATGACAGACAGTACCTGATGGTGAGGGGAGGGTTGTAAAGGCTACAGTGTAGATGACTAGCAAGCAAGTGAACAGGTAGGTTTTTCCCCCACTTCAATGAATTTCCTCTGCTTCTTTCATACTTTCATTTGACTGGTTTGTATGGCAAGTAAAACTAAAACAAGATAAAACTATTATTGTGCCGGATATCATTTCACAGTGATGCTCCCGTTTTGTCTTGTGCTATAAAGCCACCACACCTCTTTCAAGGTCCTTTTATTTGTTTCTCAGTTGAATTATATTTAGAGTTAAAGGAAATCCACTGTTATAGTTTTACCAAAACGTAAGCATCTTGCTGTCTACCATAAAGAGGTCCTTCACATGCACTGTTTGGTTGCTCTGTAGTTAAGAGTTCATTTCATCATACACTGACGGCTGCTACTGTTAGCTACCTAAATAAATTTGGGGTAAAGAAAAAGCTTTAATTCTAGTGATTAAAAGTGAATTATTTTGGCCAATTACATTGTGCATGGATGTGCTACTTAACATCTGGTTGGAAATAGTATAGCACTACTTGGTCTTTGTCAAGAGGACAGAGCCGAAATGAAGATTAACATGGAATGACCCACATTAAGAATTTAATCTGTATTCTGAAGATTTAAGTGCATCATTTTCTCCACAGGCAGGTACAAATGATTGATCTTTTTAGGTAAACGCAAAGATCCAGGGTCTTTTTTATATCTCATAGTCAAATATAGTGCTGCTTGTCTGGGTCCAAAACCCACTACCTTTAATACTGTAATGTTAACTTCTTGTTATATTTGAAATAGCGTTTTAACAGCATTTCATGAGTGTGCACCTTCTTCAATGTCCCTCACCGGCACTTCCTCACCATTCTTGTAAAAAATAAAGGATGACCTGAATGCCTTAATTTAGTTAAACACGGCCTGCCGATTGTTCATCTTTACCTTTTCCCCTGGCCCTTTAAGACCCACTGCCCCATCAAGAAAATTACCTACAGTGATGGCAGATATGCAAACATCACAATTCAGATCATTACTTGGCTGCAGAGAGCAGGACTGACTTAATAATATTCTGTTTTCTGCAATTTTAAAGTAATTTCACAAAGCCAATCTACAGGTACAATAATAGACAGTGAAGATGAAAGTAATTGTGTTGCTAATCTGCACTGTGTATTAGTCTTATCATGAGAAAAGCCATCTACAGCCTATTTCATTCCTGATCTTTTGGTACTTTGGTTTTAATGTTGGATTTAATTATGGCTTCTGAAGTAAACCCACTGATTATCTAATGACAGATACGGTTGATGAATGGTGATTGGCCATGCTTATTTCACACTGACACCTATATTATATTAACCCCCAAAATCAGGTTATGTTCAGGGCTGATTATATATATTAAATGTATATGCTGCCATGATTTTTGGGGTTACCAATCCCGCCATCTCTTCAAGTGCCTGAGACTCCCAGGTTCAGCTGAAGCCACTGCTTCACAGGGCCTCTCATAGAACTTTAGATATCTTTGTGTGAGAGATGGGGAACTAATGTCTGATCCAGGTGGATGCAGAAGGGTGATTCACATCAGCTAATCAGTGAGAGGGAGTGAATATCCCATGATAAGGCTCACAAAGGTGGTGTGATGCCCCTGTGTATCTGTCTCACTTCAGCGGTTTGGTTCTGCAATACAGGCTAGATTTTCAAACAAGGGGACACCTGTGTAGAAAGGGACACCATAATGGTTCCTGCTGTGCAGGAAGGTCTCAGTGACTAGGAAGAGACAAAAGACTCCTCTGAGAGGATGTGGATAGGGTTCTTTCATATGCAAAACTGATATGTACTGGCAGAATTTCAATTACACTCAGGTGCTGTGCTGCAGCAGAAACGTGTTGAGAAATTACCCTGGTAGCACAGATACCTCTTTACAATGCTGTCTGAAGATCAGAACATCTGTCAGCATTGTAGAACATTTAATGAACATTGGTGTTACATCAAGTTTATAAGCATGAGTTTAGGATCTGCTGAACACTGAAGGAAACTTGCAATGTAATACCAATGTTCATTAGATGTTTTTCAATTTTGACCAAGGTTATGATCTTTATACAGCATTGTAAATATGTATCGGTGCTATCAGGGTCTGATCTTCAGGCAGCGTAATAGTCTTGTTGGCTAGATTCTGGATTTTTTTAACTGACAGGTCACAGACAGTGAAAGTAAATCGAGAAACCTCTGACCAAGTCTGCTCCTCCACCAGCCGTCCACAGTGGCGGACTGGGACAATAATTCAGGCCGGGAATTTGACTCCACTCCCAGGCCACCTCTGCTGCTGCAGTCACCACCACCCTATTCATGTAATCTACTGGACTGATAAACTTGTAGGCTAACCCTATTATTGTAACAGGTAGACTACCAGATGCAATATAAATGAATAAAAAAATAACCC
>JABFEB020000002.1:16337784-16352053 GCA_019775895.2 Stomatorhinus ivindoensis | reverse complement strand
CCCCCCATGTGACAATCACAGCCCGTGCTATAACGCGCGTAGTCACTAAACTTGTGTTGTTCTTAGACTAGGAAATACTACTACTACTGTATATTTAAAAACCCGCGAAGTCGTAAATCCGCGATAAGTGAACCGCGAAGTAGCGAGGGATCACTGTATTTCAATTGTTCTTGCACTGATTTGGACAGTAAAATGAGCATTTGTCACTTTCTTTTTATAAGAATAATAGAATAACTGGTAACTGCACCTTCAAAATGCTTTTATATTCTTATATATTTTATATTCATAAAACATTCATAAACATCATATATATATATATATATATATATATATAAAACATCCTAACATCCTTTAAGAGCTGTAATATACATTAATAACAAACATTATAATTCTATAATCATGTAACGTTTGTTATTAATGTATATTAAAGCTGTTAAGGGATGTTAGGATGTTAAGATGTACTTGCATGCTACTTATGAATGTTCTATGAATGCATTATAAAGGTACACTTACTTAAAAATGTTATCAAATAACCTTTTAACGTTCTCATCCTAACTAACTGACATAAACCAGTTTTCAAGGCTTAGAAAACCAAGTTACAACAATAGGCGCTTTCCCACCCTAGTTCAGGAACACAGTTCCTGGAACACTCCCAGCCATGAGTACACACAAGCCTCTAGCAGCAGCGAAGCATAACTGAAGCAAACCGATAGGCACATATTGATACACACAGATTCCAGTTTAATTATCAACCTTGATAAACTGACGAATAAACTGATCTTGTTACGTTCACACAAAGTATACACAGGCAGCGCATGCTAATAAAAAGCAATTGTTCCAAAGTCATATAAGGTCCATGTCCAAAAGAATCTCACTGTCACTAAGCACATGCTTTACAAGACTGATTGTGACTGTCACAATTAATTTTCAGCAGCATTCACATGTGATCTACTGCGGCATATGACACATTCCTTGCTGCAGCCAGTTAAATGCACCCATAAGATTACCTATTTCTAATACCTCAGCCTCCTCCATGGGTGATGGAGCTGCACTGTCAGTGCCACCATCTGGAATGACTCCTGTTAGGGATGTTGCACCTTTGATGGCAGCTGTGTCACCATCCAGAGGTGACACTGACTTTGTGCATGAGTGCCTGTGGGCTGCAATCCTATTTTAGTGATAATTTTCAGATTGAACTACTTCCTCACCTCTGCTGCCGTTCTCATTACAGATGACACAGCATTAACTGCATGTGTCACCTGTCCCTATGCTAGGTCCTTCAGTTTCTTTCACCAGCTACTGGTAAAGTTGCCAATCAGTACCTATTTGTTGTTTTTCTATTACATCACACCTCATTCCTGGCGAAGTACCATTTTTCCTCCCTTCATTTTTTTAAACTTCATTTCTTAATAGCTAATACTGTGACAAAACAACAATACAAGCATATAGTGATGTGAAAGTTATATGCCCATATATGGTCGATTGAGGGTCTTTCATTATTTAAATCAATCCTGCTCACATTTAGAATGCCTTACCATCATTCACTTCGTGTGGCTGTACATATGTACATATATAAGTCATAAAAGGTCATCCCAATTCTCCCCAGTTCAATGCATCCCTGTGAGAACAAGGGAACAGCTTTGGTCCATTTTTTTTTCATTTTCATTCTCAAGACGTCCAGCCTTCAGACTGGCAGTGTGTGTCAGCTGGCTGAGCCTCTGTGTCTCAGGGCCTGTGTTCAGAAGGTGGAGTGATTGAGCTTGACCCTGGCAAAATAACCACAGGGTCTGTGGGCCCTTGAGCAGGGTCCTTAACTCTCCGCTTATTATTATTATTATTATTATTATTATTGTTGTTGTTGTTATCATCACCTTGAACTAAAGATGTGCCCTGAATGCTCTGTATAGCCTTTGCAGATAAGCATGTTCCTGTGTTTAGTATCTATGACATGTCCCTTAAAAGAAGGCACGCCTAATAAAATGGATACTTCACAAATCCGTGTATCTTGCCACTTAACAGAAAACATTGGTCTTAATTAACGTGGTGATGTCATACAAGGAAGACTGTGACTGGTTAAAGAGGTGAAATGCAAGTCCCTCCCTTATTGACCCAGGGACATTGGGAAAATCAGGATGTTAAGTGATAAATACCAATTTGCCCGTGTGTAATGGTGCTTCATACACACACAGTTAGGAGCCATTCTGATAAATAAGAGCCCTGGTACCTGAAAAAAGTTCCTACGATAGGAAAGGGCATTTAGAGGGGAACATACTTTATCATGGATAGAGAAGCAGCAGATTCTCGTACCAATTAACATCACAGCTTGTGAATGACATTGACCCTATAGGTTTGTCAAGGTCAGGCAAGTCATAAAACTTTTAATTCATAGAAGGTGAGTTTAGATTCTGACCCGATAATTATCACCAGCTCCCAGATTGTACCCTTTAGAATGCCACTATTAATGCCTATTAATGTATTCTATCTGTGGAACAATCAGATACCTCTGCAAACTACTGATCACTCCCATATATTATGCTGCGGGGTTTTGACATTACTGAAGCACGCATCCGGAATGCATGTGTGAAAGTGCAGAACCTGATTTGCTCGCTCCTCTTTCATAAAACTGGCTCAGGGAGATGTGATGACCTGCCTGTCCACCTGTGTGCTGCCCATACAGAGGGCCTGACACTGACACTGTGGCTCTGGCTTTGGCCTCCTTTCTCACCCAAGCTCTCGCTCCCTCTGCCCTGTTTAGGTCGACAGCTGACCATCTTTAACAGCCAGGCGTCCATAAAGATTGGCGGTCGGGATAGAGGTCGGCCATTCCAGGGCCAGATTTCAGGGCTCTACTACAACGGGCTCCAGGTGCTAAAGCTGGCATCTGAGGGTGACCCCAACGTGCAGGTGGAGGGAAACCTGCGGCTGGTGGGGGAGGTACCATCTGTACTGACCACCGACACCACCTCTACCACCCCTTTGGCTGACATGTCTACTACCATCATGGAGACCACTACCACCATGGCCACCACCACCACCCGCAAGCAGCGGTCCCCCACCCTGAGAGACAGCATTACAGTAAGTCTGCTAAGGGGGCTGTGATTAGCCTAAGCTGATGTGTGAGGTTTCATAGGTGAATCTAACTCGTCACATGACTCTCCAATGGACAGGGTAGCTTGCGGCGTGTGCTGGTATAAGAAGCTGGGCTGTAGGTGATGTGGCCGTGTTCTGGTGAGAGAGACACAAAGTGTTCCAGGACTAAGAGGGATTACAAGTAACTTGCACACTGAACAAAGAAAAAGATTCCTGAGATAGGATGACGTGACAGAAATACTAGGCCAACAGAGGCACTTCTGTATTACATGTATGGTATCTGTTATCTTCTTTCATTTCTTTTAATCTTATTTACTATCACAAAAGGCTAACTATATTTTTAAAATCTAAAAAATATATTAATACATACAGTCTGTAAAAATGGAATTTATAAACTGCTGTTCAGTGAAAATTGTTACAAAAGTTTCTACTCTTCTCGCTGTAGGAACATTAGACATGCTCAGCATATTTTTAGGTTAAACCTAATGAAACAGCAGCTTGCATTCTCTGCATGAATAAGGCAGGCCGCCTGTAACCACAGTCGACTTGCCGATCTGTGAAATGATACCCTGCATGTTGCTTGCTTGCTCTGGGGGGCATTTTGCCTGGTGTGAGCAATGTGGATGAGGTCAGGAAGTAGAAAGCAAAGCGGCACCTCCATCCTGTGGAAATGCCCTTCCTCTGCACCCACAGAGCGCCAGCAGTCACATTCTCATCTTCATTAGCTTCTCCACTGACTGACAGCCAAAGCTGGACTGTAAACATTAGCCTTATTAATAATGTACTCTAATCATGCCATAGCTTACTAAGCCATGCCAAAGACTCCATGAAACAAATAAAATAATACTACTGATGAATTCTAAATAAGCATGGCAAATTGCAGCTCTATGACATTCGAAGACAAGCAGATGTAACACCCAACTCTCAATGATACAAACAATAAGCTTTAATCAAGGGAAGAAGTTGGAGGTTTGGGCCAGTAAGTTTGGTTGCTGGAGCACAAGGAGTGTTCAAATCAGACTCAGAAGCCAGATTTTAACGAAAACCCTTTTTAATATATAATCGAAAGTTGTAGAAAAAGGGAAAAAAAATTATATATATATATATATATATATAAATGAGTAATTATTGACCCAAAAGGTTAATTTACAAAGTTCACAACAGCAATATTTCAATTCTGGTATAAAACAACATTTTTTTCAAAATTTAAATTTGTCTTTCAAAGAAAACTTATGGTGCAAATTATCAGCAAATACTAAAGAAATAAATAAAATATGCAGTTCAGGAAAATAAGGTCAATTCAAGTCCAGTTCAGAGTTTAAAAAAAATGATTGTGAGTGAATGTGTGTGTGTGAGAGTTCGCACGTGTACAGTATATGCGTGAGGAGCTGTTGTGGTGACACAAGCTGGGCCTACCACACTGGAGAGTGCAATAGGGTCTGTCCAGTTAATGCAGGCAAACATCACTCTTTCAAAGGGTCCGGGTGGGAAGGCTCGCCATCGAAAGTCACGTCAGCCCCATCAAAATAAAAACCCGACCGATCTCCGTTTGAGTGAATACACGCAGAAAATGGCCGCGGCAAGTGCAGCCACAGAGTTTAAAGATGTAAGCAGCGTTACACGAAGCCCACAAAATCCGTCCAAACTCGCAGCCTAATCGCCAACGTCAAATTGTGGAAATGCCGTTAATATTTCCGTAATTTTTTTATGTTCGTCGTTGTTATTCTCTCAAACACCAACGTAGTTTCTTAAGCTCCAGTTTCGCCCAACGCTAAGGTCTCGCTCTCGTCTCAAAAAGTGGCCACAAGCACGCACAAACTTCTTACCGGTAGCAGGTGGGCGGGACTACTTAGCTTGCACATTTTTCTGATTGGTTGGGCCTCGTGTAACTCTGCCTACCAAAACACTATTGGGCATAAGTTTCCAAATGGACTCTGGCAAAATAAAAGCAAAAACAGCACATTAATAGATTTTTTTCTTTTCAGAACCTTTTTCCTATTTGTAATATTTTTTTTAATATTTATATTTTTAACTATTTAAATACTAACCATTTTAACACTTTCTTTCATGTGATCCACTATCATGTGGGTTACACAGAACTCTGCAAGTGTGGAGTGCATCCTTCCTTTCCACTTGTTTTTGTAATTTGTTTGCTAATTGTTTTTTTCCAAGAAATAGTAATGATTTATTCATACCTATGGGGGGATTTTGTTTTTGCCTATCTCATCTTGTTCTCAGTGACACACATATAAGCTACATCAAGTTTGGGGTCCATGGAGTGATTGGGGTTAAGAACCTCAGGGTTACCAAACCTCACACATCTGGTGTGGCACTCACACTTTCAGACTCCTACACTCACATAAAATATTGCAGCAAGTCTATATTATTCCATTATAAACAAATAATCAAAAGCACTAGGATAGTTTTCAAACCCTATAGACTATTTACAAGGTAATAAAACTGTTACAAACATGTAAATGCATGTGCAGACTTATCTCAAATTGAAAATCTTACATCAGCCAGCTCATCAAAGCTGGTGACACGGGACCTTGCTGAAGGCCCAATAGAGGCATCAGTCTGGAACTGGTGACTTTCTAATCCCAGGCAGAGTCCACCACTTGCTGTCTTGTACAGCAGGAACCCTGTATCCCCATTCTCAGTTCTTCTTAGTTTATTCTGGAAAAAATTGGAAAATTCCAGGAATAAATGGTTCATGAGTTTGAAACTGGACACCAATTGAGCACAAGCTGTAACATCTGCCAGCCCAGTCACACCCAGTACATGACTCATCTCCCTTTGTCACTATACCCACACTGATCACATTCATTGCCACATTATCGCAGTGTCTGTTATGAAAAAAATATAAAAAGCTTGAAGCAGTTTCAGAAAATTGATGGATGGATGGATGGATGGATGGATGGATTTTCACCCTCTAGTAGGCACTTCTAGTAGTTGTTCAGGGATTCATCCTACAGCAAGATAATGACCTGAAATATAAGTCCAATTTTTGCCAGAACTACCTTATGAAAAAAGAACAAGATGGTAAGCTTGAAAACATGGAGCGGCCAGCACAGTCTCCAGACTTAAACCCCATCGAGTTGGTTTGGGATGAACTGGACAGAAGAGTTAAAACAAAGCAACCTACAAGTGCCACACATTTATGGGAACTTGATGAAACCATGAACCTCATTTCCGAAACTTCTGTATCATTACCGCAAAGGTGTCCATTAATGTTAATGTAATAAATCAAAAAATAGTACATTGCTTTTAAATGCATGTGTAGAATCTATATGTGCTTTTCTACGGGTCTGCCACATTATTTAAAAAATATATTAAGTTTTAGTGAAATATGAAAAATATTAGGTTGTAGATTCCAGAAGGTGTTGCACTAATGACAGAAATCAGTCAAAATTATATTAAAATGTTAATTAATAAATGTACATTATTTTAGAGTTTCAAATAGCTGAGCATGACTGTTAATGAGATGACTGTTAATAAGCAATTTTTTTAAATATGAAAATGTATTGGCTTTCTTGGTGGTCTTGATGTTTTCAGAATGTTGTGCTAATGAGATTTTTAAGGGCTTGTTTTTGGAAATGTTAAAAAACATGTTAAATTTTCTGTAAATGATTTTAAATTTAACCTTACAGCACTTCAGAGCTGGTTATTAAGGCTAAAAAAGAAACTTGTTGATGCAAGTCTTTTTAAATGTTTGAAATCTTTTAAACCAAGATTTTCTGAGAATCACCCACATATAAGGGTTCATCTGCTGTGCATTTGTAAAGGTCAGCATATGTGTTGATTACAGAATTTTAACCATTTCTAGTGTATTGACAGTAGAATTGTGTTTACCGGGTATCATTCACACATGTGTGTCACCCCCTGTTGCTAGTCAGTCATGTAGTGTGAACAGTACAACATATAGTTGTGTAGTGTGGAGGGGGCTTTGTACTCTGAGTAAAATGTAATGCTTTCTGCACATTTTACACCATAATGGAGTCCTGGTGCCCTGCATAGTGGTATGTATCCCCATATTGCTTATACATGTGTAAGATTCGCCTGTAGGGTGAGGGCAGTGTTTCTCTGCAGGGTGATGTCCTGCTCATACCACAGGGATGTAACTCCACTGCAGCATCATAGCAGACTGCTGACTTATCCCATGACTCCTGGATTTCATAAGCAGAGAATTTGAGTAGAAGGCAGGATGGTGCTGTGATCAGCTGTCATTGGGATTCAGTGTTGCTGCTTGGTTTGTGGTCATTTATGGATTCTCTAGAAACTTCCCTCCTGAATTTTTCATGTCAACTTTCACAGTAAACTCATTTTCCAGTTACACTATTTTCTCTTGCATTGCCTCATTATCAATCTCTGAAGTATAATGACAGCACATAATATCAGGAGTCCTTCATTAGTTCTTTTACACATAGTTCTGTTTTTATCTGGAGTGTTACTGATCTGTTATACACGTCTGTACCTGGGGCTCTGAGAGTGTTAGGGAGGTGCTTTATTTGCATGTTGTCTCCATGAAGCACATGCAAATACAGCAGCAGGTCTGCCCCTGTCAGCAACCAGCAGACTTTGCTGAAAGAGGAGAACACATTAGCTGCAGAGTAAGCAGACTTCCCTTAAAGACCCTCAATTTTAATAGTTTGTCCCCCTCTGTCTCTCACATTAACACACCATTTACTCCCCTACATGGCTAATAAACAGCAGACAGATTGTTGCCCTGAAAACTCAACATGCATCAAAGTACAGAAGGCCTGAGTGCTGGAGGTCTTCATCAGAGACTACACTCAAAACACAAATCAAAACCAAGGAAAAGTATCTGCATGGAACTTGCTGTCTGTGTGTGTGTGTGTGTGTGTGTGTTTCTGTTGCATGTTGCTCTTCAAGAGTAAAGAACACTTACCATAAATTGACTATAATCAATAAATAAATGAAAGCTGGATTATTGTCACAATATGTCATATTCAATGTATGATATTAAGTCATCAACACTAGCATTGGTACTACATGACTAAGCCTGGACAGCTATACTGAGAATCATGTCGTTGCCTCTTCCATCCACTCCCTTGCTCTTCCTCTGTTTTTCCTGCAATAGACGCCAGACTCACCATGAACTTATGGTTTAAGCTTTTAATTTTAATACAATAATATTTATTTTTATTGAGAAGAAGCTTCTGTCGAAAGTGATGTATAAGTAAGGCAATAGCACATTACAAACCAACTGGAAATATACTGACAATCAGTCGACCTGGCATAAGTACAGCGAGGCTGAGCTTCTAATGAATGCCCAGGTACACGTGTAGGCAGTATTGAAGAAGAGCTACACAATGTCTACCAATCATCTAAGAATTTACAAAGATAACTGTTCAAATCAGCAGAAAGTCCAACAATAGGAGCACCCAGGGAACATGGAACAGTGTAGGCTAGTAGGTGTGATCCTCTACAGATGGGTTTTGAAAATGGTTGGAGGGATTGGAAGTTTCTCTGGGACATGTTAGGGAAACACAGTGGATGCCAGATGATCAAAGGGTGCATACACATACCCACACACACATTTGTAGTCATATTTTGGTGGGAACCGTCCATTCATTTCTATGGGTATAACCCTAATGTCAACAACTACAACCTTAATCCTGCGTTTGATTATGTCGCTCCGAGTCGGAAGCCGGGTAAAAACGTCATGAAAAATGTCACTTCCTGTCAGAAATTTACAATGTTGATGTCAGACAGGATTTTGTTATCCGAGATTCCCCTGTGAGGTCATTTCAACATGGCGTCTTACACAGTCAACAGTAAATCTATTTTATAAATATTTAAAAATGTTTATTTCGTTAAATGTATTAATAGTTATAAATGTAACTGCACGTGTTCGATTTAGAGAAAACCATATCATGACTGTAAACAGTATCCTAGCGTGCAATATCAGATTTTTACCAGACTTGTTAGTGTCTTTTGTTTGTTTGCAGTTTGTTTGCCTCTCGAAAAAAGAATATCGCTATGGGTCTACTAAAATATTACAAGGTTTTTAATGTGGTTTGACTAGTTTGTGTTTCTTGTTTCTTTGTCTCTCAGAAAAAAGAATCTGATACACTGATTCATCTAATTTCATGTTTTCGGTCTGTGGGGTGAAACTAAGGAAGGAGGAAACTCACTCAGCAGGAAACGCAGATGGAGATTCATGGATGTGTGAAGTGACAGGACTGCCTGTTATGCCACCATTATACCCTCTGTAAAATATTTATATTTAGATTTCAGTCTTTTAATATTGGACATTATTGTAATTTAACATTTTGAATAGGTTATAAAGTAAAATCAAAATTTGATCATATCTAGTATGACATTCAATAAAATACAACCATGAAAAAAATGGAGACCACGCTAAATCTTTGAACAAATCTTTATTTTAAAATCCTGTTCTAATTGTAGGTCTGCTGGCAAAAGGCTACACTGAGTAGCAGGTTACTTCAAAGTTCAAACTTTCTCAGACTTCAGTACATGAGAACAATATGAAACAGGAGACACTGGGAATAACCAGTAACCAGCAAGAAAAAGGGCAGAAGCGACTTTCTAATGCCAGAGACAACCGTTAACTTACCTGACAGTTTCTCATGAATCGCAGAATGACCTTCATAAGGAATGGGAAACATTAAGCGCAGGTGTGAAGTGCACTGCTAGGACAGCTCATATCAAGCTCCTAGAATCAGGACTGAAGTCCCAAAAGCAGAACACACAATATAGACATTTGATGGGAAACATCACGCTGTAAGAAGCCCAGAAGTCAAGCAAAGTGCAAGTATGTTCTAGCTGATGCAATAATGCACATTTCATCCTTCCATCAGAATATGTGTGAAAGGCATCTATTCCCTGACCAAAGGTGTAGGTTTCGGCATGGACAGCAGCAACAGTTCCCAAACAATGTCGTTGGAATAACGTGTATTTAGGGGGGCGGTGGGTTCGGGGTGATTTGTCCCTACCAAAGTTGACACCATACTTACACGCTTGTCCCAGACACAGCATCCTCAAAGCAAGATGCTGCATACATTTGTTTAAATCCTGCACCATTCAGCTACTGATTACATGCAATCACACTGGCAGAGTATCAGGCTGATTGGCAGCACCTACCTTCCCAGGTTTCTGGCCAAGCTTTCATAGAAATTGCAGCTATCCATAGCAGCCAGAGAAAGTGTCACACTAAGTAAGCCCATCATTAGAAGTAGCACATTTGGTGAATGCAGCACGGTCAGAAATGCTCCTTCTGACTGACACATTTGTGGTCACCTTCAGGAAGCTGTCACTGTGTGCTTCACTGCCCCTCAGCAGACATCTGATAAGCAGTCAGAGTGCTGGCAGCCTCTCACCTTATATGCGTTTGAGTTATGCTGTGTTTACAGTGGGGCCAGCACAATTACATCCATCTCCTGATAAAAACATGAACCATCCTCATGATGTCCATCAATGTGCAGAAGAATAAACACAATAACTTAAATATATTCCATAAATTAAAGTACATTGTCTAGCAAAGGATCATGATAATGAAATTTCAGATTCCACAAAGGCTGAAGATGCTCTATAAAAACACTGCTCAGCTTCTCCCTTTAACAATCGTGATTAAAGCTTTAATTATGAAATAAAGCTTTTATGTCACTAATCCATGCACACCTGTACCCTTAATACCCCCCGCCCTTTTGTGTGCTGTAGTGTTTGCTGAAACTAGTCTTTGTAATTAGTAATGGAAAGGAAGCATTCAGCTCTCTTTTGGTCACATTCCAATTTAGTCCTTTTCTCGTGCTGTGAATCAAGCAGCATGTGTCCGGCATCAGCAAGCTCAGCTTACTTATGCGGCCAAAATTATTTCTATAGCAATTAGCCTGTATGTGGCAATTAGACTGTAACATGAACGATGTAGGTCGCATTATCCATGTCACCAGTAGCATGTCAGTCATTGGCTGCATTTTGCTTTTCTACAAAAGCTCTGATATTAGTTGTGTTTAACCAGTCAGGCTTTTGAAAGTTGGCTTTTAGCTGTCGCCATGAAGGTGTGTCAATATGTCTGAGTCCCTACATTCAGCACAAAATAATCCACCATAATTCCATTATATCTCTCTTGTGTTATGCACAGAGTCGTGATGTTATGCCTGTAGTTCCTTATCAGGATATTCATATGGGCATTACAGCTGCCTTGGAATCGATATCAGCAGTCAGAATTAAAATCATATATGAGCGTTTTAATACCTAAAATCTGGCCTTTGATTCCTCTGTGAATTTCTACATGTTAACATGTGTTTCACAGGAACCTCAGCCAGCAAACTGCTCTGTCACAGTCTGCTAGGCGTGTGTGTGTATAAATGCTCCACAGAGCTCTCTTTGCATACCAACACTCTTTGCGGTAGCTGATCAAGGATCAAGCACACTACTAAAAAACATAAGAACTAGTAGAGCTGAGATGACAGAATCCGCAGTGTTATGTTGGGTTTATGGTTAATATCTGGAATGGGAGATCTGACATATCTGCAGCAATTTTATGATGCTATTACGCCAACATGGACCAAAATTTAAAGCACCTTGATGAATCTATGTCATGAATAATTCAGGCATTTTTGAAGGCAAATGGGGACCTCCATTCAACCTGGTGTGTGCATGTGCACGTGCTTGTATATTTATGTCCATGTATGTCCATGTACTACAAACAGTGAAAAGTGTAAAGGAAAAAAAAAGTTTATAAGTGCCCTCTTCTGGCAGCTGCCACTCCTAAATAAGCAAAGTGATATAGAGAGAAGCAAGCTGTAAATTGATTTGTCTTCTGCCTTTCCACTTACTCCAGTCATACCTATAGCACTGATGCACTGATGAAGTCTGTCTCTCTAACATTACACTAATGAAGAGTAGAGGATTTCCCTCATGCCTCGGTTCCCCATGTGTTCCAGAACATGGATGACCTGCTAGTAGCTTCCGCAGAGTGCCCCAGCGATGACGAAGACCTAGAGGAGTGCGAGCCGGGAACTGGTGAGTCTATCCTGGTCATTGTGTTTCCTGCATTCTGGTCCGAGGGCGGCTCCCCTGCTGAGAATGATACCCCTACCACATGCGCAGCTGTGATTGGCCACATTGTCCCCAGGCACAGCTGTTAGCTGTCACTTTCTGCTGCACTTTCTTCTGCACAGTATCTACTTCTGGTCTTGTAGAGCCAGCTCCCAGTTGTTCTGTCATCAGTCATGGCTTTATATACCACTTTGCCAAATATATAAACATTTCGCCAAACTCATCATGGTCAGAATAGAGGCTTTAAGCTGCTTTTATGCAACGTCTGAAACAGGATATAAAGGTGCATAAGAGCTACCATTGATTTGGGCTATTACAGAAATGTACTGAAATTTACTATAGCGCTCATTCAAGCTTCTTCTAGCAAGCTTGCATTTTTTGTGACTGAAAACCTATAAAAATGTCAGATGCTGATTTGCAGGCTGAACCTTTGTGATGATATGTGTATGCAAACATAGCAAATCAATGCCACTATCTCTAAGCATGAAAGGAGATGTAGGCTGCATTGTATCTCAGGGAAAACCCCTGTACACATCACCATAGCAACAACAGCAGGCAGCTTCTCTCTGTGTGTATTTGAGTCGAACAGTCAGTGCTTTCATGTCGAGATGAGACTGGATATTCAGAGCCTATGGCATTCACACAGCACTCTGTACATTAACACAAACATGCCTTAATTACCAGAAAGGCAAGTCTTAAAGCAACTCATTATACTTATACATGAATCAGCTCTTAATTGCTATATATCAATATGCCTCAGTAATAATTTGTGAGATTTAGTAGTCAAGGCAGGAGCTTTTTTGATGGCATCTTATCTGTGCTGTTTGCCAATTAAGGATCTCACCCCCTGCTAGTTGTGCTGATTTGCTGGCTGCCCTCGGGTTACTGGGTGATAGACCTTAGTCCAGTGTGTTGCGCAATTTCATTTCTTGTAATAAGAAGCTAGAGTTGTCCATTTGAAACGGGTATACACACATGCACACACACACACGTACAGATACACACAGATACACATACATACGCACACACAGCCTGAAATCCTGGCTCTCATGAAACGTGTTACAAGACTATGTTACAAGACGTGTTGCTATGAAATATAGCTGATGTTTGTCGGTTCTTGATAAATTGCATTTCTTATTTTGTATTTCATAACAGACAATTGCAATTGAATGTTTTTTTAGTATGATTGGTTATTAATCCTCAGGAAGAGAGAGAGAGGCAGCCCTAGAAGAGTCACTTTGAAGATGATCCATGTCTAGACGTGTCTCATGTCATTTCTCAGGGAAGAGATGGAATAAGCAGAGGTTCTCTCTGGTGCCTGTAGGACTGCAAACACTTTATAATATATTCAAGCTTCTCTTTATCCCATAGCAGCTTTTAATCTTTGGCCTTGTTAGGCTCCCTGGATGACATCATCCAGCACAGGCTGAGTTTGAGATTTCTTTTTAACAAACTGAATAGAGATAGTGAGCGTGACCCTGTGAGGTTGCACCTCCCCTACTCACTGTCTCCACCCACCCCACTGCAGTATATGAGCTGTGGATAGTGAGAGTAACCCTGTGAGGCTGCATCTACCCTACTCACTGTCTCCACTCACCCCACTGCAGTGTATGAGCTGTGTATAGTGAGAGTAACCCTGTGAGGCTGCATCTGCCCTACTCCTGTCTCCATCCATCCCACTGCAGTGTATGAGCTGTGGATAGTGAGAGTAACCCTGTGAGGCTGCACCTGCCCTACTTACTGTCTCCACCCACCCCACTGCAGTGTATGAGCTGAGTTAGGATATTAAGATTAACCCTGTGAGGCTGCACCTGCCCTACTCACTGTATCCACCCACCCTACTGCAGCGAATGAGCTGAGTTAGGATAATGAGTGTAACCCTGTGAGGCTGCACCTGCCCTACTCACGGTCTCTACCCATCCCACTGCAGTGTATCAGCTGAGGATAGTGAGAGTAACCCTGTGAGGCTGCATCTGCCCTAATCACTGTCTCCACCCACGTTACTGCAGCGTGGGAGCTGAGTTAGGATAGTGAGAGTAACCCTGTGAGGCTACACCTACGCTACTCACTGTCTCCACCCACCCCACTGCAGTGTATGAGCTGTGGATAGTGAGAGTAACCCTGTGAGGCTACA
>JABFEB020000002.1:16326689-16337558 GCA_019775895.2 Stomatorhinus ivindoensis | reverse complement strand
CCACTGCAGTGTATGAGCTGTGGATAGTGAGAGTAACCCTGTGAGGCTACACCTGCCCTACTCACTGTCTCCACCCACTCCACTGCAGTGTATGAGCTGTGGATAGTGAGAGTAACCCTGTGAGGCTACACCTACGCTACTCACTGTCTCCACCCATCCCACTGCAGTGTATGAGCTGTGGATAGTGAGAGTAACCCTGTGAGGCTACACCTGCCCTACTCACTGTCTCCACCCATCCCACTGCAGTGTATGAGCTGTGGATAGTGAGAGTAACCCTGTGAGGCTGCACCTGTCCTACTCACTCTCTCTACCAATCCCACTGCAGTGTATGAGCTGAGGATAGTGAGAGTAACCCTGTGAGGCTGCATCTGCCCTAATCACTGTCTCCACCCACCTTACTGCAGCTTGGGAGATGAGTTAGGATATTGAGCTTAACCCTGTGAGGCTGCACCTACCCTACTCACTGTCTCCACCCACCCCACTGCAGTGTATGAGCTGAGTTAGGATATTAAGAGTAACCCTGTGAGGCTGCACCTGTCCTACTCACTGTATCCATCCACCCTACTGCAGCGAATGAGCTGAGTTAGGATAATGAGTGTAACACTGTGAGGCTGCACCTGCCCTACTCACAGTCTCCACCCATCCCACTACAGTGTATCAGCTGAGGTAGGATAGTGAGCATGACACAGTGAGGCTATACCTGGTCTACTCTCTGTCTCCACCCTGCCTTCTGCAGCATATGAGCGGAGTTAGGATAGCGAGCATAACCCTGTGAAGCTGCACCTGGCCTACTCACTGTCTCCACCCACCTCACTGCAGCATATGACCTGAGTTAGGATAGTGAGCATAACCCTGTGATTGCTGCACCTGCCCTACTCACTGACTCCAACCAACCTGCTATACTGTATGAGTTGAGTTAGGATAGTGAGCGTGACTCTGTGAGGCTGCACCTGCCAGATTCAGTTTCTCCACCCACAATGTATCCATGTCTGACATCTGCAGCACGATAATTACCTATGACTGTGCTGTCAGGCATTACTCTGCCTCCTACAAGTCATATTGATCAGATACTAAACATCACGCAGCACTATTACTGCTAATTTTTGTTCATAACCTGACAGCAGAGAAACCCTACTCTACTATCTTTGCATTTCTCTGTTTTTAAGAAGCCAGAAAATGTTTTTGCCAAGCATTAAGTGCGCACAATGAGCACTGCGTGAGTGCTGTGCTATGCCCGGCCTGCCGTGGCTCGCTGCCTAGCCTCTGTTACACCATGTCAGCTTCAAAGAGCCTCATTCTCCGCAGGCATTGGCTCCCTCATTTCCCTTCCAAAAACTTCTCAAATGTTTTAATGGAAGTAATAGAAAGTGAAAGTGAAGACAGGCACCATTACAGGGTCTTCATGTTGACTGGACTGAGTCACCCAACAGAGGCAGCTGGCACCCCTCAGCCGCAGGATGTGCCACTCAAAGTAAACTGGCGGCTGACGGTAAACTGAGAGGAATTAGACAGTCGGCAGCATCTGTGCTATGTGGTCGTATGAACCCCATGAGAAGAATAAGCCTGTAATGCTGCTAAATGAGGCAAAGTGTTTCAGGTGCAATCAGGAAGTACCTACATGGTGGTACCTCACTTAATGCTACATGGAATTTGAACCTGATGTCATGACGAGTTACATGGCAGTTATACCCAGCAAATGGCACTATAACATCTAGCCCTCTGGGACCCAGCAGTTACTGGACCAGAAGGTTCTCTATTGTTCCAGGTATGGAGAGTTAAACCCGGATGACACAATGAAGGAGAAGTCAGTCAGATTGCTTTTGAGATTCTCTCTGATACCCGGTCTCTGCAAGGGGTGTAATAAGACAAAAATATCTATAGTCTAAAGGTGTCAACACTGAGCAAACAGAAATTTCTGGAATGGTAGGCCAGTAAATTGTATGGTATGCCTGAGGCATTTCTGTTTCAGTACTTATTTACTTTGCAGATACTGTTTTTCAACCTCTGGGACAGACCAAATCGAAACTGCGACTCCAGTCTTAATCCAAACCAAAATACATTACACCTTCACGAGCAGCTTTAAATGACAGCAGAAAACTTTGGCCCCCTTATGATGACTAGCTCGAAAACAGACACCATATTATTTAAAACAGATGAAATCCAGTCTGTGAACATTTGTACAACAATCTAGTCATATGAATAGTTCATAGGATGGGATGAGCTTTGAATAATATACTATATTCTATATCAAGGGAGGTGCAGGTGCAACTGGGAAGGGGACTCCGGGGCAGACCCTGGACATGTTATTTTATGGCTAGGCTGACCTGGGAATACCCTGGTATTTCCCTGGGGGAGCTGGAGACAGTGGCTGGGGAGAGCGAGGTCTGGGCATCCTTGCTTAGACTTGCTTCCACAACTAGGAACAGGATGTGTGGTCGAAAATGGATGGAAGCATGAGCGTAAATAATTGGGGAGGGGGATTTAACCCCTCCCATAATCAAAACCAGCCAATACAACTCCCTGAACCCCCTGAGGTTGGAGTCCACAACCCTTCAATGCTCAACCCAAAGTTATGCCATTGAATGGATGGATTCTATATATCAAATTTCTAAGGATTTAAGGTAGCTTGGAAGAAGGTGTTGGTCAATATTCTTCTGACTGAACAGGGAGCTTGCCTAAGGCCCAGATATGTCACTGTTTCGGGGGTTCATGATCAGTGATGTCCCATTTTGATCAATTTAACTAGTACTGGCTGAGACAACTAAGATGTGAAGGGGCTTGGACTAGCCAATCACAGTTGTGTATGATAAAGTCATTGTTTCTCTATAGCTAGTATATTGCTAATCAGCTGAGGCACCTCAGGTTAATCTCAGCAAACTGGCCAGCTGGGATATTCTCTAGGCCACAGTTTGGCTGAAGGAGTATCCACCCATGTTGTGTCCGTGACTGCAGTACAAGTGATTCTGCGTGTAGATGTAAAGCTTAGAATGTTGCAGCCTGCTTCATGAAAGAAGGACCTGTTTCAAAGTAGGGCTAGCACATGTACATACCTGCATTTTCTACTTTGCTTCCATTATTTATTAATTGTTACATTTATTCCTACATTTTTTTAAACAAATGTCCCAGTTCCTTTCCTGTGTATCAATAACTGTCTTTTTCATTATTAATTTTATTTAGTTTTATCTAGCTTATATAATAAAAGCAAAATTACTGTAACTTGGACTTCATACACTTGAAAAGTTCTATTTAATCTGCATAAACTAGTTTTGGATATATGAAGTATTTCCTTATGAACAATGATCTAATTTGGCCATGCCGCTCCTCAAATGCAGCTGTAAATGTCATTTAATGAAATTTGCACTACACTCCCATTGCATGTAACCAGGCTATGATCAGACACACTATGACACTACCTGTATCACATGACAAGGGCAACAGTGTGATGCAAAGTGTGTGACTGCACATGGGAGAAGGCTGAAAAACTCAACCTGAGGTCATCATTTATGCAGGTGTGGGATAGCTAAAGAAAATAAGGCAGAGCAGGGTGCACTGCTCTACCCACAGACACAATGAAGCAAGGTAAGGTGCAGTGCTCTACCGATAGGCACCATGAGCCAGGGAAGGGTGTGGTGCTCTACACACAGACATAATAAAGCAGGTCAAAGTGCAGTGCTCTACCGATAGGCACTATGAGGCAGGGCAGGGTGCACTGCTCTACCCACAGACACAATGAAGCAAGGCAAGGTGCAGTGCTCTACCGACAGACACCATGAGGCAGGGCAGGGTGCAGTGCTCTACCCACAGACATAATAAAGCAAGTCAAGGTGCAGTGCTCTACCGACAGACACCATGAGGCAGGGCAGGGTGCACTGCTCTACCCACAGACACAATGAAGCAAGGCAAGGTGCAGTGCTCTACCGACAGACACCATGAGGCAGGGCAGGGTGCAGTGCTCTACCCACAGACATAATAAAGCAGGTCAAGGTGCAGTGCTCTACCAACAGATACCATGAGGCAGGGCATGAGGCAGTGCTCCACGCACAGACACAATGAGGCAGGTGGAGCCCTCTCACTGTAGTTTAGCCCAGCCAGCCACTCGTACCACTGGCTATTATTGGGGGTCGAAGTGTGGGGCACCACAACTGCACATTGAATCTAACTAATTTCTTTGTTTTAATGTTTTTTCTTCATTATTTCTCACGTAAGTATACCATGATTAGGACCACTGTGAATTAGTAGGCATCTGTTGAAATGTTTCCACTTCTGTAAGGTTTTTGAAGCCTTCTTTTAGACTGATAAAGAATAAAACAAGAAAAATTAGGCCCAGGTTGGACTTGTGAGATCTGTGAGCTTTGTTTCAGTCAGACTTCTGCTTTACTCATTCAACTCATCAATAAAGCTGTCACTAGACAGGAAATAGGCACTTGTAAAGAAAGTAATCTTAACATCGCATTAGAATTGGAAAAATAATTATATATATATATAATATAATAATATAAAGTTGACACTTTATGTAGTATGTAGTAAATGCCTAATCACTGACGGCGAAAAAGATGTAAAATAACACTTAACGATTCACTGAGATTCAGGAGGCTAGCTGGTGAGGATACAGCTTTGGGCACACAGAGGTCAGAGCATTGTGAATAAACACTACCTGGCAGGCGTCCTGTGTCTCAGGGGACGCTTAAGTTACACAGAGGGGGGAGGAAGAGGTAAATATTAATGTGCATCAAGTAAACCAGGCACAAACAGCACAGTGTTCCAGTGCACCTCCCCCTGATGAGAATCTGATTAATAAATCATAAAACGAACAAATGAATCAATACAAGAAGAGGGAAGGGTGGGTTTTCTATCTAAGAGCAATCTTACACAACTTTCTTTTTGTAATTTTTTTTCATGCTAAAATCATGCGGCCAATTTGTTAATGTAAGTGCCCTGAACTCCGTGGTTTGTCATCTTATTTAAACAGACAAAGCAAAGGAAGCAGGGAGATAATTAGCTCAGCAGATGGTAGATAGGGGACTAACTGTTGAAATGTATTTTGTAATCTTCTTTAACATTAATTATAATACTATCATATTTACTCAAATTGTGATTAGCCAGCTTAGGCAAGAAACATAGTTTAGACTAGAATGAACATGTTCATATATTATTTATTTTTTCTGCCAATACATATGTCTAACTTGTATTTTATATTGAAGTTAAAGCTAATCATCTTAAGACTTTAAATACAATCAAACAGAATAACTACCCTGATACGTGTTCTTGGTATTTTAAAGAACATGATACCTGTTTCATTTGGACTTCTGTGTTTTTTCTGCTGATCCAAAGAGGAACATTCCAGGCTACACTAATCACTTTTCCCATCTTTTCTCTTTCTCATCCTAGGAGGTGAATTAGTGTTGCCCATTATTACAGTGGACACTTTAGAGCCCCCGTCTATCGCCACCCACTACCCCGTCATCCCCCCTCCCCCCACATACCACCCCTTCCTCACCCTGCTTGAGACCACCAAAGAGTCCCTGCCACTGGCCAATGGCCGCCCCCCCTGCTCCCTGGACCAGGAGGATTGCGAGGAGCCCATTGAGGTGTCAGCCTACGGCTCGGGGGAAATGACCGAGTCTGATGACGAGGACTTTTACAAAAATGCCCCCCTCATCCCTGATAGGACAGTGCTGCCACCCCCTCCTGCAGTGGAGGGTGCTGTACAGAGACCCCAAGATCGGCATTTCTCTAAGCCCCCCTCCATCCCCACATTTGGACCCGACCAGGTCCCCCACCACAGGCCTGGCCTGGGTGCCAATGGGCGCATGCCCGCTGGAAAAATGAACACCCGCGATCAGGTGCTTCTGCCGCCTGCTGCCTCCGCCGACCCGGATCACAGCGGGCGGCACCGGCACATTCCAGGAATAACTCACTCTCCCAATTTCCACCATTTGCCCACAGCCAGCCCCACGGCCCCGGACAGAGGCCCGCCCGGTGCGGTAGAGGTCATCCGCGAGTCCAGCAGCACCACAGGCATGGTGGTCGGCATTGTAGCAGCTGCCGCACTCTGCATCCTCATTCTTCTCTATGCCATGTATAAATACCGTAACCGTGACGAGGGTTCCTACCAGGTGGACCAGACTCGCAACTACATCAGCAATTCTGCCACACAGCCCAATGGAACTTTAGTCAAAGAGACGCAGCCAGGGGTCCCCAAAACTGCCACCAAAAGCAAGAAGAACAAGGACAAAGAGTACTATGTGTGAGCTAGGCCCATGAAAGGTGGACAGAGAGAGGGAGAGAGCAGAGAGGGATGAAGAGACCATGATCTGCTTCTGCGGGGATCTATTCTACATCCTCCAGCTCACACAGGCTCAGACAAACAACACAATTCCAGGTTCCAAGACCCTAATGTTGCCAAAAGCTTGTCTTTGCCTGACACTCCACCACTCAGCAGTCTATGCATGTAGGCAGCGACAGGGGCCCACAAAGCAAGCAGAATAATCCTAGTATTTTCCATCACTGATTCAATTATTCATTCTGACACATTCAAAAAAAATTATTGGGTTTTTATAGCTAATGCCTCTTTGTTAATTGTTCCCTTTTGGTCAAAATGCAAATGAAAATATGCTATATTTTTCTCTCCACCTGTTGTTCTCTCATTTTATAGATGTGCCATTGAAGCCTCCTCAGTAACAAGTTTTGAAAACAGAATAGTTAGTTTAGCCTGATCTAGGACAGGGGTCCTAAGTGAGTCAAAATGTAATTTTTGCATTTTTTTGAAAAAATGTACAAACACAAAAAATCACTGTAACTGTACTGCAACCAGTAAATCTTCAGAGCAAACTGTAGCCCCCAAATGATTAAATCTACCAAAGAGGCATCTGGCTAAATGGGGTTTACGAGCATCTGGTGCTGTTAATTTGGGGACCATGGACTGCACAGTTCGGGAACCCTTGATGTAGGAGAATGCAGCCTCTCAAATAGATCTCTGCTTATATTTAAATTGAACAAAGTGTAAAAGACGCCTCCCTCCATCTTTCTGCACACTGCCACTAACATCCCAAAGACTCTCTGCCTCTCTCTTCCTCTTTCTGTTCATGATGCTAAAAGTTTCTCTGTTGTGTCTCAAGCATGTAGTGTTCATTACAGTACAAAAAAATCAACTGTTTCTGTGAAAAAAGAGAAAGTGAGAATGATTGAAGACTGACAGAGAATTGAAGCCACCAAACCCAAGTTGACCTCCTGACCACATATCAACTACCACCAAATGCGAGAGTGAATGGACCATGGCTTTCAGCACGACAAAGCAACTGTAGTGAACTTGTTCTAAACAAATGTATAAATATATGTATAGACATTGCACAAATCTATGGACTGCACTGGAACCATATCATAAAGGGAAGTGATCTGTTTGTGTGCGTTTCAGCCAAGGTCACATATATATACCAGGAAGAAGCAGCAACAAGAGAGCTATACTGCTGGCGTCAAGTGAAAGACAACTGAAGTCTGCGGAGTTTCCTGGTGTCATAGCAGGCAGGCGCATCCACCGCTGAGGCTGCCCATTGGTCGCCTGTTTTGTACTCCTCTCATGGAGACAGCAAATCAACAAACAACTGACAGGAAAAGGAAAGACGAAAGTGGAATATGGCTAACATGGAGTTTAAAGAGAACTTTAGTATACCAATTTTCTTGAGTCCATAAAAACTCTTCACAAAAAAATATAAAAGTTTAATCTCTCATACCATTCCTAAGAAAAGTGTTTTCCCTGATAATGGCCTCACCAAAACATGTAAATTGAGTGAGAAACTGAAATTTGTATGTTCTCTTTCTTAAATGACCAATGTGATTTGGGTTGAAATGGTCTTATACCCGCCCCTCCTTATGGAATGAGGAGATTCCTTCCCTAACAGTGAAGCTCCTTCTGCATCCTGCTAACTGTCTCTCCCATTCTTTTTCATAACCTCACAATGTATGTAACAGCACTGACATAACATTCTACTTCATTTTTAGAAACTGTATGTAACAACACTGACAAATTCTCAAGGTCATGCGTGAAAGCACTGGCAAACACGTGTTTTGTTTTTATAATGACTCAAAGCCAGTAAGGCCTATTTCCTGTTCTGTTTCTATTGCTTATTTACCCTTGACATGATTTTGTATTATACTTGATCAGTTGCCACCTCCGTATCAGGAAGCTAGCCGAGTCCATTCATCTTTTTGGTCAGTTCATTCTGATTCCTGCTCTTCTTATTAAATGTTATTGTAAAGTGTTTCAGTGAGATATGTGTACATTAACAGAGGGGAAATACAATTGGTTATACACTTCTTAAACCATGTTTCCTGTCATTTGTTTCTAACTTCAGTCCATCTCTAATTATATTACATTAATAATATTATAATATGTTGTAAATTTGGTGCTTTCGGGAGTGATTTCGAGAGTGATACTTCATTGGTCCTACATAGCCAGTAAAAGAAAGTCTGAGTTATAAGACATCAGTAACTGCTGTTAGTGAACTGAACCAGCACAAGCCTTTATGATGCCAGACAGTGAAACACCACCTGCTGGTTTTACATGATGTCCTTGTGTTGACTGTATGAATACTATATGAAGTATGAATATGTCTATCATCATTCAGGCATGAGCCTTGGATGGACTTCCAAACTTGGAATTATATATTCATTCACCTACTTTGCCATGGTGAGACAGATGAAATCTACAGTATTCAGCACCTTTGCAATGGGCCAATTAGAAGCAGATCTCAATAAAAAAAACATGTTAAGTACACCAAAACATGACAACTGATGAAATATAACTGCCTACATACATAGAGTAAACACACCAAATAACAGCTTTGTGGATATTTTTGTAAAATACGAAGGTAACTAGAAAGGGGGCTATTAGAATGACAGCATTGTATTCCCCAGATAATTTTGTCAATTGTTCTGTTTAGAGCCATCTTTAGATTGGTGTATCTGGTTGGGGCGCACCAGCCCCCACCCTATAGGGGGCCATGTGCAAAAGGAAAACTTGCCTAGATAATGATAGGCTAAATAATAATGTTGTTAATTTTTTCATTGATTGTATTGGCTAAATTGTAGAGCTGTAATGGGTCACCTACACATGTAATGGACAGTTTGGTACATAAGTTTTGGATTGGTACCCACAATTAAAAGAATGACTACTGTACATTTACTGACACAGATTTAACATGGAAAACTGTTAAATATGATTTTGCTAATTGTGGCTGTCAGTTGGTACAGCTAATGCTGGCTACCATTAGTCATGATATGCAGTTTGTGAACACTTAAATTATGCTGACATTGGAGAGAGAGTAGTTGTTAAGAACTAGACTGTCTGTTGGTTCTGTTATACCAAACCTGGATTTGTTCCTGGAAACACATCCAATGTGCTAAAATCATCCGAGTGTGTGTATGACTGGAGCAAGGCAAAAACAGCCTCTGCAAGATCATCTCCCCGTGGCATTCAAAACATGCGTCTTTGCCAGGAAATTCAGAACAAGAAAAATAATAGTTACTCCTATAGGGTTGTTTATTGCTACAGATATGCGACTATACTCAGGAGTAGAGAATACAGGATTTAGATGAGATTTAGGTCATTGCGACAGTTACAGTATGATGCTATATTTATGATTTTTATTTAAAATTTATTTTCTATATTTAACTTTTACAATGTGCAAATACATGCCCCTTAGGTTGGTTTATTCAGACATGTCAATACACATTTCCCTTGGTTTACAGCTGTTCCTAATTGTGTTTATAACAAGTAATGTACTCCCTGTTCACTGAAGAGTGAATATCACCCCGTGTCATCACACCAGCACAAGGCAGCAATAGTGTCTGTGGCCTTTCAGCCAAACACAATTCTGAGAATGGATTCTGAGAAGTGAACACCTGCAGCTTTTTTGTATGTACTTTGCTTTGGACGTAGTTAGAGCCCATGCATTTAGTGCATACACTTGTAGGTAGGTAGGTAGGTAGGTAGATCAATAAGGATATCACTTCTGAGTATAATGCAACAAAATTCCTTTTTAAAAATATTTCAGTCCTCATATGGGAGATATTTGACTTGATGCAATCACTAGACTTTTGGACTGTTGTGTTTCAGCACCAGTACATTCAAACAGTTCGGTCACACTGAAAAGATCACAGCCCCATCGTTCTTTAACTCAAAGGTGTTCTACAAAACAGGGACAATCTCTCACGCGGTAAATGTGTGTCTTTGCCTGTTTGTGGAAAAATTAAAGCAGGGAAAGGGAAGTGGTCAAATGTAAAAAGCTGCACAAAGCTGGACTTTTCTGCAAGTGCCAGAAGGATCTAACCAAACTCACAGATAACTGCTGTGACATGACATTTTATCACTTCATTTCAGATATCAGTTGTTTGTGAAAAGCTGTATATTCTGATACGTCTGTGGGGAAATGGACACCAAGCAAAGTAGATAAAAGCAGAAACACTAAATCAAAACATGAAGTAAATATGGCAGTATGGAGTGCTTTAATGGTATATTTACACTATGATAAACAGCAGCCTGGTTAGGTCATTAGCAGCATCAAAGGAAAGAGAAGAATACAAGTGAGGAACCCTTCTTATCTAATATTTCATTCTTTTAGCAAACTAACTAACCAACCAAATCAAAACAGACTGACTCTCTACACAAACACAAATTGCCCAAAGCAAAGCACAGGGGAGGTGCCTGCCTCTAGCTTGTGGCTAGACAACCAACTTCTACCATTTCACAAATACAGATATAGTTGTGGATGAGAGTGCTAACCTGACCCAATCCCAGGCAGTGTTGTGCCTGAACGAGTTCATTGAACGATCGTTCATGAACTCGTTCATATTCTGGGTGAACGTGAACTG
>JABFEB020000002.1:16313387-16326589 GCA_019775895.2 Stomatorhinus ivindoensis | reverse complement strand
TGAACTAGTTCATTTTAAAGTGTGTGAACTGAACTTTGAACTAGTTCATGTAGAAAATGAACTTTCCCAACACTGATCCCAGGTGACAGGTATGGCTAACGTGATGCGCACTGAAATGCAAACCGTGCCACGCAGTTCACTCAAAGTAAATACAACTAAGAAACAAAAGCAAGGCAGGTTTGCTCTAGGTCATCCTTGCTGTAGCAGGTCATGTCCAGGAAGCAGCAGGTGACTCAGTGGGCTAAGCCTGCCTAAGAAGGTTCCCAGTTCAAGCCTGGCTTTGAGATGTTTGTGCTACCTGCACAGCAGAATGAACGACCCAGAATGTAGGCTGTGTGGGGAAGTTTTATTCGGACTTAAAGGGCTGACAGCAGACACAAACAGGCAACAATGACTGGACTTGGAGATGCTAATATACATGGCAAATGAAGAGAAAACACAAGGCAGCTGTGAATGATCAACAGGAGGGCAATAACTAGAGGTAAGATGGATAGGCCATAGGCGTGGCTGATTTGGAACCACACCCAAGGGGAAACACGGGGAACAGACTGGCAGAGCAGGCTGGACATGACAGTCTGCAGGATCTTGAGCAAGCCCCTTAACCCGCAGCTCCCTGGGTGCTCCTATGGGAGGCTGCCCTTTGCAGCCAGCTTGCTCTCACCTCACAGGAGAATTCCCCATGGGGATCAATAATGTATCTCGTAGGCAGCTACAGCTAACCAGTCAGTGCCCTTGGAGATCAGAGTGCATATCAGGGCAGAAATCTATAGCCAAGAATGCACATACACCCCATAATGTGAAACAACTTGCACAACATAGGTCTTTAGCAATTTAAAAGATACAGGTGAGACGGTGACTGGACAATAAGATTACGAGAATGGGGAAACAGGAACAATGTGTGCTCTCAAAAGTGAGGGCCCATTTCATGTGTATATCTTTAAAACAGGCTATTACAGAGCTTTTGGAGAGCCCCATCAAGGGTCCAAAAGAGCCATATAATCATCTGTATAATGATCCACCAATCCAGACATGTTGCTTTTCTAGTTCAGGGTGGTGCGGAGCCGGGAATCAGGTAATCCCAGGAAGGCTCTTTCAAATTTAGGCAGGTGGCCCCCATTAAATTAGGTCAGCCATGGGATACTGCCCCATATTTCAGAACTCTAAACCCACCTCGTTCCCTTAGTAAAAAGCTAATGTATGCTTCCTATTGCATTTGTCAAAATTAAAACTTTGAATTGGAAAAAAGGTTTTTGCAAAAGTGTATTGAAATGACTTATCACTCGTAACACTTATTCATTCATAATGTGCGTCTCAAAATGCATTAAAATATCACGTTATTCAAATCTTGTATACATCTTACCTATGGCCTGGTTTAGCTAGCAAGTGAAGCTTTGGCAGCAATACGGTAAGAGAAATAATTCAAAATACAAAAATACAGGGTAGAAATCTAAGCATCATGTTGGAATATCTCATCCATCCAATAATGTCTGGTCAGAATTACTAATAAAATTAATCATTAAAGCTAATGAAAAAAATATGATTTTTAGCACAAAACTGACCTTTAAGCACTTCACCTTGAAGGAGGAGAAGCTGTGCTCTGGCAGGAAGCGATTTGGACTGAATGAGACAGAGCTGGGCTCCACCGGGGTCCATCTGCATTTCATGCCTAGATATTAAGATGTGTTTGCTGGATGACTTTTGGGAGGCACTTATTTGGGCTGGGATCACAGGTGAACATAAACACCAATTTCTGAGGCTGGTGACCAATGAGTTTGTCACCTGAAACAGTGGTAATCCTTAGTCTGTTGGTCCTCAACAGGGTAAACACAGTATTATGAGTTAATATAAACTCGTCAGCGAGAGTGGCAGCTTCAGTCAGAGAAACGACCTTTTGTTCATTCAAGTAAACTATAACTCAATCAGGAACACAATTTTAAAATTCCGCCAGCAGTAACAGCTCTTTAACTTAGTCGAATTTGAACACCCCACTTGCGCTGCACCACTTATCAAACAATACTACTTTCTCGTGTGCGAACTTGTGTTTGACTGGCGGATTTAGTGAGCTTCCTAAAATTCTGTTTATAAGCTTCAAGTACCAATTCATATGCCGTAAGCACAGTAGCCTTCACAGTATCATAATCGAGGCTCTGCTGTAACGCGAGAGCCGAATAAACCTCCTGTGCCTTACCTAGAAGCTTACATTGCAATAACAGTGACCAAAGATGTTTGGGCCAGTTAAATGTCATGGCAATGAGCTCAAACATGGAAGTGTATGCATCTACCTCATTTTCCCGAAACACAGGAACAAGACTGATGTGTTGACTGACATGAAAGCTCCACTTACCAATTTCCGGGGAAACGGAGACAGGGGACTAGGCCCAGAAGTGTCAAAGGACATCACAAAAAGGAACAGTCCTTGTTCTTGGTAAGAGGTACATGTTTCTGAGCAGATTGTAGTAAAACCTATTTCATCTTAATTTGTGGCACAATCTGGAGTCAGCCTTCATTATTTTTATGTCACTTGTGGCCAGTCTTCTCCTGTCTCATCCAGCTGCCATGAAAACCATAAGGCAGAAGATATTTATTTCATTTAAATGTTTTGGAAACTCCCTCCAATGAGTTCACCACCTGTAGGAGGGGCCAAAGGGGTCAGGTATTGTGTAAGTTAGGCAGTGGCTGAAGGTGGGGACCTAGGCGGACCGATCCTCGGCTGCAGAAGCTAGCTCTAGGGACATGAAATATCATTTCTCTGGCGGGGATGGACACTGAACTGGTGCATGAGATATAGTCAGGTTCACCTTGACGCAATGCTTGGGCTCTGGTACCAGTCTTCTTGAGGGGGGTTGGACCCTCTTCCACTCTGGAGTTGCTCACGGAGAGAGGCTCTGAGCAGGGCGCCTGTACATTGGGGTTTACCGTGGTGGACAACAGGGTAGCCTTCCTTCGCGTGGGGGGACAGGTCCTGACTGTTGTTTGCGCTTATGTGCCAAGTGGCAGTTCAGAATACCCACCCTTTTTGGAGTCCTTGGAAGGGATGTTGGAGAGCACTCCCCCTGGGGACTATCTTTTTCTCCTGGGGGAATGCTAATGTGGGCAATGACCTGGAGTGGCGTAATTGGGAGGAACGCCCCCCTGGTCTGAGCGTTGTTCTGCTATTGGACTTCTATGCTTGTCATGGATTGTCCATAATGAACACCATGTTCAAGCATAAGGATGTCCATATGTGCACTTGGCACCAGAAAACCGTTCGATGATTGACTCTGTGGTCATGTTATCCGACTTCTGGCCAGTATTGGACATTCAGGTGAAGAGAGGGGCGGAGTTGTCAATTGGTCACCACAAGGTGGTGGGTTGGCTCCAATGGTGGGGGAGGAATCCAGTCAGGCCTGGCAGGCCGAAGCGTATAGTGAGGGTTTGCTGGGAATGTCTGGCAGAATCCCCTGTCAGGAAGAGCTTCAACTCGCAAAACTTCACCCATGTCCCAGAGGAGACGAAGTCTCAGGAGAGGCGATTGAGTCTGAATGGGCCATGTTCCACGACTCCATTTTGGAGGCGGCTGACCGGAGCTGTGGCCATAAGGTGGTCAGTGCCTGTTGTGGCAGCAATACCCAAACCCGCTGGTGGACACCAGCAGTGAAGGATGCCGTCAAGGTGAAGAAGGAGTCCTATCAAACCTTTTTAGCCTGTGGGACTCCAGAGGCAGCTGACAAGTATCGGCAGGCTAAGCGTATGGGAGATGGGAGAAGTTTGGCAAGGCCATGGGGAACGACTTCCAGACGGCTTCGAAGAGATTCTAGTCCACCATACAGCAGGTCAGGGTGGGAAAGTGGTGCAGTATCAACACTGTTTATGGTAGGGGTGGGGGGCTGCTGACCTCAACAGTGAACGTTTTGGGTTGGTGCAAGGAATACTTTGAAGACCTCCTCAATCCCACTGAAACACTATCCAACAAGGAAGCAGAGTCTGGGGACTTGGGGGTGGACTCCCCTATCTCTGGGGCAGAGGTTGCCGAGGTGGTTAAAAAGCTCCTCAGTGGCTGGGCCCCAGGAGTGGATGAGATCTGCCCGGAGTTCCTCAAGGCTCTGGATGCTGTGGGGTTGTCCTGGTTGACACGCATCTGCAGCATCGCATGGACATCAGGGGCAGTGCCTCTGGCCTGGCAGACCAGGGTGGTGATCCCCTCTTTAAAAAGGGGGACTTAAGGGTATACTTCAACTATAGGGGGATCACACTACTCAGCCTCCCTGGTAAGGTCTATTCGGGGGTCCTGGAGAGGAGGGTCCATCAGATTGTTGACCCTTGGATTCAGTAGGAGCAGTGTGGTTTTCACCCTGCCCTTGGAACAGTTGACCAGTGGACCAGCTCAATACTCTCAGTAGGGTCCTGGAGGGTGCATAGGAGATTGCCCAACCAGTCTGCATGTGCTTTGTGGATTTGGAGAAGGCATTCAACCGTGTCCCTTGGGGAGTTCTGTGGAGAGTGCTCTGGGAATACTGAGTGTCGGGCTGTTCAGATCCTGTATGACCAGTGTCAGAGCTTGGTCCGCATTGTCAGCAGTAAATCGGACTTGTTTACAGTGAAGGTTGGACTCCACCAGGGCTGCCTTTTGTCAACGATTCTGTTCAGAACTTTTATCGACAGAATTTCTAGGTGCAGCCAGGGCACTGAGGGTGTCCAGTTTGGTGATCTCATGATCTCACTGCTTTTTTTAGATGATGTGGTTCTGCTGGCTTTGTCAGACAGTGACCTTCGGCTCTCACTGGAGCAGTTTGCAGCTGAGTATGAAGCGGCTGGGATGAGAATCAGCACCTCCAAATCCAACACTATGGTTCTCAGCCAGAAAAAGGTGGAATGCTTTCTCCAGCTCAAGGAGGGGGTCTTTCCCCAAGTGAAAGAGTTTTAGTATCTTGGGGTCTTGTTCAGAAGTGAGGGATGGATGGAACAAGAGATTGACAGGCGGATCAGTGTGGCATCAGCAGTGATGCAGGCACTGCATCAGTCTGTCATGGTGAAGAAGGAGCTGAGCCAAAGGGTAAACCTCTCGATTTACCAGTCTGAAATGAGTTTCCTCCGCAGAGTGGCTGGGCTCTCCCTTAGAGATAGGGTGAGAAGCGCAGTCATTCGGGAGAGACTCAAAGTAGTGCCACTGCTCCTCTGCATGGAGAGGAGCCAGATGGGGTGGGTCATGTATCTGCTCAATATACCTCTTGGACGCCTCCCGGTGAGGTGTTTTGGGCATGTCCCACTGGAAGAAGGCCCTGGGGAAAACCCCGGACACGCTGGAGAGTCTAGGTCTTTCGGCTGACCTGGGAATGCCTCAGGATTCCACCGGAGGAGCTGGACAAAGTAGCCAGGGAGAGGGTCTGGGCTTCCCTGCTTAGACTGCTGCCCCTGCCCAGGGTGGGAAGACAGCGGTAGAGGATGGATTCCTAATAGATTAACTATTATGGGATATTAACTTAACAAATCTTCATAACTTCATAAAGGAAGGGAAGCGTAACACTACATCTTTCATATCAGATTGAATGTGAATTCTGAATATGCTAAGGCAATACCCCGCAAGATGTAACTTATCAGGGTCACCACCTATTTGTCTCAGTTTTTCATGTCTTCTCCCCATTTGGCCAGCAGGTGTCGCTGATAATTCTGTCCTCCCTGTAGTCAAAGTCTTTAATGTGTTTCCCCTGCTCCCCAGACTGCCACGTGGCTCAAAGATCCCAAGTGTTTCATTTATTAGATTTCTTCCTATGATTTTGTGGTTAGTTTTTAGTTTAGTTTTTTTTTTTTGCTTTGCCTTGGTTCTGTTTTACCTGCCTTCATAATTTTTTTCTGGTGTTTAGATTCTGTTTCCTTGTTAGTTCTTAGTTTCCATATTAGTTTCTGAGTTCATTGATTTAATTATTCATTTCACCTGTTGCCCGTTTTTTCCAGACCTTCTGAATTGTTCTAACCTGCCCTGCATTATCCTTCTTAGCTCTCTGTATTTAAGTTCCTGATCCTGCCCTGTTTTCTGGTGTAGTCAGTCAGTCAGTCATAATGTTCCCTGCCTGTTCCCTAAGTAGCTAGTTTCCCTTTGTAGATCATTTTGTTCTGTTAGTTAGTTTGTACCCCTTTTAGTTTTGACCCCTAATGGTCCCTTTATTTTTTGGTTTCCTAGTGTTTTCTGTTCCGTTAATAAACCCCTTTATCCTGCGAGTCGCCTTCCTTCCTGCCAGCATCAAACCTCACCCCTGTGTCAAACACGCCTGAGTCTGTGACAGTAACTAATAGAGGTAGCGGTTTCGGGAAACAGATATTTCATTTGTGGTTGAAGGTATACAGTTGATATAAAAATGGCAGGTTTTTCTGATGCAAAAAAATAAGACCACGATAAATCATTTCAACATTACAATTGGTAGTCCCTTGAGAATATAGCCCCAGTGATGAGCAAGGGTACAAATTTTTACCCTTTTTTCTGTGTCTGATGCTGCCACCACCATGCTTCACTGTGGGTGTGATGTTCTTTTGGTATAGGCCTGGATGTTTTTCTTGCGACCCTACCCCATAGTCAAGGCATGTGGAAAATACGAGAGATTGTTGTCACATGTAGTACACAACCAGCACTTGCCAGAAATTCCTGCAGCTCCTTCAGTGTTGCTGTAGGTGTATTGATTATGGATCAGAGAAGAAGCGGACCCCGAAATTCAGAAGAACGGTTTATTTAAATAGTATCCGGGTGCTGATGAATCGAAAGGGGCTAGGCAGGAGGAGAGTCGGGTTGGTCGCGGGAGGTCGGTTTCCATAGAGGTCAGTCCTACAAGGAAAGACAAGACAGGGGATCGATGAAACCGGAGGGTGGACAAAGGAAAGCCAGGGCAGACAGGATCGGGCAGGCAGGTGGAGACGATCAGGGAATCTGGGCAGGAACGGCAACAAGGAACTACGAGACAGGCAGGACAGTAGGGTAAGACAATGGACAAAGAAGCGCTCGGTACATGTCATTTGGTTGGCAACATTACTTCGCAACCTAATGCCCGTTGTATCAGGTTTAAATAGCGTTGATTGCCCGTTGTGGTGTGGTCCCGCCTCTGTGAGTGTGACATTTACCCCCCCAGCGGCCGCCTCCAGGAGGCCGAGATGCATGCCAAGGTTATAAGCACTCCTGAGGTCCAGTTTAGTAAAATACCTTGCCCTCTGGAGCTGTTCTAGAGCGGAGGGAATCAACGGAAGTGGCTCTCTCCGCTTCACGATAATGGCAGTGAGGGCTCTGAAATCAATACAAGGACGGAGACCCCCATTTTTCTTTTTAACAAAGAAAAACCCTGCCGTTATAGGGGACATGGATGGTCGGATAATACCTTGTCGGAGCCCCTCCTGGACATATGCCTCCATGGCCTCTTCCTCAGCGATGGACAGGGGGTACAGATGGCCCTTGGGACGGGAATGTCCCTCGACCAGATCAATGGCACAATCACATTCGCGGTGCGGTGGCAACTTAAAAGAGAGCGCCTTGCTGAAAACATCCTGGTAGTCCGAATACTCCCTGGGGATTTGGGACAGGTCCTCAGGTTCGGGACTTTCAATTGTGGAGGCCTGGCACGGGATAGTAAGGCATTGATCGAGACAGTGAGTAGACCAGGTGGTTAGCTCACCAGTTCTCCAGTTTATAGCTGGATTGTGTCTCCACAGCCAGGGGAGACTAAGGATGATGGGGTCTTTAGCCTCCGGTAGAACCATGAAGTCCAGGGTCTCTCGATGTAACACCCCTACTCGGAAAATAATGAGGCCTGTGTGGTGACTCACCATTCCTCCTGGGAGGGGCGCTCCATTCACCCCTATCACAGTGATGAGGTTAGAGAGAACCTGCAGTGGAATGGTGTTCTATAACACCAAAGTTACCTTCAGGCCCCAGAGTCAACCAATGGCTTTGTTGTGGAGTCTCCCCGTGGAGCAGTTAAGTTGAACAGGAACAGTAATAGGTGCCAGTGAGATCCCAAGAAAAGCAGAAGTGCCTACCTTAGCATGAGAAACCCGGGGATCGAATCGGGCACGTACGCAGTACATGTCCAGCCTCTACACAATATAAGCATAAGCCTTGGGAAGCGCGGCGATGCCTTTCATCGGGGGAGAGTGCATCCAAGCTGCATGGGCTCTGTCGGCTCCTCTGTGCTGGCGGGTTGGACCGGAGCTGCTGGCAGGTGTGGACGACGACAGCGGTATTCACGAATGCTGTTGTCGATGATAATCGAGAGCGCGATGAAATCTTCAAAGGACAACGTCGCTCCACGCGCTGTCAGTTCGTCTTGTACCTCGTGGTTAAGTGCACGACAGTACAAGATCCTCAGTACCTCCTCTGGCCAGCGTAGTCCCACTGCTACCGTGCGGAATTCCAGGGCAAACTCAGCAACCGTGAGGTTTCCTTATTTTAGATCGAACAATCTCTCCCCCAAGCTGCAACCCACAGCGGCATGGTCAAATATCTCCTTAAAAGCTCGCTAAAACTCTAGCACAGAATCGAGGAGAGGGCTGTCATCTAGCCATAATGCAGTAGCCCACTCACGTGCCCGACCTGTGAGAAGAGAGATGACGAATCAAATCCGGGCTGTTTCATCCCGGAAGTGATCGTGGTGTTCCTCCACAAATAACCCGCATTGCATTAGGAACGCCTAATTGGGATTACCGTCGTACTTCTCTGGCAGCGCAACGGGTACAGTCGTGAACGCCCTGGGCGGTGAGTCAGGTAAATAGGGTAAGGCGGCTGTGGTGGCTCTGGACTCCATGAGTTGGGAGACCAGAGTGGTCAGATGGTCTACTTGCTGCTGTAGCGGTTGGTTCTCCGCGGTGTACATGTTCCGGCGAAGTATTCTGTAGTGATTATGGATCAGAAAAGAAGCTGATTCCGAAATGCAGAACAACGGTTTATTTAAATAGTATCCGGGTGCTGATGAATCCAAAGGGGCTAGGCAGGCGGAGAGTCGGGTCGGAGGGTGGACAAAGTAAAGCCAGGACAGCAGGGCAGACAGGATCAGGCAGGCAGGTGGAGACGATCAGGGAATCTGGGCAGGACAGGGAACTACGAGACAAGCAGGGCAGTAGGGTAAGACAATAGACAAAGAAGCGCTCGGTACGTGTCATCTGGTTGGCAACCTTATGGCCGTTGCGTCAGGTTTAAAAAGCTTGTCCCATTTGCGTTGATTGCCTGTTGTGTTGTGGTCCAGCCCCTGTGGGTGTGACAGTAGGCCTCTTGGCAGCCTCCCTGACAAGCTTTAACCTCATTTTGTCATCAATTTTGGAGGGATGTCCAGTTCTCGGTAATATCACCATTGTCCTGTCCATTTTTGCCACTTCTTTTTTTTGTGATTAACATTTTTTATTAGAAGACACAAAGAAACTTTACACTTACAACATATCATGAACATATAAATCACACAATACAGTACGACATAAAGATTACAAAAGAAGCAGATAGTCACCATAGGCGATTACAGAGAGCTGTTATAGATTGAAATTACGAAAACATGCAAAGCATTCCCCTCATTACATCAAATTAAATTTTAAAAATAGTGTCTCATACCAGACCTCTAACTTTAACCATGGATCTTTTGTTTTCCAAAGTCTTGAATGGATCAAGTCATCCAAGACCAAGCCTAAATAGTTTTGGGTTTGAGGTGTGCAGTTGTACACTCAGTTGAAGTGTAGTACTGATAAGCAGTTAACTAATATTCTGTTTGAGGTAGATTCTTGTAGATCCAAAATCTTAATATAGATTTTTTGCTGCAGTGAGTCCTGCAAGGAGCAGTCTACGCTGAATGAGAGTGAGGGATAACTGTGAATCATCATTAAGAAAACAGAGGCAGGGGTTGGGTTGTATGTTCTTATTCAGTAGTGAGGTTATTATAGAAAATGTGATTTTTTTCGTATTGTTTTCATTTTGTGCTAATGTGGGCAGAAAAAAACAGGAGTAGGAAAGAAATTTTCATGAAATGACATTCTCCATCCATCTATTCGCCCAGGACCTTCTCTCTGTGAGACACTAACCACTGCGCCACCATGCTGCCCAAAATAATGTTCTCATAGTTTTATATACACTATAAAAGTAAGCAAATAAGAATGTCCAATTACTGAAAAATCATCAGTCAATGTACTGTACAGAGTATCAGGTAAACTAACCAATTTGTCCACTTGACTTTATACAGACCTTTGGACACACATAGTATTTATGCAAAGCAACTATTTGTCACGCGATACACAGTTACCAGTACTTTAAAGTCCCATGGCCATTCAGCAGTAGCATTGTCTGGCTACACACATTGGAGATGATCATGCAACCACATAACATCACATTTTCTGCCTAGTCCATTCCTTAAGTCTCACATAAGTGTTTGTCCAAAATATCAAAACTTCAAACAGTAGATCACCCAAGCACTGGATCCTGGTGTTTTTTGCAACCAACACTATGGAACTTGCAGAGTCTCAAAAAATATTTTTGTAATCTTATGTACATAAGATGTTATCTTAAGTGACCAATAATTTGTGCACATAATTTTCTTGTACGCACATAATTTCCTTGTTCTACCTTTATTATTTCCTTTTTTTTATGAATGACCATTTATGTGTACTGTACCACAATTAACAGATTAAAGCACAATACTTGATGTCTTCTTTAGAGTTTTTAGCTCATTGAATGGAAAGTATAATTAGAAATAATTATATGTACATTATCTGAAAATCCAAGAGGTGGACATTGTCCCCCACAGTCAACTGTTTGAAGCATATTTTACTTACTGCCCCTGTCTCATATTGTTATTAGAACAGTTATTACACCCTTTGTGCTATGAATGGATAGTCAGGGCAACTGAATATAATTAAATGTGCACATGCCTACATGCAAAAAAAATGTATAAATTTTCACCGATTAAGAAATGCAAGGGGTTCCTAACTCTGAATGCTAACTAATATCCCATTGGCTACTGATATGATTAAACACAAATAATGAAAGGGCTCAAATCGCAAAAATGATTGGTGTGCTGTTTGTGTACTGGGCATCAAGAATCTGTAATAAAAAAAACACCTGGCTTGCTTTTGTTAAAACATATTACAACTGGACAACGGAATACAGAATCTGAAACTAATTGCATTGCGGTGTAACAAGAACGTCTTTGTGAGATATTCTAAGATTGAAGTAGAATTGAATGTGTTGTGTTTGCCACTCCATGTTCACACAAGTGTGCTCAATACCCCAATCTAGTGCACACTATGTAATTTCTTATTTATAATTATCTTGTGCACAGAAGTTAATGTATTGTTCACTCAAGATAATATCCTTTGTGAAAAATAACTATACCTGCTGTGCACACAATATAAAAAATATATATTATTTCGTTATGACAGAAAAGCAATGGATCAATGCGATTGTTTAATGGTGGTGAAAGTGCCTGAGCTGGAGGAAAGGCGTGATAAATGACTAGCTTACTGTGACATATTACATTCTCACTATCGCAGGATAGTTATGTCATCTAATATGTCGGCTCCTACAAAGTGACCAGACAATTTTCTATAAGCCTTAGGTTCTGGAGCCTTAGGAGAAATGCTCTGCGAAGGCCAGCTCTATTTTGCATACTGTCTCATCTAGATTGATACAGCCAGGAGACCTAGAGAGGCTGACCTCTTGGGGGTCAGATTCAAGTTATCATACGTCTGGGTTTCCCTGGACACATCCTCTTTATGGGCCCCTTTCCAGGCATCCAAGCAGTTTTTCAAAAATCATTGGTTTTGTCCGGGTTTAGTGCTGCTACCCATAAGACCCAGCGTTGCACATCAATGTGCAAGACCAAGTGAAGGAAAAGGTACCTTCTTCAATATACGACAGCTATTCAGTATTATCACACAGTGTTTACAAGGTTTGTACACACATTAGCTTTAAAAATTAAATGATATACACATCCCTGCATGTTACGCTGCTCACAAGTGATGTCATCTTCCAGAAACCATAGCTATTTTGACACTTTATTTTTGTTTTCATGTGAGCAGTGAATGAAGTTTAACAAACTTTAGCTTAATATTTTGTAACTTGTTACGATCCCCAGTCTAGGGTTGGGGATCGCCAGAAAGGTAGAGGAGAGGGAGAGGGGAAGACGGGACAAGCAGGGAACAGGAAAGGGGAACACAGGAAACAAAGGGATCTTTTTTTGTATTTTTTTATATTTATTCACAAACACAGTTACAAACACGAGGTGCAACAAACTTCGGCAGTGACCCGGGCCAAAACAACAACCAAAACAGCTAACGAACATGTCCCAAACTAAGCTAACACTAAAGGTAATGAAAACAAGAGGAAACAAAATGACAAAGACTAAACGTAACTCCCTAACCAAAACAACAATAGACACCACGTTCGCAAAAACAAAAAGCCGGTCACTCCTTACGCACCTAACAGACATGTACAGAAAACACACGGGCCAAAAGCACGGTATCCAAAGGGGCGAGCAAAGAGAGTAGTCAGGAGCTAAGCAAGAGTTCAAACCAGAAGAAAAACAAACCGAAGAAGGCAAAGGTACAAATAGGGCAAAGCAGAAAGTCAGAAAGCAGGAAGCCAAAACAGTCATATACAATAGTCAATCAGAAAATAGCAAATCAACACAGCAGATAGCAAAAGACAAAGCTTGAGCAAGAGCTGGAGCTAGATGTGACCAGCAGGCTTTATCCGGAACGCAGGACCAGGGTCAGAGGTCAGAGGTCAGAAAGGGCGTGGCTGGAAACTGGGAGGCGGCGAATGGCGAGTGGAGCACTTGGGGCAGAAGACTGAGGTGTCCTGTACACATACAAAATTCTTACGGCCCATAACAAACTTTTTTTGAAAAAGACTTGTATACACACATACTGTGTAAATTGTGTGTAAATTGTAAAACAATACCTAACTGTTAGGTTACCATATGTCCGGGTTTACCTGGATGCTAATTTATGTTATACTGGGTGGTTAGGGAAAACTCATGAGAGAAGCACTCCCTGACTGCCCAGTGAATGTGAACTCATTAATATTCTGATCCCCAGACATGTCCTCTTTTTCATCTCACCAAATATCAGATGAAATATCAAATGGAATGAGGCTTTGAGAACCAGAAAGCCCAGCCTCTAGGGAGTCAGAGAGGCCAGCTTTTACAGAGTCAGATGGAATGAAGCCATGAGAGCCGGAGAGGCCGGCCTCTAGGGAGTCAGATGGAATG
>JABFEB020000002.1:16292922-16304113 GCA_019775895.2 Stomatorhinus ivindoensis | reverse complement strand
TCCAGGGTGACCTCCACGCTCATGGTCCATGCTGCTGGGGACAAGCTCTAGGATCCCCTGCTGCCCTGACCAAGATAAACAGTTGGAAAATGGATAGGTAGAATAATAAAGACCATAATAAACCATTTGTTCAGATTAAACAAGATTTTGCATTTAAAATATATGCAAGCATTTGCTGAAAAAGGCAATAATTAATGTACGCATTTGTAAAAGGTGCAACATGGATTTAAATTAAAAGTAAATAATTTTCCCAAATAAGAACAGATAAAATGATAACTATAAATGTGTGGCATACATATTTAAAATGCATTGTTAATTGTGCATGTCATTCTAAATATCCATGCAACCTAACACGCATTAGCGTAATAAACTGGTTATTTACTTGAGAAACTACAAACAATCTGTTAGTCTTTGAACTGAAAGGGCACAGGCGGTGGATGAGCACCACACACTGCCCTCTGCTGGTCACCAATGTGGCTCACAGCACAGATGAAAACCATGTCAAGAATACTTCAAATCAGTATCAGATTTGCTCATATTATGAGTGCAGTGCTTTAGTAATTAAACTTATCAGGACAATGAAATAGCATTAAGAGAGCAATCATCCTGTTTTTTTTTCCATCAAGCAACTGCTTTCAATGTTGCCAAAAAAAATGCAGTACTGGAGAGAATGAGATGCGGAATATTTTTTAAATGGTTAGGCGTAATCGGACCCTCTTACAACCTGTTTACGACACTTAAAGCCAGTCCTGTCCACACCAGCAGCTCACACTTGACAGCATCCAGCTGCAGCATCTAGGGTGGCTTCTTTGGTCTGATGTGTCGAGTTTGCATCAGTGTGCAGAACGAGTCGTTCAAAGCCAGGATAGTCTTGAAATATTCAATAGCAAATTCAGAAATGGGAATTGCAGATTTCTATGTCATGGCAGCCTGAGAAAGATATTAAACTACATTTATTGATTCCATTGTGTATTTCTGGATTTATTTTAATTCAGCTTCACAAAACAGCAAAACTATTGGCTAGACTCTAAGATGAACATGGAAAACTAGTTGCTCTGCAAAATGTATGGCACATAATTTATATAAAAAATGAGACTTATAAAGAATCTTTACAGGTAAACCACATCTGAATAAATTATTCATTACTGTGATTTTGTATACCTTCCTAACCAGGGTGTCCCAGTGCTTGTGAGGGTCAGCTTAAGGGTGCGTCACCATAACCTTATACTGGATAAGCAATTGTGGAAGAGGGGTGGGTGTCATTTCATATAATTAAATCTCATGAACCTTAAAATTAAGAATGAGTCAACTTATAAATAAAACTGGAAGGTGACACACTTGTGTAGATGACGTTGCCTTCATTTATGCCCTACTCATTTTTTGTGGGCAGTTTATTTTGCATTGGATAAGCGTTATGCACATCTGTTTTACAGGAATTACATAATGTGTCCGGGTAAAAACATGATATATTATGGATTTTACAGCCACTAAAGTGGACTGAATGCAGTAGTCTTCTAGCAGTGATTGCTGTAATTCATACATATTGCCAAACATTACTGCATCAGTAACTGGCTACTAAAATGTTTCATGGTTAATACATAGTGTTTTGTGGATTGTTCACAATGTTTTAGAGTGTAGTAATGGGTTGGTACTTCTAGCTGCCCATCGACCACGCATCCCTCAGCTGTTTGCTAAGCTTCTACATCCCCGAGGGACGGCGGGCACTGGCTCAAATGGGGCACTCAAGGGAAAAGCTGATAGGGAAAATATAAAGCTTTTACATGAACGTCACATTTTACCATGTGATAACATAGCTTTAGTAGAAAATACATGTTTATTGTTTCTTGTTTCTTAAGTTTTATATTGCTTTTATATTGTTCTTATGAAAGACATGTATAATCTTTACAGAATCAGTTGGTTTAATTAGACATGAGAAAATTAGTGTTATATTCTCAGAGCACGAAGTGAATGCACCAATTGAAAAAGGATGTTTCATGTTTCACTCATTCTAGTTGTGTGGAACCACTGTCCATTCAAAGAAGTATGCATAAAAACTAATACTGACAAAACATTAATTTAATGTGCATTGTACATGTCACGACCGCTGCCGGTCGGGCAAGCAAGGAAGCAGGCTGGAGGCAGCGTAGTCGTAAGACAAGGGCTTTATTGTTCGTGAAAACAGAGCAGGGCAAACAAAACGAAAGTAAACCGAAACTGAACGAAGCAGGTAAACAAACTATACAGACGAACCAAGCGAACATAGCACACGGACAAAGCGAACAAAATGACCGATCTCACGCGGACTGGGTGAGACAAAGGTTAAGAACACAAGACAATCCGACGTTAGTTAACAACAGCTGGTTTCCATGGGGAGCAGACACTAGGTAACGAGGGGGGCGTGGCACACAGGAGGCTCTGACGGGCGGATCATGACAGTACATCAATGTATAAAATATGTTTGACAAAAAAATAATTCAATATGCATTTTATGAAAAAAAGGACGTATAAACTATAAACATTTTTAAAAGAATGGGTCGCTCTCAGGAGCTCAGTGAATTCAAGCATGATACCATGATAGGATGCCACCTGTGCAATAATTTGTGAAATTCAATTAATGAAATTTCCTTGCAACTAAATTTTCCACGGTCAACTGTTAGTGGTATTCTAGCAAAGTGCGAAGCAATGGGGAACAACAGCAATGCAGCAACATAAAGTCAAGAGTGGGGACAATGCATGCTGAGGCACACAGTGTGCAGAAGTTGCCAGCTGTCCACAGAATCAATAGCTACAGACCTCCAAACCTCATGAGGCATTCAGATTAGCTCAATAACAGTGCATTGAGACCTTCATAGAATGGGTTTCCTTGGCCGAGCAGCTGCATCCAAACCTTAAATCACCAAGTGCAATGCAAAGCATCATATGCAATGGTGTAAAGCACGCCGCCACTGGACACTAGAGCAGTTGAGACGTATTCTCTGGAATGACAAATCATACTTCTCTATCTGGCCTGCACAGAGCCCTGACCTCAACCCAAGGGGTGAATTAGAGCAGAAGACTGTGAGCCCGGCCTTCATTTATGTGGTTCTTTCCATGTCTTTTTGGTCTAGGGGTGTGTGTCTGTGGTGTTTATTCTTAACACTAGAAAGACTGACTGGGTCAATTGACCCAAATCAAACAAAATCACTGCTATTTCTCATTGAAGTTCTTGCTACAAAAATCAGAAAATTCTTGAACAGAAGAATTGACCCAGTCAGCCTTTCTAGTGTTAATTCCCCAAGGACATCCTGTATTTGGGCCCATATTTGCACATGTCTAATGTATTACCCTGCTTGGTCCTGCTCTGTTGGTGTCCATCCTGTCTTGGTTCAATTTGTCATGTGTACTCCTATACTACCTCCTGTCTCTTCTGTTCCCTGGTTTTAGCTGTTTAGTCCCTAGTTTGATCCTCTCTTGTCTAGTGCCCTGTCCATTGCCAAATCTCTGTTCATCCTTGTGGTGTTCCTAACACCAAAAGGTTATTTCAATTTTGGATTGGTATATAAGGGTTGTGCACCACTAGGAGGCCCCCTGACGGTAACCGTATGTAAATTAAGTGGTTACGCAGTTATGTCGTGCTCTTCAATAAAGGAGTCGGGTTTTTGGTTGTTGCCTAGTCTGCTGTGTGTTTTTCCAGTAGCCTGCTTAAACAGTTGTTTCGAAGTAATAATGTGTAATACACAACAATCCTGGTGTGTGCTGTCCCTTCAGTCCCTGGTCCCATTCATATGTTTCCTGACCCTGGTGATGTTTTGTGTTTCCTGGGTCTTGTATTGGTCACATGTCTGCCTCTGTCCTTGCCCTTTATGTGACAATTGACACATTCATTTAATATGGATTGTACATGAATCAAGGACATATGCCTTCTGACACATTAAGTTAATTTGCATTGTGTAGTTATTTTGTGTCATATAAAAAGACTGTTTGATTTGGCCAAAACACGAGTCATGTTACTGAACCACCCAAATGATTTTTTTTACATAAGTCTTTGATTTTAAGTAGGAAAGACAATGAAGGACCACTAAACTCAATGTACCACCACCCTCCCCTCAATGACAGTCTAAAGATCATTGAAAGTTAAACTAGACTTATGAACTACGTCAGAACTATATGTTCCCATATTTTTTTTTTGATTTGCTGAAAAACATTTCCTAAAATCTCTCATCCTTTTCTCAAAAACATTAAGCACAAACCCTAAAATTCAAGCTATGCTCACAAAACCTTTGACTTGTCTTGCAAAATCAGTTGAACTAAAACTATTTTAACTTTACTCAAAATCAAGCACAACTGTCAGAAAACACACAAAACCAGCCAATGTAAAAACACTCAGAAATTGTGACACACTACATAAACAAATGCAAAACACTCTGGGATATACATCACATGGAATGTTCTCCCTTGCAAGACAACGTGGAAAGAATCCTTTGGTGTGCCAAATTCAGCCTTGGCAAGATTCCACTCTTACATCATCACACGCTGCATCCATTGCTTGGATGAGATTTTCTTGTATGTAGGGATTTTGGTCATATACTTTCCACCACCATGCTGAGAAAAATTCCTCAATAGGGTTTAAAAAGGTTCATTTGAAATTATAGCTCTTCGTTTTGGTCTTCTTCCTCGTCCACCACCTCTAACACGCACTCTTCCTCCTCTTCCTCTTTTGTTGTAATGTTCCATGTTGAATTCAGTCACGCCGCTTGTATTTGACTTGGTTTATATCCTGTTTATTGAATGGGTTCCACACATCATAGATGTTATTTGTTTGTACCTTTTGGAGTCTGTGTGTACCATTCTGGGTCCAAGTGCACCACACTGCTAAATGTGTTTGTGAATGATTGTGTATGTTTAGCAATGAGTTTTGCTAATTGGGAGATTCAGATTTGCTAATTGTGTCTAACCAGATGAACAGTGTTTAAGATTTTGGTAGCTGACAGTTTAGTTTTTAAATTGAGATTTAGTGTTTTAGCACTTCAGAAAAACTGTAATGTATATATAAATGGTTATTGTTAATTCATTCAAGTTCATGAAATGTTTTGTTATTAAAAATTGTTCTGGAGTTCTTTGAATAAAAACCTGATGTGGACCTTTGATAAAAAAAAAAAAAAGCTTGAGAACCTTTGCTGTAGGGCCTCCTCTTGTAGCCAGTACAGCATCAAGTCATCTTAGCACCAAGTCCTGCACAGTGCCCAGGATTTTCAGCAATTCCCCCTGTCAGGGGCCAGTGGCCAGGTCACTATGTGATGCTGCTATTTCCTGACTCACTCCTCCTAAACACCGCAAATTGACTCAATAATATTCAGATCTTTACAGGCCACAAGGAATGTTAAACTTTCATGTTCATTTTCATGAGTACTTATTTCTGACCTCTAATTTTTTTTTGTATGTCTAGCACAATCGGAGAGTACTTAGCCAGGGAAAAACATTTCACTGTACATTGTAACAGCTATAACTACATGTGACAAATAAAGAATCTTGAATCTTGAATGTTCATCAAGCCACTCTGTCACCAATCTTGCATTATCATCCCAATACAGGGCTTTCGTATACAATGTTTTAACCACTGGATGAATATGGTCCTCCAGAATGGTTTGTTAGTCATTGGCGGTTGTGTGTCCTTTTAGAAACAGTAGTGGACCTAGGGAATGCCATTATATTGCAGCCCAGTCTATCACCGATCCAGAACCGCGCTGCACTTTGGGTGCACAACAGTCTGGGTGGTAAACCTCTTTGGGGCATCCCCACACCGTAACACTCCCAGATGAGGGAAAGACAGTGAACACGGACTCATCACAGAACAATACATGTTTCGCATGCTGCTGGCACCATTGTAACTGATGTTTGGCATTGGCATGAGTGACCAAAGGTTTGTCTATAGCAGTCCGACCATAAATAGTTTTGGCATTTAATTCTTGAACAGCTGTGGTTTTATGTTTTTTGGATATAATCCGGGTTAGAACACTATTGATTCAGGTATTTCAGTTTCATTATACAGTAGTGGTATATGGGTTAAAATCAATCCTATATTTCCATGGAGATTAATAAAATATTACTAAAGTATTGTGTCATAAATGAAAACATAAATTGTATCATTTGAGTTAAATTTTATTTGGTCTTTGTATTTTTTTCAGTATCTTCCACATGTTAAAATGTTTATTGTCAAAATTTATACACGCACATAAACATAGACACACAAATACACAGAGTTGATTAGGCCCAGCCCAGTGCGAAATTCCACAAACACAAAACAGACTCGAACAATTAACATGGCCCTCAAAGCCCACCAAAGGACATTTCTAAATAAATCTGGAAAGTCATTATACAGGCTCTCATAAGCTGCAACATAATCTTTTATATAGCCTAGATTCACAAAATAAAATAAGACTGTCAAAGGAAGAAACTTAGGCAGGGCTGAGATGATGCAGTCATCACACCTGTCCTGCCCATTCCTCCAGTACGTCAGCTTTAGGAAAGGACAGTGCATCACTGCCCCCCAGTGGTGTATTACATGCATCACAAACAGTTCATAAAGGGCACCAGCTTGTTCATTTCATGCAACATTTCTCATTGCAGGAATCTAAAAATTATACTGGAGCACAATGCATTACTGTTGTGCTTCATAAAAGAAAAAGACTGAAAATCAATGTGGCACTATAACTGAAAACAGAGAACAGCACTGGCAAGATACCTCCCAGACAGACACCCACAGATATGTGTTTAGAAAATCCAGTGAAGTAAAAATTAAAATACAAAAAAGTTATAAAAAAAAACAAGAGGCAGAAATGTATCTGTGGCCTTCTTACTCCAGTGTATGGGTTATTGTTAACTTCGCTCTGCGGCGACAATGCGAATGTTTACTGTTATTGTTTGAAAACCTGAAGATTGCATTTGTCCAGTGCTGTAGCAAGGCAAAATACTTTCCTACAGCATTTTACAGTGCACGTAATGACCAAAGAATACAATTAATTCAAGTATCTTAGGAACAAATAAAAAAGACAAGCCTGGAATAGCCTATTCTCCATTTTCCACAAGTTTGACTATTGGCCAGTCTATAAATATCAAACTACCGTTCATCCCAAATTCTTCCTCTGGGGGGGGCTTAAATCTGCTGCTATTGTCATCAATCATTAAAAAAGCACCCAGGGCACACAGCTGTTCTCTACTTTCAAGCAGGATGACATAAGATATCACAGAAAAACATTAGTGGTTTGGTCATGTGGCCCAAAACAGGAGATAAGCAGCCAAAATCAAAACAGCAACTGGGGTTAAACCCTTTAAGGATTAGTTAGCCATAAGGTTAATTTAAAAAGCTGATTAATTAATGCCAATAAGCAACAAATTGGAGTGAAAAGGAACAAAGAACTCTCTTTCAAATGTTGAACTAGCGAAAAATAAAACAGGATGCATTGTAGAGATTGAAAGTTTAAAGGCTGTTTAAACACAAGTTTTGCTCCAAAATTGTGCTTTTATTCCTTACAGCTCGCTTGGTGGCAAGTTAGACTTATTCACAACAATGGCCAGAATAATTCTCCTTTTCATCACATAAAATACCACAGAGGGACTGAGAGCCTATGGAAGGATGGCTTACAGTTAGTGATGCAGAGAGAACGTCACAATGGTTACGGCTAGGTATATGCCTCTGTATGTGTACATCGCTGCAAAAGAGCAATGAGGTAATCACTGTATCATATTTCATCCAGACCCCACTACACAATTCATTAAATAAATATTTAAATGCTAAATGTAACTAATTACAGGTTTAATACGGAGTCCCTGAAGGGACATGTGCAAAAAAAATCTAATGTTACCTTTGCCTGTGCACAGGATACTTTTGTGTGCGCTCGCAAAAGTAACATCATTTTATTTTTTTTGCACAGGTTCCTTCAGGGGCATAGTTTAAAGATTGTTATTGTCCTTCAATTTTTTTTACTATAAAATACAAAGCATTCTGCAGGAATCTTGTTCTGGACAAAAACATGCAATTTTGATCAACTTAGCAAGTAAAAACCCAGGGAAAAATGAGGGATTAAAACAGGGTCTCTCTACTAATTACAGAAATATCCCTATATCTTGTTTTTTAAACTAATTGGTACAGGGCTCTCCCTCAATGAAACCAAGATGGACCCCTACACACATAGCCAGCAGCCAACCACATCACTTGCAGCTAAAACTATCCCCTGTGACCCGGAAATATTTTAGCTTCAATGCTGAAAGCCAAAAGAGACACAGTCCATTGTGACCACTGGTATCACAATCAAGATGCACAGAGACAGGTGGAAGGCAGTAGGAAGACTTAAAGAAATGGAGAACTGATTTTTGTTATTTACTTTGGTACTTCATCTTGTGTGAACACAAAGTAGTGGCTTAGATACCCAAATAAATTCCTCAGGGTGGCAGGTGAATAGTACGGGCCTAAAGTATGGCATGTAAAAGCAGTCCCTCATCTTTTAGTGGTCACCATATTTTAGTGGTAACCATGAAAGCCCAACTTTGTAGCAGAAATGGGTGTGGGAAAGCCTCTTATAACACAGCATAGCATACAGTAATCAGTGATATTAACAGTGTTTTCTCTAATCAATCAAACCCCTGGGCCTCCGTTGTTAAGGGTGACAAGAAGGATCAAATCATATTTGTTAATGAGGCAAATAAAATTTTGTGTAGCACCGAAACCGCAGAACCAAGAACGGTCGATAAGCTGGAAATCAATAAAACATTAAAAAACACAAAAATCTCCCACCAAATGATGCACCATAGCTCAAGAGCATCTCAAACAAATGGAGGAAGATGAGATTCAGCCCTTGTTCTTTGGTTCATTGCTGGCAAACTCAATGAACTATGATGTGAGTCATTATGCAAAAGGCAGATCATCTCAGTCTCATGTCAAAAGCCTAAGAAAATGGCCAATGGTCATCCTTGATGTATGTTCACAACACACATTTACATCATTTATGCTCATCCCAGTTATTGGGGAAATGTGTAATCTCATCATAATAGCAGTGTGTTCATCTTTTTAGCTCCTTTTAATGCTGAGGCAGCTCCACCAACTTGATTATTACATTTTTTCTCCAAATGCAAACGTCTTTGTTCTTTAAAAAGTATTGCAAAACTACAAGAATCAGCCCATTGTCTAGCACATTGTCTAGAAATGAATAATCATCCCAAAGTAAATAGATGTAGGCAAACATACCTGAATTTACCTGAACATTAATGCTGGGATTATGAGAAGATTTACAGTATGTGCATATACTGTATATGTCTTTATCTGTTGACCTGTGTGACATGATAATTGGTACCATGGTACATTAGGCTTTGCATTGTATATACACAGTATACAATGGGGCATTTTCTGAGAAGATTCGCTTTGCTGACACTGGCTGCAGTATGTCAACTTCCAGCATGCCTGAGCTGCAGTTTGGCCTCAGCCAGCCTTGTTCTGTGGCTCAAACATGCGTCACGGGGCAGTATGTACACCTTGTACTGGTTAGAGGATTAGAGGACACCTTCCAAAACAGTAGTTTGGCATTAATGATATAGAACCACTTTGGCTGAACATAAAAGGACCCTATGAAGGTGTTAGTTTTGTATTTATGTTGAGGTTATATATATAGATATTTTGCCTTAAAGGGGTTATATGACAGTTCTCCTTTAGAAAAATCCAAGTAGATCAAATCTGAATGAGACAAACCAAAGAATCACTCCACTCCATTAGTATTGTATCTAATATTGTCTGCACAGCTGAAAAACTTCTATCACTGCAAATGGAAAGTTTCAGTGTAAGACTCTAAATTCAGATTTGACTGATTCTGCAATACTTCTTTCAAACAACAAATGTACAGATGCTTGTTTATCAAGGGCACGGAGGAGATTATTTTTGCCCCAAAGTTGCAGTGATAAACAGATTAAACACAGGGGACCTAAAGAGCAAACACCTTAAAGGAATGACTGTGGCTGGGTAGCAGAAAAGACGACCACGTGACTGCAGCGGACACCGCTGGCCCAGAGTTTCACAATCTTCAGCAAAATGCAATGCATCATTCTTTTCAAGCTCTTAGTCAATAACACAGGACCCTATGCCTTCTGAATTTGCTAGCCTGTCTGTCTAAGGGTAAATTGTAAAGTAATTCTCTAGTTATAGTGCAAACCCTTGCCCTATTAGCCTCATTTCAAAATTGTTTGAGGGTTCATATTCCAATCTAGAGTGCTACTTTAATATCTCATTTCTTGGACCTTGGATTGAGGACTTTAATGGTGTTATCAGGGAAAGTACTTGGATATATGTGGCAAGAATATATTATATTCTACAGGCTCTATATCACCCTAAAAGGTAAAATGCTAGCAAAGAGATGTAAAACACTCTTCAAGCATTTATTGATTATGCATAACTGTAGCACAAAGAAATGTTCATAGAAAAACCTGAGGTACCCTTTAAAAATGTACTTAATTCATTTTTAATAGCAATTTATCTCTGCGGTTATAGACCAACCCACTTAACACACACAAAAGCTTTCCAACACTTTTATGAAATTATGATTATTGTTAAGTTTTTCCCAAACACCACTAAATAATTCCCTGGGGGAATCCCATGCGCATTAACACCCGGAGCTGTGGATCAGGAAAACCATCACAATATAAAGGGGAGTTTCCCGGAAGGAATGGAGGGGGTTTGAACAGACTCTGCCATGGGCGGGACATGCCATAGCAGCTTGGGACCCGAAGAATCCTCCTCTTTGGTGGGAACTGCAGACCTGCTCACGCCAAACTCCCTCGTCTGTCTCCCGCAGTAGAGAGCTGCTCCTCACACAGGGAAGGATGCCTGTCTCAGAACTGGTTATTTCCCAGTGTCGGCGACTTCCAGGGCCGGATGACTGGCAGCAAAGGTCTGCTCTGGCATGACTCTTTGGCGACGCAGTTCAGGGGTGTCCTGGGCCCCAGCCATGTCAGGTCAATGAAGGGTGAGTCCGGCTGACACGGGGGGGCCACCCTTAAGCCCGACAGAGAGGGACTGCCATTGGTGGAGCAGGGGGCAGAGCGAGAGGTAGCAGGACAGGGGGCAGAAAAAGGGTCAAACGGGGAGTGAGCTGCTTTGGGGGCGATGAAAGAATCAGCTTCCCGAGCGAAGGGGTCGCAGTCTGTGGTAGGGAAGGGGTCGCGTTCTGTG
>JABFEB020000002.1:16271005-16282934 GCA_019775895.2 Stomatorhinus ivindoensis | reverse complement strand
ATTGTGGTGGTGTATAGAGCCAAAAATGTTAGCATTGTGTCGATGTCCCAATATTTATGGACCTGACTGTATATGCATATGCAAAATGTATTAACAGGAATACAATATCAGAGTTTTCACTACCCAGGAAGAAGAAACAAACACTTTTGCATATTTATATAATCACCCTTTTTTCTCAGCAATCATAATAGTGGTTCATCCATAGAACTAGTGTTGATGGTTTCTGGAGTGACAGCTCACTGCACTTCACTGCACTTTGAGTGGTATCCCCAGCCTGAAGTGCTCTTGGGTTGCTCTTCTTGTTTGCTTCCTCCCCTTGTAAAGTTTGTTTCACCTGCGACCACGTGGTTCGCAGGTCGGGTGAAGATGGTGGCCAAGTCTTGCTTGCTTGCAGAGAACCTTTTTCGAGTTAGGAAGCCTGTACTCCAGAAGCATGCAAAGCATGGGCACTGCCTAGCATGACCATGCAGTTCAGCTTTGGGACTCCTGTACCGTGTGTAGTATGTGCCTTCCGGTCATGTGCAGCAGTTCACACCGTTCAGCTTCTCCCCGTCATTAACTTTGAATAACCCAGTGCCTTTGCTGCTGCCAATCCCTGCTTAGGTCGTGATCCCACCACCTCCCTGTTGTCGCTTTCGGCTTGGAGGAGCTTCATGTCACACCACCCATCTGCGCCATCCAGCATCACCCTTTATTCATCAGCACAAAATCACTTTACTAAAGTTAGTCTATAATTTTTCTCTGATCCACTTTATATGTTGCTTAATGTGTGCTTAATTGTGAGGTTGCCTGAGACTAGACTTCCTGACTTCACCCAGCAATCTAAGGATTCTGCATCTCTTGTCATGTTTCACACCTGACACGCCTGCACTGCTTAGTAAGGGATATCTAATGAGAATCAGGTTAAGTTGACATTTGCCCCAGGCATTAATGTTCTTAAATCATTTTCCTTTGGTTTGTATTATTTCTTTGTTCATATCATTCACTGCTTTTTCATAGTTTGGTGGTAATATTTTTGAACTCTCCAGTTTTGTTTTAGCATGAGCCAATAACTGTTTTTCTCGGGCTGACAAGACAGAGACAATCACATCATCACTGAATGTTTGGCATTATTCTTCAACCTGCACAATAACACTGGAAATGCTTTTCTCATGGTTTGCTGTTATCTGCAAACTAGAGGTCAAACAATGTTCTATAACATAGGTAGAGACAAGCTTAGTATATTGCCTTTAGTACAATAAAAACAGTTATTCATTTTGTCTCTTTGTTCTTAAGATATTTAAAATATTACACTGGTATAATAATTTCAGACATGCCGTACACAGAGCTCAGTTCCCAACAGCAACACCAGAGTGACATTGAAATCCAGCATGTAAGATGGAATCAGGCCTTTAGAGCAGTTTGGACAAACAAACCGCTGCTGAACTTCAGCTGTTCGCCAGTCATCCAGACCTGCATACTCTGAATCTGTCCCAGTGACCAGGAAGAGCCTCTGTTTATAGGTCTGCCTTTATTTGTACAGTCCATCACACAAAATGGAACCATGAACTTTCAAATCCATCCTCTGTTTATTCCCAAACACTCACAGCACAGATAAAGTACAGCTCCCTAACTAAATTGCCATGAAACACAATATCAGTACGTACATCATTTCAGGCACAGGACCTAACAAGTTCAATTCCTCACTGTTCTGTGTTTTACCTGGTTGACAAGCATGGAAATGAATCAAGCAGCAAGCTTTCTTACGCAGGATAAAACGTTGGATCTTGCTTTTTAACATATAACACAACTGCTTTCCATTTGAATAAACTGCAGAGGGGAAGAGCTCAGATGACTAAGCAGGTGTTTTCCTCAGCCAGCTGCTCACCTGTTCTCACTTGACTCAAAGTACGAGGCACTGGGACTCCACCCTAAGTAGAGAACATACTCTACGTGCTTTCAGCTCAGCATGGCTGTGACTTGAGTAGGACTGGTTTACTCTATCAGGAACTGCTGACATATTTATTGCTTAACATACAAATCAACAGTAAACTGATAACATACCAAAATCAAAAATTCTGTACATTCACTTGAAGGAACATTTGTGATGATGTGTGAATTTGCTGGAACTTTTTTCTGCTTTCCTCAGTGCCAGCGTAGCTCTGCATTCAGACCTGGTCACAAGTATTGGAGTTTGATTTTGTAATTTGCTATTATATACCTGAGGAGTGTGACCAGTGAGAGAAAGCATGCTTTAAAAACCTTCAAACTTTAACTAAACATGCGTTATTAACTGAAAATCCTGTTTCCTCCTAAACATTATCCCTCTGTTCTGAATCTAGCACCTGCTCTCCTCTGCGGAGCCTCTGTGCATATCCTGAGGGATGTAAGGTCACACATGTGGGATGGGTGGTTTAGTAACATTTAAGTGGAGTTGTCTAACATGGAGGATCCTGGATTGGTCACATTTGCAACATAAGGGTCAAACCTTTAACAATTAAAGACCTCACTGCCATTGCCACTGCGACCCCCAGCAGCACAGAGGACTTCCATCACGATTAAAGGGCATGAACATGTCTTACCTCCACACGTCGCTGCCTTTGGAGAAGGTGGACGTCTTGATCACCTCGGGTGCCATCCATGCGTAGGTGCCCGCTGTGCTCATTTTGGTGGTTTTGTGCCACTCGCGTGCCAGTCCAAAGTCTGTGATCTTCAGGGTCTTATTTTCTACACATTCGTTCTCGATAGGCTCGGCCAGGAGGACTGTGTTCCCAGGGATGGTAGGAGAGACAGAAATAGAAAGCCAAAGTGAGGAACTTGCCATCTGACCGACCAACAGAGTAACATTGGTAAGCAATTCACAGATGGCATCTGGGTACATAAATCCACCCTTGCAAAATAATGAGACCAGGGCGACATTCCGTTCATTGGGCTGCAGACTAAGGACAACTAGGAGATCCTGCACAAACAACTGACAGGCAGCCAACGGCAGCAACACGTTGCCACAGCAACCGGCAGACAAACATACAAACCAGAACTCATGGGTCTTTCACTTCCTCTTCCACCCCATCCCCCTCACCAGCCTAGATTAATCAGATCAGTCTCTCAAACAAAATTAGTAATACTCTTTGCCTTAATATAGGAGGCCTGCCGCCCTTATTGCTGAACGATGAAAATAAAAAGTGGAAGCATTTCTTGACAGTTTGGCCTGTCATTTCACTGTCAGCTACGCTTAATGCTGCATGATGCTTTCTCTAATTTACTGGTAAGTAGTCAACCGCAATAAAAATAAAGCATGCCAGGAAAAAAAAAGTCTGAACTGCTGTGGCTTCAGATACAGTGAAATGGTGGAAAAGACCATTTCCACCAGCAGAAGTTTGTTGACGTTTAACATTTCGGTGCTACTGTCTGACCCGCCTCTCTCTTGGGGCCATGATGACACAGTCACTCAGGCTCAGATTAAATTAGCCTGCATATTATGGTGGCACACTGTTTTTGGAATTACACAAACATCACAGACTGCAATAAGATAAACATCACAAACAGCCACGTAAACAAATTACTATAAACATCAAAAATCAAAAGCTTCATTATAATATATAAAGCCACTGGTGACTGCATGTTTGGTTTATCCATCCATCATATAGCAGCTTGTCCTAGGCTGGATTTGGGGGCTGTGGTGCCCACCCAGGCACTGCAGGGCGGATGGCGTGGGAACACCCATTGTGGGATGTCAGTCCATACAAGGACAAGATCACACACTGCAAGGAATTTCAAAGACGCCAATCAGCCTACCTGAACGTTTTTAGACTCCATAGGGAAAGCTATAGAGCACAGGGAGGGCCTGCAAACTCCACCCACGCAGGGCAGAGGTGAGGTTCCAACCCCTACCTCTGGGCTTGTAACTCATGGAGCTGGCATGCCACCACACACTGGGTCTAGCGCTCTGCTATCAGAACTCAATCAGAATGGAAAGCAGACATCCAGTGAGGTCTTGTGAACCTTCCTGTTGTCCAGTCTATTTTATATCCCTCCCATCATATCAATTTCGTTTTTCATTAGCTACTACCATTTAGTCGTTAATGACTTCAGTCATTTACAAGTCCAGGAAAACCTTATGCGGTGTGTCTGTTACTGCAGTAGTTATTTTGTTGAGGCCAGACCTACCATCACTCTGTCCACAAATTTCACAATGGTGTTGGAGCTGTTGTGTTACTAGGCACAGAGATCCAAAATCTTTGCCTTCCTGTGTAAGTAGCTCTGTGACTTTATTGAGTTGTTTTGCTTTCAGGCATCTGTTTAATTCCCACTTATGACTCCCACTGAGGAGCATTTCAGTGTGATCCTCCTCTCTCCCTCACACTGGTAGCACAGCTCACATCCTGCATTTTGTCCACTTGTTCGGTGACACTGCCATTGACTTCAGAATGGAATGTAGCACAGGGACCCAAGCTATTCAGGGAGGAGAGCAAGCAGGACAGCCAGAGGCCCTGAATAGCCTCATACAGATCAAGAGAGGGGCCACAGAGAACAGCCTCACACAGACATAGAGGGGCCACAGAGAACAGCCAGAGGCCCTGAACAGCCTCACACAGATAGAGAGGGGCCACAGAGAACAGCCTCACACAGACATAGAGGGGTCACAGAGAACAGCCAGAGACCCTGAACAGCCTCACACAAACAGAGAGGGGCCACAGAGAACAGCCTCACACAAACATAGAGGGGCCACAGAGAACAGCCAGAGGCCCTGAACAGCCTCACACAAACAGAGAGGGGCCACAGAGAACAGCCTCACACAGACAGAGAGGGGCCACAGAGAACAGCCAGAGGCCCTGAACAACCTCACACAAACAGAGAGGGGCCACAGAGATCAGCCTCACACAGACAGAGAGGGGCCACAGAGAACAGCCAGAGGCCCTGAACAACCTCACACAAACAGAGAGGGGCCACAGAGATCAGCCTCACACAGACAGAGAGGGGCCACAGAGAACAGCCTCACACAGACAGAGAGGGGCCACACAGAGCAGCCTGAGGGATTTAAGGTGTCAGGTTTTTATTTTTTTCTTATATAAAGTAAAATTTCCTTTATGAAAATTATTTAATTTCTCTTTATCTTAAACTTTGGTTGCAGAGTATCCAATGACCAACCTAGATATTTTGTTTCAATATTCAGGATCCGGAAACAAAACCAGTTCTGTGAGCAACTGCTTATGATATGCACCCACACTCTAGCAGCTGGAGGAAGCCCCACCAATCGCACAGCAAGCATGCACAGTGATCAGTGTGTCACCTAACATGGCACTTCAAGGAAGAATGCAAACCACTTTATCTTTCATAAAATGTCATAAAACCTTCAGAAGGACTTCAATGTTTAATGAAAACTACCCAAACTTGCATACATAATTACATATATTAAACAAAAATGTGGAATGAAATGATCATGTGCAGAAGTTAAATGTTTCATTCCGTAACACAGTAACTAGTAAGCAAATGTTTCTAGTAGAAGATCTAATTGCTAAACCAGCAGAATCACTGAATGTGACTGTCATATTAGTGCACAGAAGCACTAAATGTGACTGTCGTATTAGTGCACAGAAGTGCTGAATGTGACTGTCGTATTAGTACACAGAAGCGCTGAATGTGACTGTCGTATTAGTGCACAGAAACGCTGAATGCGACTGTCGTATTAGTGCACAGAAATACTAAATATTTTTTCTTAATGGCTTCCAAAACGATAAAGATCTTATCCCAACATTACCCCTGTCCTGCCCCGATCGTCTGCTCCTTCTGTGTGTCACGCCCCCTCATTAACCTCAGGTGGGATCCCCATATGATCAGCTGTTTCTGGTTGTTGTCATTAGTCCTCTGTATTAAGTCCGCGTTTCAGTTTGTTTCCCCAGTCCGGTCATTGGGTGTGTTGGACTTGCTTACAGCGCTGGCTTAAAGCAACGCATTCTGACCCTGACACAATGTGTTATGGTTAGATGTATTGTGACCTCTCACCCGGCTGCACAAACTGGAACCACCTCCGTCATGACACACCTTTACCCTTATTGGCTGAAGAGTTTAGTTACAGGCATGATGTTTGTATACTAGGCAGTTCCGATACGTAATCTGCTATTTTTCCTGAATATCACGTAAAGCAGTGAGAACTGGTTTTCAGTTAATTTACCTGGTAAAATAAAGTTTAAATAAATGACATAAATGCTCTAATAGTACACTTTAGTTAGTGGTTTATTTATTGCTAGTTACTGTAATATTGCACTGTAGTATGACTCATTTCCTGACGTGTATAATTTATATTAGGTCAGTGTTGACGGTTTGACTTCTGATATTCAGATCGATTTCTAAGTCAAACTGGTTTGTTCGACTTTCAAGAAATTCGAGTTCTAGTGAGCTTGAGAACCGAGGTACCACTGAACTGCTTTAACCCCAAAATAAAATAAAAAGCAATGCACTTTTCAACAAGATATGCTCCAGACATGGAACATCTATTCTTGCTGCAAGATTAACAAAGGTGGTCATCACTGTGAAGAGCAAGACACTTACTCCAAGTCCAATGAGTGTGACCCACGGCAACCCCAAGAACGACACACATCAGACACAGCAAGGGGTAAGTGTGTTCCTCAGCCACTTCCCCACCCAGACCGAGATGCTCACTGCTTTGTATGTTCATTACTTTTGGACAAATTGTTTGGACAGATGGATGGATGGAAAGACAGACACACAGACAGACAGACCAACGACTGATGGCTCGACATGGCAAAACGTTTGCTGTCATGGCAAAAAAGCATCCATCCAACCAATCATCTAATCCAACGCCTGACTGACCCAAAAGCCCCATTGCCACCCTCTCCATTCCCCTTGCCCATGCACTTATTATGGGATTCAGCTGGTTAACGGCACTAGCAGGCAATATTTCATTGTCATTTATATTCTTATAAAGCTCTAATAAAGTGAGCTTACTTAGGTATTTTCCAAGGAAAAGAAAATGAGATATACACACCAAAGCCTGCTTATATATCCTTATTTTATCATTATGGTGTCATGCGGGAATGGGAACAAACTGATAAAGTACACCCGTTAATCTATCCACTGGTGACCTAATAACATAAGCAATAACTTCCAGTGAGAAGCCCCCCCCCTTTTTTCAGTACATTGATATCAGCTGGGTGTACACGACATGCGTTATTTTACCATTATGGTAGACTGAGTAGGACTGAAAATGTACTGATCTCGTGTTGTTGGGTTTTGTATTTGGAAGCGGGTCACACACCGGAAGCACTTCAGTTCCCATGGCAAACCTGCTAAGTTAGACTGAGTCACATACACAGTTAGACTGTGTAAAGTGCAGTTGTTCAGTGAAGCACTGGAGATGGACTAACTGTTGAGGTCTTATTTTAGCAACCACTAAAAAAACGTAGTTTTAACTGTCATTAAAAATAACTAACCTACGTATATTCATAAATCATTAAGTGCTTGTTTATTAGAGAAATTATTTAATTTCATTTCATTTCACTTTCATCGATAGAGAGGGAACATACCGTCACTAAATAATAAATATATAACCACCAGTCCCCTGCCTGTTCAGTAATTGCTCATCCAATGTCTTGCTGAAGCCTCTTCCACAGATTAGCAGGGTGAGGTACCCCCCCTGCTCTGGCCCTGGTACAGCGCGATGCAGGAAATGCCCAAAGACTCTCACACAGTCACCTGTACCACTGCATGACAGCACTTGAAAAAGGTACTACTAAATACTTGGGCAACTACTGGCTGCATGAATGGATATGTGTGAAAGGCTGTGTTACATCACTACAAGTATTTATGCTGAACAAACAGAAGTGCTGCCCGAGAAAGAATGCAAGTGCAGCATCTATCTACTCCATAAACAACACTGTGCATTAAATTGTTAAGAACAAAAGATAAAGTTAAACATATGTCTAATGTAGTAAATGAGACAAAGGTACACCCTAAGAATTTATGTCATGTCATGATGACCTAATGTCACCTAATGGCTCATTTATACCACTATGTAGATTTTAGGATAATCAGACCATTTTGTCCAATGTTTTCATAAAAAGTCCTCAGACATCATGCAATGTTATCAAATTTTATTACACCATATCTATAAAAATACCAATATGGTTTAAAACTTTTTCCTTACTTTGAACCTTGCAGGAAGTCAAAGACGTGGGAAATTATACACTCAGTTAGAGCAGAAATCATGCTTTTGCTGTGAGGAATAGAGACCAAAATAAGCAATGTGAACATGAAGAAGGCTGATGTGTAACTCTGTGGGGCGTTTTCTGCTCAGTTCACAGTGACACAGGCTGGCTGGAGGAGCTGCAGAGCTGCGCGCCACCAGCCCGCATCTCCCCGCCGTAGGCGAAGGCAGAATTCCGACAGGGGTGGGGGCTTTCCCAGGAAAAAGGGCAGCTTTGTCCGGAGAACGGCAGCGACTCGGGCCATCGGACGACCTGGCAGCCTCTCCACGGACAGCAGGAGAGAGAGAGGGATGCACCGAGGCAAACTGTCGTGCTACACATAGTTATTATAGCCTGTGCTGCCAAAAGCATGGCTATTATACAGAAGGGAGCACATCTGAGACGTCTGGGCTCCTCCACAAAGCACACGCTGCTGGCGCCTGCAGACTGAAGGCCCAATACAAGCAGCCCTGTGGTAGGAACCTGCTTATCAAACAATGAAGCTTACTCTTTTTTCCCTCCTCTCTTTACATATGATTCACTACGCTAAAGCGACCGCAGAAGGCTCTGGTGTGTGTGTGACGTGTAAGCGTGCTCTCTGGCTTTCTGCGGCTCCTCTCTCAGCTTAGCTGAAATGCAAACTTCTGCCCATGTAACATGCCACGTTTCCAGCACCAGATAAATGGCCGACACTCTGCTCAGACCCCATGCCTCACTCATAGCTGCATGTGTGTGTGTGTGTGTGAGTGATTATGTTTATATAACATTGTGGAGACCAAATGTTCCCAACAATGGAGTAAAAACCTTTTATTTTCACATTGTGGGGACAATGTTTCAGGATTTTTCATGTAATATGTACTGGTACTTGTGCAAATGGCAAATAAATTAGATTTCAAAAGAAGAAAATGCTGAAATAAAAGTGTCTGACTGCCCAGCAGCCATAATCACAATACTCTGCATGCAGGTACTCCCAGCTCTTTGACTGGTCACCAGTTAAAGCAAAGGGGAAAAACACCTTTAAAAGAGGGAGAAATGCTTAGAATTCCTTAAATGCATTTAAACTATGTCAAGTCTTTTAAGCCACCAGTGGAATCAAGAGAGATGACAGAGGGGGTTACCATGCAAACGTTATTAATTATTGAGAGATGCTTAACCAATCAGCAAAGACAGATCTTTCATGTGCAATGTGGTATGAGAACTCTATTAAAATCTGGTGCATGATTGTCAGTGTTTATTAAATAGACTGCAGCAGAAACATACCTAACATATTAAAGATGGGAGAAATAGGGCCTTAAAATCAATGGCAGATGGAATTACTGCACACTGCCCATCATGCTGAGTACAGCTTCATGATGATCTATGACATTCCAGGGTACACAGGCTGTAGGCTTGAGGAAATGTCCACATTCGATCTAAAGAATCTGGGTTGCCTTGACTTTTCACTAATACCTTATTATAAATAGAAAAGCCAGCTGATCATTTTGACCCTATGGGAACCAACAGTAGCTCCAAGTCTCAGAATCAAGACAATTGATGAATGAATTTAACATTACATGCTTCAGTAAAGATAAACCTGCATAAATTGTAATAAAATAACCCTTGGAAGGTTAATTTTCTACCTCTGGGAGCTTGGACTGGATTTTTTTATAAAGTTAAATGCTCATGCTGGGGATGGTTTGTATCTAAAGGTGTCCCGAAAGCTGGGAGCCCCACCTCATTAAATACATAGAGCCACAGCATGTCCTGCAGTCTTGCCAACAGTCTACTGAGCTGCCAGTAAGCTGGCATACCCTCAAACAGGAACCAGAGGAAGGCTTTCCTAACTGTTCCAGACATATCACAAGTGCAACAAAACACTGCCTGACCTTGCAAAAGTATTAGTAACAGCTTAACCAATCAAAACAATCAGGACTAATGCAAACATTACAGAGCTTACATGGAGTATCATAATGTCAATCTGATTCACATTGTCTGATTCATGATGTCAATCTCTTCTGCCTTGATAAAGGGTAACCCTGGCAGAGAGGGTGACTGCACCCACAGGCTATGGATCTGTGCCAGCAATTGAAATGTTGCTGGTCTAAATCCTATGAATGGCTGGAGTGACTCTACTCTGTTGGGCCCTTGAGTAAGGCATGGAAAATTTGGGGGTTGGTGGCAGGATTGATACTCCAGCCACTGGAAGAAACTCACACTGTTCCATAGGACTAGTGTGATGCTGAGGTATCACCTGTCACATGGCTGCACTCAGGTTCTCATCACTGAGGTGGTTTGTTGTGTGGTGGTTGTGGCAATGTGCTGTAATCAGTGCCTGCTCCGTACCACCACCAGTGTGGATTTTAACCACACCGCGGCACCAATACTGCACTTGTTAAGGTCTTAAATGATTCACATCTAAGCAGTGATGAATCAAAAATCACAGTTTTGATATTACTGGATGTCAGTGCTGCTAGACAGAGTAGAAAAATGAGTGGGTCCATGTTAAAGTGGTTTGAATCATATTTACAAGATAGGGACTACTTTGTGTCAATAGATAATTATGAATCTGAGCAAACAAAAATCACATGTGGAGTTCCTCAAGTATCCATTCTTAGTCCTCTACTATTTAACATTTACATGCTCCCCCTTGCACATTATGAAACATTCTAACATCTCTTACCATAATTATACAGATGACACACAATTCTACATCACAATGTCACCATGTGATTATAGTTCCTTAGATTCACTGAATATGTGTATTGAACAATTCAATGAATGGATGTGCCAGAATTTTCTACAACTGAATACAGAGAAAACTAAAATAATTTCTTACCCCCAAAAAAAGCAAGACTGAAAGCCACTGCTCACCTTGAATCAATGACACTGAAACCTACAAATCAAGCCAGAAAACAGTGTAGACTTTTAGATCTGGATTCCAACCTTAATTTCAACAACCACATAAACACAATTACAAAATCAGCTTATTACCACCTTAAAAACATTGCAAGAATTAAAGAATTCCTGAATTAAAAGATTTCCAAACAAGATACAGAAAAGCTTGTTCATGCATTTATTTTTATCAGACTAGATTATTGTTATAGTGTCATCACAGATCTTGCCAAAAAAAATCAATCAGACAGCTGCAGCTCATCCAGAATGCTGCAACCAGAGTCCTCACTGCATATCAAGTCAGTGCACTGGCTTCCTGTACATCACAAGTCTGTATTTAAAGTATTATTACTTGTGTAAAAAGAACTAAATGGTCTCGGGCCCAGATACATTTCTGATCAACGTTATGAAGCATCCAGACCCTTGAAGTCACCCGGGGATAGGTTTACTCAGCATTCGCAGAATCAACAACAAGCAAGGTGAAACTACATAGCTGGCATCAAATTGGGTGTTTCAGCCTTGTATGCCCTCTGATACACTGGCTTCAAATCGTGTGTTCCCCAGCATTGTACCCTGTGCTGCCCCACCCATGAGCCTGACCGTGATAAGAGGATAGCTGGAATTCAAAGTTGCTTATTTTTAAGCTATTGTTGCTGCATATAGGTGATGAATTTAACCTTTGCATCTGAACTCTTGCATAGAGTCACGTTCTATGTAGAAATAGGGTTTCAGGCAGCAGGGAAGATGGTGGCGCAGGAAGTAGCACTATCGTTCGGCAACTGTAGGGTTGCAGGTTCAAGCCCTGATTCCTCCTGACCCCATCAAAGTGTCCTTGAGCAAGACACTGAACCCCCAATTGCTCCCGGTATGCAGGT
>JABFEB020000002.1:16239470-16252155 GCA_019775895.2 Stomatorhinus ivindoensis | reverse complement strand
GGGGGGACAGTTTTGTAACGAAAAGGTCGCAGCCACGTGCTTCTTTTAAAAGAAAAAGTTGATTCATTAAAAAGGTGTGCGGTGCACATTCAGACCGAGCTAACCGAGTCCTACAAGTATTTTTTAAATAGTGGTGTAATACAGGCGCCTTAACCTCGGACGCTACACTGACATTAATCTTTACTAATTAATAAGCAAGAATATTACATGTAGTGATAAACTATTTTGGTACATTTTAAGCTTGATTTACATGCAACTGCAATACCCATATTAAATAAAAACGTTTAAACTTTATTTTGTATTGCGCTATACAGTGGCAACACGACATGCCGACAAATGAAATAGTAACATACTGCATCTAGGAGACTGCGATCATAAGTGCATATGATAACAATGAACTAATGTGCAGAATGGCCCATTCAGGATCCCCCAACCCCGGCGTGCGCTCTGTACCTGATAAGGCTCCCCCTCCTATCTGATTGTGATGTAATTGACCGCAGCGCGTAACCCAGAAACCAACTGTTGCACTATTTGCAAATAATAAATATGCTAGTATTATTAGGGGTCGAAAGCTTGTGGTGCTATGAGCTATTATTATTATTATTATTATTATTATTATTATTATTATTATTATGTGTGATGCTTGCACGAGGAGAGCCTACTACATCATTTCGTTGTGCACGTGCACAGCGACAATAAAGTTGACTTTACTCTCGTTATGATTCAAATACCGACCCAAATTAAACTAGAAATACTCAAGTTAATTTTAAAAAAGTAATAATATTGAAGAAGACAGACGTCTATTCAACACGAGTAGCTGTACAAATCTGACACCCATGTATGTATTTTTATTTCAGTACAAATCCTGTTCATGATGAGCGACCCATCCAACCAGCAACAAATGATAAAATACTTTTAATTAGTTATAGGTAGTCTCGACATACCAAGTAACACAGGCAGTAACCCTAATGCAGTGCTCACTCCGCAACTAATCGTTAAACATGTGACACTTAAAAAGGTACCGATATAAACTTGGATTGACACGCACTGTCAGAGCTACTGTATATAGGCCTAGCTGTCAAACAAAGGGCTTGACTCAGCTCGGCACGGCTCGGCTGCTAGGCCGCAACTCCTAGCTTAGCCTGACGCGCGCTCCTCCAAGGTCCCTTTGGGTTACTGCTGAAATGTACTCACCGGGGGGAACCTGGCGTTATATTTCTTCTTTTTACTAGGCATGTTCGTTTGATCGTTATTTTTTTTAGAAACTTGAACCTATATTTAATTTCGTCGTATGTGCTCACACGTTCCCACTCAGCGTTCCTGGAATCTGGAGGAGTCTGTCGGGTCCCGTCGCCTGCATATTGCAACCAGTGCCCGTATCTGGAAAGCTTGTGCTGAGCGAGACCGGGCAAGCAGCTCGTCGGCGTTTTACGGTAGACCCGAGCGCCAGACTTACACTATTGCGCATTTAATCGACCCTTTACGGTTTTGTGCGTGTTTGCTCGTAGTATTGTGGTATGGTTTAAATAAACCGTTGGCGTATCCCTGTTTTTGGGAGAAGGAAGGCTACGTACTCTTCGTGAGTATAGTTACATAAAATTGTAATATTTTCTGCTGAGTATGACTGCTTCATTTTAATTGTATATTTGGACTTAGTGTAGATATGCCTGGGGAGGGATAACTCACATGTAATAATAGCTCTTGAGTAATGTACAAGTAGTGGTTAACTACGTTGTATTTGACGTGGAGCTCGGTAATCGAACCTGGGACGTGCGTAATAGTATTCACATATTCATCCATATACTAAGTGGTCGTCCTGGACTGGATCGGGCATGGGCATAGTCAGGGATGGGCAGTACCAAAGACACCGTAACTGCATATTTTCGGACTGTTGTAGGAAGTATCAAAGTTCGCGTCGCCGCAATAATCAGCTTCGCTCTGGCGGATATTTTACTGCGGCGGTTCCGAGGTGAACCAAGTGCTTCCTGCTACTAGTCCATGTCATTATCTTGCTGATAAATAAGCAAGTGCCCGTTTTAAGATAATGTCCTAGCATACCAGTGTATGCTTTATGACTACAAAAACCCGAACTGATTTGTCAGAATGAAAGACATCAATCAACAGTTGACTGTAAAAAATATTAAATGACACCAGTAATCCTACCTTCGCAATGGTAACTGGGACATGGTGGAATATAGCTAGAACACTTATCAGTCAGCTCTGTCAAATAGCATTCATTGCTATTTGGTGATTATGTGTTTTCTGCACCCCTGTAGCACTTAAGTCTGTCTTTCAGCTAAGGGAAACGGTGACAGGAGTTACCATAAAAATGGAAGAAGTCTTTGGAGAGGGTGACACAGAGAACCCAGCAGTCATGTCTGCAGATGCCCTAGCAGCAGAATCCATGGCGGCTGACATGGACCCCTGGATAGTATTCGATGCTCGCAAGACTCCTCGGGCTGAGTTTGAGCAGTGGCTTGAATCGAACCAGCCCTCACAAGTCAGCCGCTTTGGAGAAGATAGGGAAAACCCTTCCCCTGTAGGATGGATCGCAGTGTACAGCCCAAACCACAGTCCCAGCACTGGTGATGTTACTGGGCTCCAGGAGTCCTGGGAGAAGTTGCTGGCCAGCGGGCGGCCAGTTGGCTTTCCGTCAGTAAAGGAGCTGGCTCTAAATCACGGTGTGCTCTCTGGAAAATGGCTTATGCACCTGGACACGGGCTTCAAGGTGGATCATGCTTGGGAAGGGATAGCCAGAGCTACTGTGGATGGAAAGATCTTAGCGGCCAAGGTGAGCCCACGCATGCCTAAATCTGACAGCAAGCACGTCATCTGTGTCTACAATCAGACCTTCACGGATGAGGACCAGGTCATGAGACTAGATGCGGAAATACGGGCCACAGGTGTGAAATGCCCGCTGTCCTACAAGCCTGACGTTTACACCTACCTGGGCATCTACCGCAATAACTGCTGGAACATATGCCCGACCATTTATGAGAGCAAGTTTGACCTGGAGTGTGTTCCACGTCGCTCCCATATTGTGAATAAAGTCACAGGTTTGGTGGTCTCATGATGGCAGTCACAGACATTGGATGCTATGACCTCTGACAAAATATAACAGAACTTATGTTATGTTAATAGTAAATTAGGGCTCCAGTATCTCAGTATGTAGATTTACTGGGTTTTTTTGGGGGGGGGGGTGCAGCTGCTTCCATCATTTTGTGAAGGGGGTAGGGATACATTATTGTGAGTGGCAGCAGCTTGACAAGTGAATCAAAATTTGTTTGCTTTCTCATTCATAAAGACATTCAAAATTTTCAGATGGTGAATTCCTTCTTTCACTTATTTTCAGTTGCTTTATGGAAAATACTTAACAGGAAAACATTAGCTATGTTTTACGAGTTATTAGTAGTGCAGGTAGGTGAAGATTTTTGTTTGTATTTTTAATACTATAACATGCATATTCAAATTGCCTCTGGCAATTTTACACCTTTATACATAGAGGTTTAATGCTGGCTTTCACTAAAGGGAAGGTGCCTTGTTATGATTCAAGTATGATCCTTATATCTAATTTTTACTTTCATCTACCATTTACCTCCATATGACTAAAACTGTGCTGCTGATCTTAAGGAAAGGCTCACAATTTACTGAAAGGCTGAGATATTCAAACAGTGTGATGTGCCCTCCGTATAGAATGCAAAGGAAAAAACTAGGGGAGTTGAGCTATGATATTAACATTATATGCCTGTACACATTATATGATGCTAACAAATTAAAATTATTAAATACAGGATATACCACATACGGAATACTTCAAACTGTCATGGCAAGTAATGTAACGAAAGTTTATGGTAGGGAAAGTAGTTCAATTAATGCTGACAAACTGGGAGAATCCATGGAGATATTTCTAGCTGCTAGTAGTGATAAAGAAAATGTGATTACAAAGCAATCTAAAACAAGTAGAAACAGAAAATATAATGATGCGTATTTGGAGTACGTTTTGTATGTGGGAAATCAGGACTAATATCAATCCTAAAGGGGCTCAGTCAAAAAAAAGTTTGAATACCACTGCTATAAGGGCAAGTTACTGAGCTGAAGGAGACTCTACAAAGCCTTCTGTTTTCTTGGTTTGCATAAGAACAGATCAGTCTTACTTACAAGATGAATCTATGATACCGGTCCAAAGCTTTGGACCTCTCAAACGATACCAGCGTCTCTAATTTCTATATGCCAAGCATGCCCAATGTTTTTCACGATACACTACACCTACCTGTATGTTTATAATAAACATTGCTCAGTACAGCATTTCCCTTTATACATACATATTTTAATATAGATTTGTAAAAAAAAAAAAAAAAGTTTACCAAGTGTTGAGAAAAATGGCTAAAAATCTTGAGTTTCAACTAATAATTGCTGATATTTTTCCAGGATTACAACCTATGGTCTTAAAAAATCTGGAGTAATTAACAAAAGCCATCAGAATGAATGTTCTTGTAAAGTGATACACGTCTAGAAAAACTGCATAATTATGAAGTTATTAAAGAAGTGAGTGTATCTACTACCTTTACTTCTGCCTCTAGAAACTGGCCAGGATATTTACTGATATGGTTGGTTAATTTCCATGTCTTAAAGTAGAGGGAAATCTCACCCTTTTGAGGTTCCCCACTATGAGATATTTAACCTCTAGCACCGACAGACAGTCCCCAGGTTAAGAATGTCCAACTTACAGATAGCTTGTACTTACAGATAGCTTGTACAGACTCCCATGAAGCCTTTATATTAAAAATTCAAGTTAAATGCAATGGTTCGTAATAACTACCTCAATACTCACTTCTCTGTGATACTCATGAAAACATTGCACGTCTTAAACGGTTGGTAGGCTTGAGGTACAGTACTCTAGTTATTTTTATCATTAGTTGTAGTAGTAGTAGTCGTAGTAGTGCGCTGCATTAGTTTTAAGATGTTTTAGTGTATTGCAAGTGTACAAGTCTTGTATATGCATTGAAAGGTAAAATACTACATACTAAGACAAACATTTGATTAACTGACGCTAAATAAGAACTGTATGTACCTGTTCCGACTTACAAATTCGATTTAAAGACAGAATTAGGATGGGATCATGTTCATAACCTGGGGACCGTCTGTACTTTAGAATTAAAGACTGATATGTATCAACTAATGTCAAAGTGCAAACCCGACTCATCCCCAGTCAGCGTCCTTCAAAAATGACTAACTCAGGCAGACATGCTGGAGAAACTCATTATACTGATAGTAGAACGTGTAGTCAGAAAGTTATCATTGTCAGATTTTTATATGTGTCTTTATAAATTCATGGTGCAGCTGGTATAACAACCACACCCTTAAAGGGGGCACATCTAGGCCATATCTACCAACCACACCCTTAAAGGGGGCACATCCAGGCCATATTTAGAATTTAGTGATCAATTGTCATTGTTGACACCACAGCACACAACAATGAAATGCAGCCTCTGCATTTAATCCATATGTGATATAGCAGGGAGCAGTGCTTGGGGGTGGCACCTTGCTGATCAGGGATTTGAACCAACAATCTTTCAATTACATGTGTGCTTCCGTAACCATTAAGCCACTACTGCCCATCAACACATATGTACCAACGATACTCCTAAAGGCGGGACATCCAGACCATATATACCAACCACAATCCTGAAGGGGGCACATCCAGGCCATATAAACACATTTAGTAATTGGAAAAAAGCTGTGGTTGAAAGCAGAGGTTGCTGGATTTCCAAGACTTTTTGTAGTGAAATAACTTGAAGATTTATTTGAGACATGCATGTTTTTTTCTTTTCACTCAAAATTATATATGAAATTTTAATAGGTGATGAGCATCATCACCTACAGGTACAAGGTTGTAGTCAAGTTCAGTGGTGTGGAACTTGCTTCTCCTCACACTGGAGATGTGGGTTTCCTGTCCTCCAGCTGTCCAAAGATGTTCCTCAGGTCATTGAGTAACACTAACCCAGTGTTCATACATGAAATCAGTGATTGCTTATCCCTTTGATGATGTACCCTGCCCTTTGTCCTGGGCTTATTATAACCATCACTAAACACCGAAGGCTGATCAATGGCACACCTCCAGAGTTGGATAGTTCAGGTCCAGAAAGTAAAAACCCAGACCAAGATTTTGTTTCAACCAACCAATTGAGTACTCTGTGACTATGGGTGCGTTCGACTTCATGCAGCCACTTACAGCGCTGGCTTAAAGCAATGCATTCTGGTCCTGATGCAATGTATCATGGTTAGATGTTTTTGTCCAACTTTAGCTGGCACTACAAAATGTCACCACACATCACCATGTCACATAGTATAAAAACCTTGTGAGAGCAAGACTACTTAAGATAGATGGTGCAGCACCTCTCTGCCAGCTGCACAAACTGGATCCGCCTCCGTGATGACATAACTTTGCCCTTATTGGCTGAAGACTTTAGTCACACACATGATGTTTCCTAGGCAGTTCCGATGCGTTATCTGTTTCTCTCAAAAAGCATGTAAAGCAGTGAAAACTGTTTTTCAGTTAATTTACCGAGTAAAATGAAGTTTAAATGACATAAAAAAACGTGTTAGTTGTTTATTTATTGTTAGTTACTATAATGTTGCACTGTTTATTTGTTTAATCGTCTAGTCTGTGAAGAAGGCATTCAAGTAAGAATTCCATTGTACTCAGTACCTGACAATAAAAACTTTGAATCCTTCAAATAAATGTATTTGATCTTTTTCCTGGCAGCTGTCTTTTTACAGAGGGCCACTATACACAGTAGTATATATATTTTTTCCACTGCTAACAGTTTAGATCAGGAGTTGGTTACTGTAAAAGAAGTAATGTGAATGCAGGTGAGATTTATGTATACCTTTGGCAGTGCTGCCATAGCAGTCAGGTCTCGCACACAATGAGGAGTACAAGTTGTCTGACTTGGCTGCAAGTCAGACAAGACCTAAAGCCAAGTCGAATGCGCCCTATGACTGTACTCAACTGGTTGGTTGAAACAAAATCTTGGTCTGGATATTCACTTTCTAGACCTGAACTATCCACCTCTGCACACATCCCGTTAAGTAAAATGTTCAGGCCATGTCAAACCAGCACTGCTAAGAAGAAGTTTGGGGTCAGATTTTAAGGCTGTAGCTACATTGCAGGGATCGATACAGCAGTTACAACTGTAGCTCACTTCTATGCTACATAAACTGATTAGTTTTTGTCCAGAGCTGTTTGTATGCAAATTAAAAATCAGTTATTCACATGGAGCACTATTAATACACTGTAAAAAAAAAAACCCTGACTACATAATGCAGCCATCTTTATCTGTACTAATCAATATATAATACTGCTCCCCAATTCCAGCACAGTGTGGGGCCTACTTGCAGAGAAGAGACCAAATTGAATGTCCTGCTGTAGTCTGTCCAGTCCTCCGCTTTCATCTCTGTTTTAAGAGCTTAGAAGTTTGGCGTGGTGGCTGGAAGTTTAGGTCGGGTGCCCTGACATAAAGCATGCCGGGGTTCCGTTGTTAAACATGGACATGAGGTGCTCTTCATCCATGGAGCTCATGCCAGCCAGGTCATCCTGGGGCCCTGATAGGCTGACTGTGGATGAGGGGCCATCCATCATGCCCTCGTTCTCCAGGAGAGTGACTATGCTGCTAGGGTAGTTCATCCAAGTGCTTCTGCAGCTACTGTGGTTAGCCAAAGAGTCAGTGGCACCAGAGCTGGTACTTGGGGGTGTCACGTTGGTCACCATGCAGGACCCTACCCCATCCCCTGCCTGTCCACTCTGACTCAGCATGGCCTGGAAGTCCTCCGTGTTGATGCTGTCCAGTGTGCTAGACACCTGGCCATCTGTAAGGCTGGGAAATTCAGGTAGGTCCTCTTCTGGGCACAGCTGTGAATCTGCCCTAAACTGGGGGGCCAGCATGCCGAAGGAGGTGGTAGGTTCTGTCGGAGCTGCCACTCCCCATACCCTTGATCCACTCAAGCTGTCTGCACCCCTGGTCACAGAAGCAGTGGTACACGCCGACTCCTGGCTATTGGAGAAGCCAGTGAAGCTGAACTCATAGAGGTCGGTAAGGTTCACAGTGTGGTACTTCTGGGTGGGTGCAGAAGCAGGGTCTGTAGTTGGGGCATGGGAGGAGAAGCTGGACACTGAGGTGAGCTTGTTTTGAGATGCCAAGGGAAGATTGTTCTGGAATTGCCAGGATTGAGTGGAGGGTGTGGCCTCAGCTTTGGGTTGAGCAGAGAACAGATGCCCTGGCTGGGAGCTGAACAGTGTTTGTGCTTGGGCCTGGACCTGCACTTGAAGTGGGACATTAGGAAGCACTGGATTTACTGTGGAGGACAAAACAATTACACACTTTTGTTGGGGCATCTAAATATAAAAGCAATGCAACAGTAATACAATCTTCAGTCAACTAAATTAAACTGCTTTAACATTTAAAAAATAACGTGAATTCTAAATCTAAAAATTTGTTTACATACACAAAAGCCTGTTTGACAGAGGAGAGAAAGATCAATCTCTATTGTTCTCTTAAAGATGTTATATCACAGCACACCCATGTGAAGCGCCTGGGTGATTTGTAAAAGGCGCTATGTAAAAATGAATTGAATTGAATAATAAAAAGGTCTTTTGTATTTACGAAATCATAAATCAGGAAAATACCTTTCTAAGGAAACACTAAATATCACAGCAGTTTTTATACAGAGCAAAGGTATATGATGACATGAATATTCATGTGTAATAGTAAAAGAATGAGAGGTGCACAAATTTTATATTGGGTTCAGTATCAGCACTGATCCATACAGATCGGGTATCAGACTTATGTGACCAATCCACATCTGACATTTACTTGTTTAGTAGTTGAGTAAAAGAATATCTGATAAGAGTGACGATCTGAACATAATTTACGCTTGAAACACCTAATAGCACAGCAATTTGCAATCTTTGTAAAAACAATGTTTTAAAAGGGGGGAGTAGCATTTAGTGGAATATCCCTCTAGACAAAGCGCACGTAATTGTGTGAGAAAACACAAGTAATGTGAAAAAAGCAATGGATGATTTGGGACTTGCTAACTCGGGTGATTTCGTGCTCTCGCCGCAGCTTGTGATACACGAGGGGCTGCTATCGTAATGCAGTGTAAGTGATGCTGTGGACATCGATCCATCCATTTTCTGTAACCCTGATCAGGGTCATGGGGGGTCTGGAGCCTATCCCAGAGGCTATGCGTGCAAGGCAGGGAACAAGCCAGGATGGGGTGCCAGCCCAACACAGGACACACTCACACAGCCTTCATATTTCCAGTTTTTTGGACTATGAGAGTGCCTGAAGGAAATGCCACCACGACAGTGGGAGAACATGCAAACATGCTCTACATTTTATAGGCACCCATGAGCCTTTTTAGGCTTGGCGTTTATGTACTATTTAGGTGCTGCAGGGTGACAGAGTTATGCAGGAGGGTGCGGTACCTGGTTGCCCCCTGGAGGACAGATGTGGCTTGGACGTCACCGTTCTTCTGGCAATGTTGATGGCCCTCCTTTCTCCGGCAATGGGTCCTACAGGCCACACACATTAAGATGAGTCATGTGACTGCAGCTACCCTGCTGTCAGCATTCATCATACGCTACCTGATTGGAAATGACTGTCACTGCCCGTTCACATACAAGATAACTACCAATTTGTATATGTTAATGTAAAAATATTTTAATGTACAGTATGACATTCTTAAATATTTCGTAAAAGTAAAAATAGTTCCTCAGCTTTTTAAATGGCACATTCTACACAATGTATACATACAGTACATACACTACAATGTATACATACATAATACACTACATTAGTTGCATTTTAATATAGCATTAGAATAATACAGATTATTTTATAGGGAATTACGTACCAGACACGACGTTGCCCAACTTCAAATTCTGGAACATTCCTTCTGTGCGTTTTCTTTTCTCCATCACCCTGTACTCATCTGTGTGAAACATAAAATATCAGTACATCACAATACATTCTGATGTCTATACAGTGAGATGTGCTTTATAGTGTCAAACTGTGTGTCTGTTATAGATGTCTTCTGTAAGTGTCCTCTATGAGTATCCTCTGTGGCTTTCGGCGACCTTCACCTGGCTCCACTGGCAGGTACTGGAAATCCATAGGCTCGCTGACCTCACGGTCAGAGGGGCGCCGCAGCTGGATCTGGACCCGCACGGGCTCGGCCAGGTTGGGGTGGCTGTAGGGAGGGGTACGGAAAACGATGGCCACCTGCCGGTGCACATCAGCCTGAGAGAAAGAGCCCTTGTCCTCCCAGGAGTCTTTGAAGAATCGCACTTCAATGTCCTCTGGGGGGTGAAAGTTTAGCTGGACTTAGGAAGGTGGTGGAGCAGCGGTCCATAGAACATTTCACAGTATTTCTAGTCTTACTGCTGACATGACTTTACTGCAGGACACAACATGACAGACATCAAGAACTTATATCTTTAAAATGATATGTTGTGCTTAATACAATATTTGTTTTAGCTATTGACATAAATGACTGATTAATTAGTAATTCTATCTGGTCTAAGTTTCATTGAGATAACAAATTCAGTGTCTTATTACTTGAATTTTGTCATACATTTTATTAAATATTTAAATCACATCTGATTTCTTAAGTGCTCAGCTGTACTTTTTGACCAATATCTGCAGTTCAAAACTGAAAACAGCTGCTGTGCATAGATAAGTCTTGCTATTGATGAGTCAGTTAATTAGTTAATTAGATCATATTACAAATTACATACTGTGTATATGATGAGGACCCAGAAAAGGTCTGGGGTGCAGTGGGGAATGGATTTAACAACTTATGCATTTCAGTTTTTAATAATAACACATAACAAAAGGTGATACACAGACAGACCTTTCTGAACTTTATCACAAAGTAGGAAGACTTCATCCCCGCCCCTACAGCTGCCAGCATTCCTGTCAATTCGGCAAATCTTCAGCTCTGCTGTGTTAGGGGCTCCTAAGAGGAGGAAGGAATAAAAAAGCTAAGAAAAAAATCTTTTCTTGTCCATCTTTCCAGCTAGACACTGTCAGTGTCAGACTGCTTGTGACAGTCATTAGACTTGGTTTCTCTGTTAAGGCTACAAAATCTAACTGAAAGTTAAGGTTTTCATTTGCTTTGATGGCCTTGTTACACAAAGTGGAGCAATGGAACAAAAGACTTAGAGTTAGAACAAACTAAGGAAGGAGAACAAAACGCCCAAGTAAACAGCTTGCTTAATGGGTCAGAGTAAGCCTGCAGCCTGTCCCAGAAGACATAGTGCACATATCTAGGGATACCTGGATGGTGCTCCACATAGCAGGATTTCTCAGTTAGCTGGGATAACTTAAGCTAGACATCATGACTGTCATCTCTTATTGGACAATCATGAATTTAAGTTAACACAGCTAACTGAGAAATCCTACTTTATGGAACACCCCTCTGGGATGGAATTGTAGTGAAATATGGATTAGTGTTAGGTAAAATAATTACAATAAATGCTATCTTGTTAGATTACATTAAGTAGATTCAACTTTGTCATTGCAGAAAGTACAAGTACTCATATAACAAAATGCAGTTTGGCATCTACTCCAAAAGTGCCACCATGCGCAAAGTGCTAGAAACAGCAGTACAATATACAGTATACATGTCTAATAAATAGTTTGAAAATTTACATTTATACTGCAGATGTATATTTCCTATTTATCTAACATACATATATGTATATACACACACACACACACACACACACATATATATTAGGGCTGGGAATTTAACGCGTTAATTAGATTAATTAATCACAGGAAAAAATAATGCGTCAATATTTTTAATGCAATTAACGCGCCCCGCCCCCCTACAGACATGCAACGTTACACTTTGTAGAGCTGCAGCAAGCTAGTAACAAAACTAACAGGTTGCAAAACGAAAAAGACGAAGAACTGCATGGCTGGCTAAAGGGCAAAAGAGATGCTAGTGGATAGTTGATAGGCTTGTGTTCAGTAATAAACAAAATTGTCATGGTCGTTGTTACCTTAGACATTGCTTTATGTTCAGTAATAATTAAAACTGTCATTTGTAACCAACCATTTGTTTGTGTTCAATCAGTTACAACTGTCATATACTGTAACCTAATTCATAGGTTTGTGTTCAGTCAGTGATAAAAATGTCATGACCAATGTAGCCTAAGTTATAGGCTTGTATTCAATAATAAATGGTAAAAAACTGCTTCTTGTAATGTGTGTATATATGTGTGATTAAATGCGATTAATTAGATCCAAAATTTTAATAGCTTGACAGCACTAATATATATACATATATATACACATATATATATATATATAGATTCTATACAGTTGTACACATGGTATATATGGTGTGGTATAAATATTGCACCTGTCAATAGAGAAGAATGCAAGTTCTGAAGCATATATATACGATACACAAATACAGTACCTATATATATCTATATCTAAATAACTATGTAGTGTGTGGGGGTCAACGGTCCAGAGAGTGTTCAAAGGAGGTGAAGAGGCGGGTACAGGCCGGTTGGAATGGGTGGAGAAAAATGTCAGGTGTGTTGTGCGATAAAGGAGTATCAGCGAGAATGAAAGGTAAGGTGTACAGGACAGTGGTGAGACCAGCA
>JABFEB020000002.1:16190639-16204955 GCA_019775895.2 Stomatorhinus ivindoensis | reverse complement strand
GACCCACTGTAATTGTGATATAGTGAATTAAAAGTGAAATAATGTCTCTACACAATTGTTGGAATAATTATTTTTATCTTGCACAAAATATATGTTCTAACAGACTTAGAAAAATTATAGTTTGCTAATATGAAATCTGTGAAGTGGTAAAATTATTTTAATGACTTCAACCTAAGTCTATGCAACATCCAACTTTAACTGTCTGGACCCCACTGCCCTGTACCAGATATGCGGTTTGAAGAGGGATGGACAGAAGATGACCTTTAGGTACCTTCTTCAAGATGTTCTTAACAGAAGACTTTTTGTCACAGCTGGTCTGTTGCGGCTGCAGGGTGGGCAGGGTTTGCTGTGTGTCACATGTTATGTCATCAGGGTGTGGTGCACCGCTGTCAGCCACCAGGAGGGATGGAACGGAGTCTTCCACCTGCCCATTCTCTGCTACACATCACAGAAGGTCCTCTTAGTCCACTGTATTCTGCTCTCTTCCTTTGCATTATGTATAGTTAAAGTACTAAAGCTAATTATAGCCAATTTATTTTCAGTTTTGCGACTGAAAAGTGTATGATTTCAGGGTGAGCTCAACTAATTGATGCTGCCACAGCTCCTGTGGGCTGAAGGATTCTGTGCACTGCGTCAGTTTTGAAGTGACTGCAAAAAAACTGAATTTCCATCCATCCATCCATCCATTTTCTGCCACTCATCCTATTCCTGGTAACAGGCAGCAGTCTTAGCAAAGATGTCCAAATCTTCCTCTCCCCAGTAACGTCCTCCAGCTTCTCCGGAGGGACACCGAGGTGTTCCCAGGCTAGCTGAGAGAGATGTAATCTATGCAGCTTGTCCTTGGTTTGCTCTGGGGTCTCCTCCCATGTTCAAAGCACCACCCCAAGAAGGCCCCAGAAGCCCTGATATCCACCTCAGCTGGTTCTTTTTCATGTGGAGGAGCAGCAACTCTAGTTTGAGCCCCTCCTAAATGTCCAAGCTCCTCTAAGGCTGCCTTCACATGGCAAGTGGTGAACAGGTCGGCACAGGTGAATAATTCGCTTTTGCATTCACACAGACAATGGAGAACAACACAGCGCTTGTGAAAGGTACTGGACGGGTGAATACTACGTGCATATGAAAAGAGCACTTGCCATAAAAATAAGTGCGTTTGTAAAGTGTTTTCAGGGTACTGGGACAGTTCTTAGTTTCTCCTCCATGTTGTTAAGCAGTTTGGTTTTCAAGCTGCCAAACCAATCCGTCCCAACCCGAAAATTATCCCCATCCCAAAAAAGTCTGCCATAATCTGCCTCAATGATTACAGGCCAATAGCTCTCACCTCAGTGGTGAAGTGCTGCGAGAGGCTGGTCACACATCACATTAAGGCCTGCCTTGCCCCTCCTTCGATACCAACCAGTTTGCCTACAGATCAAACTGGTCCACTGATGATGCCATCACCACAGCCCTCCACACTGTGCTGAACTACCTCAAACACCCTGGAAACTATGTAAGAATGCTCTTCAAAGACTTGGTTTTTAATAAATCATCCCGGATTTCCAGGTGAGGAAACTTCCTTCCTCACAAACTTCCTCACAAACCAGCCCCAGTCCATTAGATATTGCTCCTATGTCTCCTCCTCATTCATACCTATGACCACCTGTCCCACCAATACTATCATTAAATTCACACAGTGATAGGGCAATATCAGTCTTCAGTAATCACAAAAACCAGTGCAATAATAATAATCAAGATAATATGTATCTCATTCATCCAAAGTATTTATACTTACTACCTACCACCTATAGCCAGATGTTTTTACATTTGCATATACAGTGGTAGCTTGGTTCTCTAGCGTAATCCGTTCCGGACTACGGATCAAATCCTAAAAAGTTCAAATTTTGATCGAATTTTTCCCATAAGAAATCATGGAAAACCAATTAATTGGTTCCCGGCCCCCCAAAATGACACCTAAATATTTTTTTAGCATTTAAACACAAAATGAACAGGATAAAACAGAAGAGCATTTTTTTCTTAATGGCTTCCAAAATGATAAAGATCTTATCCCAACATTACCCCTGTCCTGCCCCGATCGTCTGCTCCTTCTGTGTGCCACGCCCCCTCAGTAACCTCAGGTGGGATCCCCATGTAATCAGCTGTTTCTGGTTGTTGTCATTAGTCCTCAGAATTAAGTCCGCTCATTGGGTGTGTTCGACTTGCTTACAGTGCTGGCTTAAAGCAACGCATTCTGATCCTGACGCAATGCATTATGGTTAGATGCATCGCAACCTCTCACCCGGCTGCACAAACTGGAACCGCTTCCATGACGACACACCTTTGCCCTTATTGGCTGAAGAGTTTAGTTACACGCATGATGTTTGTATCCCAGGCAGTTCCGATACGTAATCTGCTATTTCTCCCGAATCTCACGTAAAGCAGTGAGAACTGGTTTTCAGTTAATTTACCTATTAAAATAAAGTTAATGACATAAATGCTCTAATAGTACATTTAAGTTAGTGGTTTATTTATTGCTAGTTACTGTAATGTTGTGCTGCTTTATTTGGTTAATTGTCCAGTCTGTGAACAAGGCATTCAAGTAAGAATTGCATCATAGTATGACTAATTTCCTGGTGCGTTCACGGTATCGACTTCTGATATTCAGATCGAGTTCTAGGTCAAACTGGTTTGTTCGACTTTCAAGATATTTGAGTTCTAGTGAGATTGAGCACCGAGGTATCACTGTACTTACAAGTATTTATTTTTATGACTATGTTTTCCCTATTTTTTATTATTTCTTTTGCTCCTTTTTTCATTGCACTGAACAGCTAGGAGCAGATCTAGCAGTTTTGTTGTGTATTCACTATGCGATGACAATAAAGCTACTCTATTCTATTCTATTTCGTCAGCTACCCCCAGGGTCCCACAACCAGACTCATGGGCCTCCTTCAGTCTGATGGCTGTTTTTTGTTGATCTCCACCACTGGGTCATTCCACATAAACTCCCCTAGACCTCCCATTTCATGTTATAGAAAAAATCACGTGAAGACTTGTATTAAATCCATGAGATCCTGCAAAATCCGATAACTATAATTTTTGTTGTGAATGTTTGAAGTTCAGCCCTTGGAGCATTTTTTTGCGATTCTTTATATGTAAATTCTAAGCCTCAACAATTGCTTACTTTTCACTGGATTAAGCTGAAATTTATACTGAACATCCAAGAAGCCCTAAGGATATTTTGCAACTTGTATTGTATTGGTTGTCTCAGAATTTTTTACAATAATCAAATTAATAAACATCACCAAAATTAAGTATCTTTCATTTTCAAAAATTACTATTTCCACTATTTTTCGCTGTCCTGATTTTGATTCTACTTTGGTGCTGAATAGAAACTGAGTGACACAGGTCTCAATAAATTTAGCTTCAGCACCGAAAAACCCACAATTTAACAGATTTCCTAGTGATTATTCTAATTTCCTTGAAATTTTTGATGGGAAAATCAATTTTTATTCACAACACGCAGTAGTGGCCATGTTTGGCATTACAACAACTTTCAATTACCAAGGATCAGTACATCAAGGCCCCTGCCTTCGACTACCACCCAATCCACATAGCAATGGACCTCCATGCCCCCCCTTGCAGGTGGTGGGCCCACAGGAGAGAAGAAAACCTGTGATGATATCATAAGATATGAAGAAGCATAATGCTTTCTTATAAGACCGAAACTAAACCAACATGTAATTTAGGTAAGAGATGTCAGAGTCTGCACAGCTTCAGGCAGATACCCAGTGTGTATAGAACAATACTGAGCTTCTGGCAACAGGAAAGCAGCCAAAAGCCATTTGGGACTCACCTCTGGGTAGCAGTTCCACAGCAACCTCCTCACAGCTCTTCTTCTTGTTAAAGTAGAACTGGGCAAACTCCTGTAAAAAAATAAAACATGTCTACACAGTATTTAGAACACTTTCCACTGGTAAGACTTTAGGATCTTTTTCATGATGTGATGACCCCTACATCCATGTGTCTGGAAGCCAGAGATACTGGTGAGGACCTACAGGGAGCAGGGCTGCAGAACTCTGTGATAGGCTTACTTACTAAACGTGGGAGCATGACGTAGCACATAAGGTTCAGCAGGGTCCCCACACATGGAGTGATGAAGTAACCCAGTGCTGCTGTCTCTCTGTCCGCTTTGCCTGTTCACACAGAGGGAGACAAACACAGGCAAGAATCTGAGGGAGTGTTTTCTGTTTCTGGCAACTTCATCTTTTCTTTGTTGTTGAACTTGCAGTACTCACTTGCAATTGCCAGCACCATGGCCAATGCAGCAAAGGTACCGGCCAGCCCCTGACCGCTCATGAATATGGAGCTGTACTTTCGAGGGAGGAGGCTCACCAGGCCAAAGAGACTCCCCTGCATCACCGCCACGAACGCTGGGTACAGACACATGATCATAAATACAGTCACGCACAGACAGAGCACCACTATACATGCTGTGCTGCATTTGCAAATGGGGAAGGCAGAACGCACAGTTAATGAACCAGATGGTTGCCATGGTAACCGAGAAGAACTGGTCCTCCTCCATGGGTACCTTGACCAGAATGGCAGTGAGGATGAAGAAAAGAAGGATGAAGACCAGACTTCCACCAATCCGAACCTTTTCTGAAACCCTGCGTGTTCAGAAAACAAACAAAACTGCACTTCTCAGACTACATGTCCTGCAATTATATACTTATAATTCTTGAGACACCTATAATTAGTGGGATTTCAACAACTATGTTATTCAAAACACAGCAAGAAGAAGTGCTAGTTGTGACGGATTATATTAATTTATTGCACATTCCACTTACATCCTAATTTGCATATATTTTCCACACCAATTAGATGGTTAACTGTATATCTTTGTGTTAGTTTATATTATCAAATATTCTTTATATGTATAAATATTAAAATGTATTTATTATTGTGCTATAACCAACAGTTTTCTTGACCTAACAGTAAGAGACACACCAAAGGTAACTACCATGTACTCATAGGTAACTACCATGTACTCATACAGATACACATTGACCCCAATTTTATAAAAATCCCTCTGCTACCATTAAACAGAATTGCTTCGGTTTTGGTGTGATTTATCTCAAAATTTGAACAGATCTATATCATCAACCATACATTATATGTCTGCAAGGTTTGAAAAAGATCTGCCAAATAATTTTAGAGTTATTTTGATTGCGAGGCCATATGTCTACATTTTTGGAGTATTTTGTCTGAAAATGTCTCAAAATTTGAACAGGTCCATAAAGGTTGGAAAATCTGTCAAACACTTTTTGAGTTATTGTGCAAAGGGGATTGGCCACAGCAGCGGACCAGTCCGAAAATCATATGTACTGTATTAGCCCCATATATAAAATGGTGTTTTTTCCCCAAAAAAGCAAATTCAGAAATCTGGGTAAGTCCTATATTCAAGGCCTATGATTCAAATTTCATTAAACAAATACAACAGTAGATGGTATAAATGATTTACCTCCTGGCTAAAGGTGGCCACATACTTCAAACTGAATTGATGAAATTGAAGTTGTTTTAGCAACATAACGTCATATGAGCAGTGATCCCACCCACTGCCCATGATTGGCTGACATAATGTGACATTGTAAGGTTGGTCTGCAGGACTAAAAGTGGCCATATACTTCAAACATAGTTGACAGAAACAACATTATTTTAGTAATACAGTGTTGTATGAGCAGTAATCCCACCCACTGTCCATGATTGGCTGACATAATATGATGTCACAGGATTGGTCAGCAGGAATAACTATGCAGTTCCTGGCATGCTTTGCACCATATGTGTCTTTTAATAATGCATTTTAATTGTGAATGTCATAGCTGTAATGTTGGATTCCCTGTCTGTCCTGTTGCTTGTATTAAACCGATAGTGGCCGTTAATAAAGGGAGTAACCTTTTAAAAAAGCTGTCATCTCCTTTATTAAAATGGCTCAAGCACTCATCACAACATGTTTTATTTGACCTCTATATGTGGGTCTACTGCATGAAAAATATTCTGAGCCTTCTTGAGTTGTGGAGTTTTTAATATTGACTATCGATCCTTTACCCCCTAAATAATACATTTCTTTATTGGAATGTTTTTTTGTTTGATACACTTATTATAATGTGTAGCCAGTTGCTGTTCTTTAACAGTGAAATCTGCTTATTTGTTCTTTTTTAAGTGAAAGTATTTTTCTTTGTAAAGATAAGATGTGGTATTCCAAAAACTTTCCTCCAGAAAAGGTGATGGAAAAAGTGGGTGGGGGGGTCATCATATATTCAGGTCAATAATGTATAACTCATCCAGGAATGCAATGATCTGATATATAACAAATAAAGTATGTTAATATCACACTGGATTACACCTCAAGAGATAGAGCAGAACTGGGATTTGAACCCCCAATTTTCAGAGTTGCATGTTCCCCCAGTGTTTGTGTGGGTTAATTACATTGAATTGATTACACTGAGGTGATTCGTGTATTGTGGGTATGCGCCCTCACAGGTCAAGTTCAAGGTCAACTTCATTTAAAATAACCAAGGTTGACCAAACTGCTGAACAATCAAATCAGTTCAAATATAATAATAAATATATAAATGTAGATAAATTAAATGTAATAATAAAATGAATAAGACAGACTCCAGGTTTACTGTAACCTAATATTGCATCGGTGCTTATGGAAGATGGAGGAAGTGTGTAAATACCACTGATACAGGACGGAGTTCAACAGGGTAAACAGGAGCAGTGGCAACTGGGATAGCAGAGTCATCCAGTTTTTGAAGTAGTACTCTTTGTGCACAATGACAGTGCTATTGCTCCATTCAGACTTGTTAAGACGGTTTTCAAAGTACTGCAAAATAGAAACAACACTAATCAGCTTCAAAGACACACTGCAGAAAAGCTGTACCTATTACTGCTGTCAACAGCTAATGCAGAAACTATCCAATCAGCTAGGCTAGCAAATCTGTTCAGAAATCGGGACCAATAAGTCTTGATCGGCTGTCTCCCAGTGACCATCCCTCCCAAACTCAAGAGTCATCTGAAACTTGTTCCAAATGCAGAAAAACCAAACTTATTTCCAGCATTACAAGATTATTAGTTGGATTAGACTATTGTTGCTAATCAAGCTTAGTTTTAAGTATCTAGCAGTACTATAAAATTCAGTAAAAGCAAAACATCTGTGATATGTTAACCTTTAACTGACAAAAGGATAAAGAATCGGTTTTGAACATTTGTACTTGTCTTTGTATTTTTTAAGTATATGCAAAGTTACAATTTGATGGCTGCAGCACACTCAACAAAAGCCGAGTTAAAATAAGACTGAAAAATGCACAGAATATTCCAGTAACATCAGTTTGGAAGACTCCACATTAAGCAGCTTAATTGGTAGTAGCTGAGGTATCATAATTGGGAATAAAAGTAGAACCCACAATGGCACAATCTCTGCAGCTAAGGATGGGTCGTGGCTCATCCCTTTGTGCCAAAATTCATGAGAGAATTGCTAGTCAGTTCAAAATAATAATAATAATCAATCCTTTATTTATCCCCATGGGGAAATTCTTTTTATGCCTCCCTCAACTTGCTCTTTGTAGAGCAAGCTGTCCACAAGGGGCAGCCACCTGTAGCGGCACCCAGGGAGCTGGGGGTCAAGGACCTTGCTCAAGGTCCCACAGACAGGCTGAGGCTGGGTTTAAACTGGCGACCTTGTGATTACAAGCACACAGGCTTAGCCCACTGAGCCACATGCTGCCCCCGTAGGAACATTCCCCAACACAAGATTACAGAGAATTTAGATCATGCAACATCTTCAGTACATAATATTTTGAAAAGATTCAGAAAATGCAGATACATATCAGTGCATAAAAGGCAAAGTTGGAAACCACCATTGAATGTCCGTGATCTTCAACCCCTCAGGCGGCACTGCCTAAGAAACTGTCATGATACTGTAACAAATACAGCCACCAGGACTCAGGGGTACTTTGGAAAACCACTGTCACTTAACACTTTCGCTGTATCCAGACATGCAATTTGAAACTGTATTATGTATGGAGGAAGCCAAATATCAACTCTATGAAGAAGGACCAGTGAGTTCTCTGGACCCCAGAGAAAAAACATCCTGATTGTTGTCAGCGAAAGGTACAAAAGCCAAACCTCGTAGGAGGATTGGACGAGCAGGTCATGACAAAGGTGATGTAACACAATGGCAAATATGCCTCTGTCCCAACTTTTGTTGAGTTTGTTGCAGCCATCAAATTCTAATGTTGTGTATGTTTACAAAGTACAATTAAGTTGGTCAATAAAAATCTTTTCTTTGTACTTTTGTCAGTTACACAAAGGTTCGTGTATATTTTCATTTGTACAAATTATCCCAAATTTTCTTGAAATGGGGTTTGTAATACTACTACTACTACTACTACTAATAATAATAATAATAATAACTACACTAACAGGAAGACTATTCCATACTCTAACTACACACTTTGTAAAGAAGTGCTTTCTCAAATTCATTTTAAAATGTTCTCCCATGTTAGCGACTTACTATCTTCAAATTGGACATACCATTGAAGCAGTTACAAAAAAGTTCCATGGCAGAAGCGTTCCGTTTCCAAAGATAAAGAAAATGATGCCCACCAGACAGCCCCTGTAAAGGGAAAGAGGTCAGATCAGCTGCTCCCATCACACTGCCCTGCCTGGGTTATATTTCCCAGTGAGGGTGCTGGAGGCTGCATGCTGACCTGTCCACAGGTGTGTTTCCTGGGGTCTCCATGGGCTCTCAGCGTAACACTATTCCTGGACCACAAAGAGAACGACAATCTTCATGTCCAACCCACTTCGTTCAAAAATTATTGACTGTCATAAGAAAAAGTGGCAAGCCTTGCAAAGAGCATTTAATTCATATTTGCAAAGTGATAATTGTTAAATCATTATGGGGCAGAGGAAAATAGTCATATTTGAATTCATCATTGTGACACAGAGAAGAACCACCAGATGCCATACAAATAAAATGTTGGGTTGATGCAAAAATCTGTTAAATTAAATTCAGTTAAAACAAGAAACAGTACTTATATGGACCCAGCACAGTCACTACACAAAACTACTGATAGATATATTACAATATTAATTTGTGTCATGCTGAAAAGCATGCTTTTGCACTGTGTAGGAAAATAAGGAATTAACTCCTAAAAAAATCTAATCAAAATTTCACCTTTTGTGTACATTCTGGATGAAGGAATTAAGGCAACCCTTTTCACATTGTTTTGTACTGACCAATATAACACATATAAATGTTTCCAGTGCTGGCCCTAGCTGAGATATGGCTGAGTTCCCCCTCCCCCAAAAGCAACAGAAAACAAATTCTGTCAGTTCATATTAAAAAACATTTCAGTAGTACAGGGTTTCAAGCCGCTAACTTGCTAACTATTTAGCTAGCTTCTGTTTCAGTAACAGTGAAATACTGTATTAAAAATAATGTAAATAATTCAATTCAATTCAGTTCAATTCAATTAATTTTAATAGCGGCAGAGACTAGCAAGTGCTTAGCACTGATGCCTCATAGTTACATGTTATTGCCATGTGTTTCCTCAGGGTATTCCGGTTTCCCCCCACAGTCCAAAAACATTCTGAGGCTAATTGGAGTTACCAAATTTCCTGTAGGAGTGCATATGTGAGTGACTGGTGTGTGACTGCGCCCTATCATGCATGGGATGGCACCTCATCCCTGCCTTGCGTCCATTTACATTTAGGGCAGAGTAAAATGTTGTTGGTCTTGTTTTATGTCATTTAATTATTCATTCATTATAAGACATTTAATATAAAAAGTTGGTATATCAGCAGTGTGTGTATTATATAATGACATTTATACGCATAGTTATTTATTGGCCTGTCAAATTAGTCTTATGTGCATATTACCTCAAGCAATTTAAAAATATGGTGATTTTAAAGTTTGCTTACTTGACAGAGGTACAGGAAAAGTTCACCAAATTTTGACTGGTAACAATGTAGAACATTGACTTTGACATGGTATTGTAAAATTCTCTTACCACATTTTGACTGGCCACTGTCTAGGATATTGTACAAGACACTTTAAGGCATTGTTTAAGGGTTTATTGACCATTTGAATCTAGAACCTTCAAATGACACAATGAAAGTGACAGTATTTTAACTACCCCTCGAGACTCGGCCTCTTGACCTATTTTTTTCGAGATATAATTTCTTATCCAAAGTTGGATACGTGCTACAAGCCATTTTCGCAAATGAAGGAAATTTCATCGCAGCTGAGATAGTTGAGCGTGGACCATTTGTTGAGTTGTGCTAAAATGACCTATTGGAAGTCTTTTAAACATGTTTTTCAACTATATATGCTTGCAATATACATTGATGATCTGTTTGCACAATAATGCAACAATGGCAGACATAAAGTTTAAATTTTCCCCAATAATTTTTCTTTACTTTTCTTTATTATGTCACATTTTAGGCACTACAGCAACTTCTTGATGCAAATTGCACTTCTGTTGCTTCACTGACACATTCCAAGGATCTGCAGTACTACATTCAGTACGTGCATAAATTCCAAACCACCAAGTAGCAAATATTTAAAAATAATGATTGAAACACAAATTAGATTTGACTGCATAAAATTCCTTCAGTAAAATGTGCAACATATCACACAAGTCTCAAAGATTTAATGGAAATAATTTGCCACTGCTTAAAGTCTGACATTAGACTCTGTTTATACTGTTGATATTATTCACATCATACCCATCAATATATCCTATTACTGCTACTTGGCATACTGTTGCCATTTTTATTTGTTCGTTTATTTATCTGACTGTCGTACCGTCTATTTCGGTCTCGTATTTACATATTCATTGCTAAATCTCTGTGTACGCAAGTAATAATTTCATTGCATTTTAGTACATCCTGATCCTGTACTTCATACACATATCAATAAATCTTGAACCGTTTAGTTATGCGCGATCTGACGCCGTAATGTTATGTCTATGTGTGCGCCACACAGTTTAAGACCGCGGTCATTTTAAGCTCGAATAAATTGGCCGTATATCGGAAAAGCGCCTTTGTTTCACCGCCACCGGCCACGGTTTGTTTATCTAATTAACCTTATTCTGAGGTCTAAAACGTGAAGAAGAGACGACTTAAAGATGTCTCAACTGCTCGAGTTGATTATGAAGAGCTGCGCTAAAATTTGCATTTCTTCGGAAAACATTCTGATAACATCAATGCGAAGCCAAATGGCTGGGGTAAAATACCCCAAAGTAGGTCTCCAGACAAAACTTTAGGAAGGGCGTCTGCTGTGTCGATCTCCTGAACTTGGTGTCGAATTTCGAGGAAGTTTGTAGAACTGACAATCGGAAACGGTAATAAACTAAAATAAGAGATATATATAGCCTATATATAATCTGATGAGACGTAAAACTCGGCGATTAATGATTAACGTGTATCACTGATGCGTATAATTTTACTGAAATGTAAAAAAAGAAACGTCTCGGTTCGTAACATCATGATCACCTTGATCACCTTTAAATACGGAAATAAATAAAATAAAAGTGGGTACAGTTTAATCAGCCTATTTTACAGTGACGGTGCTAATTCAGCATTACTGATCAGCTAGCATTCATTAAATAAACACAAACAGTAACTAACCTTCACGATGAACCACCCAAAAATAAGTTATGTGTACACCTTTCGTTTCAACATAACATCCACATTTCCCGAAACGTCGACGAGTCTATTCAGCACGTGTGCCCGACTAGGCTGTTTATCATTTAAAGCTGCATGTCTGTTTATTTCCCATGAAGTGATGTGTGGCAATTTATCTGACAATCTTTCATTCCAGACAATGATGCTGCTTTTGAAATTAGTGCTGTATGCTTTTGATATACGATTGATGTAACTTCCGTAATTCAAATAAGTGGGTATGGAAAATGGACGATAGATGGATAGAATGAACCGTATGTTGTGCGGAAATACTCTGGCTTTACGGTAGCCTGCGGTCAAGCCATCTCCACACATAGTTTACGGATGCGCGAATACTACGTGTTTGCAGTAGTAAGTTGGTTGGATCTTTGTTGTAAGACATAGTATGTCTCTTATTCCAGGTTGATAATAATGTTCTATATCTGACAAATAGCCACACGGTGAGCAGTTGTGTCTTAAAGGCTAGGGAAGCGCACTTGTAATTGAAACATGGCACCACTGAGGTACCCTAAGCAAGGTACTGCTCCTTGGGTGCTGAATTAGCTGCCCCCTACTATGTCACAATGTCATATAGGGGATAAATACAGAGTAATGGTTTGTTGCTGTGGTATGTCAACAATGACCACTGATCTCTAAATTATGGCTTATTACAAAGATTCGATTGAAAAAAAAACTATGCACATCCCATAGTATTTGCACACATACATAGTATGTGCGGATGGCTTGACTGTCGTGAAAATGTTCATGAACAACCTATTACTATGTCTTTTTACATCAGCATAACATGTTGAACTATGATATTTCTATCAGTGTCCTATTATGATATATTTAAAGTTTTTCGATTTGCAAAACAAAGTTTATATTACACTGTGTTGTGTGAGGAAAGATTTAGCAGAAAAAACAAGTGGAAATATGTGAGTTGTGTACAAGGCTGCGTGCCCATGCTGACCCCAGTCCACTATTTAAAGTGCTTACAATGGATGTGCAAGTGTCAGAACTGGACCTTGGAGCAATGGAATAATAATAATAATACCAACAACAACAATAAACAACAACAACTAGTAACTGCAAGCAGTGACTGAAGGCTCCAAAGCGTTGGAATGTCATCCACAGCATAGACACTGTATGGGAGTGCTGATAGAAAATTTAATGCTGACTCTCACTGATGGCCAATGTGTTATTGATCAGACAGTAGTAAATACTGTAGGGGCAGGATGGAGATTTTCAAGTCTAGGCTTACAGGTCAGGAGATACAAGATAGAATGTAGAAACTTGTGGTATAGCACCTCCCCTCCATTGAATGTGTGGTTTGGGTCAGATGGTTTGAGTAGTAGGTAGAAATAGACACCTTCCTACCTAATGTGGTAGGTCTAGATCATACAGGTTTAAAAGTTGTTTGTGCTGGCTGTGTAAAATAACAGTTTCTTGCATTTTCAGAACAGCATTGCTCTGTTGGGGGGTGCTCCATATAACAGTAATTATATGGAGCATTTATATTATACTTAGTCCATTTTTTTATAGACTGTTCATTTAGACTTGAGGCCATAAAGCTTTGAATGGTCTTTATGAAATGGGGTACTGACTCCACCTGCTGGCCAGATTATGAAAATGTGTAAAATATTTGAATCTTTTTTGGCTTTTATATAATTTGAGTATGTTGGAATTTCATCTTATATTACATACATTTTTACACACGAAATGGTTTTATGATGTAATATTGTACCAATCTTATTTACTGTAAATGTAGACAGTACAGTTTGCCATAAAATGACAGGATGAACAAATCAGGCAATGCAGGAATATGGCATCAAATCAGACTCACCTCAACCTGAATTTGATTTACCCAAATGTAAATGTGTTGACTTGAACTTTAGTTTCATTGTTCACCAGAAACGTCCACTATGTTGTGAATAGATTTGCAGCGTTTTTTGTTTTGCAGGTGTCTATTGGAATTTCTATGTGTTTTCTGAGATTGCAGACTGCTATCAGTCACTGTATTGGTGGTGGATGTACAAAACCCCATCCAAAATGACTGGAAACCTGTCTGTGATTGTGTGCTCAGATCTACGCTTGTTTATTCTTTCTGAGTATCCCGGATGTTCTCCCCGTTTTTTTTAACCTGAATTTCTCAATTTTACATCCCAAACTTGAATTTTTATTACCACACAATCAAATAATTTCAGGTAATAAATTCAAATTTGGTTTCTTTAAATCAAGTCCACGTAAGCGTATTCCCGTTCGGGTTCATTAACTCAAGTTCAAGTAAACATACAAATTAAAGTTCTGCTGGTATTCAGGTAATTAAATTCAAATTTCAAGTTCAGATTAACATTCAAATTCAGATATTGGTTAATAAATTCATATTCGAGTTGTGGTGAGTCTGATTTGACGCGATGTATGTACGGGCAATGCCAAAATGTAACGTGGTGTATGCATGCTAAAAATGGTGTGAATGAGTTGACATACGAAGTACAAATCAGGCAGGCAATACAGACCGCGGATCTGGGCCCGGTTTCTCGAAAGTTTCTTATCTAAGTAGTTCTTAAGTTTACCTTAACCTCTCTCTTAACGTTATGGAACGGTTATGGAAGC
>JABFEB020000002.1:16178543-16190539 GCA_019775895.2 Stomatorhinus ivindoensis | reverse complement strand
AATGAGCAATGTTTAATTTGCGTAGAATGTGCTTTCTTTCTTAACGGTGTCACGCAAATGAAGTGAAAAATCAATTTTAACTAATTCAGCACCTTTACTGTGGTCAGCGGCTCGTAACGTCGGACGCAAGAGGCAGAGTGTTAAGAAGCTTCCTAAGAGACAGTTCGGTAAACACACTTAGAAACGTAAACAACTTTGGTAAGCTTAAGAATCTTCTTAGCGCGCTAAGAGTGTTCGTTATCGAGAAACCGGGCCCAGATGAGTATAGTGTCAGAGTCACTGGTTGGTTGAAACAAAACCGTAGTCTGTTTTGTACTTTCTGGACATGGACTTTACATCAGTTTTTCCAGTCATCGATTTTTTCCCCTTCTTTTCTACCAGGGCTCCACCTGCATTAAGTTTTTTTTTTTTGGTTCATATGAAACAAAACAGCAATGAAAAAATAATGTTGTGCAATAGAAGTATTTACCTGAATGATACAATCATTATATACTTGAAATATTTGTTTACATTTCAGATACTTGGACATTTAGTCAATTTGTATTTTTTCTAAGAAATAACTTTTTTTCTATTTTTTCCTCTGTCTAGGGTAATGTTAATCTACACCCAGCCCTATAAGGATGTCCTCCAACTTACAGGGAAAAAGCTGGGGGTTGGTGACAGGACTGGCACTCCAGCCTCCAGAAAAGGACCTGACCCTGGTCCATTCAGACTAGTGTGGTGCTGAGGTATCACCTGCCACATGGTTGCACTCAGGTTCTCGTCCCTGAGGTGGTTTGTCGTGTGGTGTGTGTGGAAGCGCACTGTATCAGTACATGCTCCTAACCTCTCCAGGGTGACAGTCAAAGGTCAATGCTAATATCTGAGTGTTTTCCAAAAACCACAATAAAGCCCAAGGTTGTGGGTTCTTGCCTCTGAATGTTACTGCATGTTCCCCCTGTGCTCCTGTATGTTTCCTTCAGGTGTTTTGCTTGCAGGGATCTTTCCATGTGCACTATTGTGTAACTGTTTCAGTGCCCTTGTAATGGACTGTATTCGGAATCCCATCAGGAACAGGCCCAGGCTTATGCTCCTGGATACAGGCTCAGGAACAGCAGTACAGGAAACCATTCCTGTTTGACAAATACTTGACTGTTTAAACCAACTTTAGCAGATCCACCAAATTAAATGATACAAAATAAATTGAAAATGATTGGTCAAAACATTTATTATGAAAAAGAGAAAACACGATTTGTAAACTGTATAAGAAATGCAGCAATATGAATAAGTTTCCCATTTATAAAAATGTAAACAGTAAGTCCAGTTCCTTTGAGTTTGGTCTAAAAAGCCTTGCTAACCCTTGCACAGCCACTCATGGTAAAAACAAACCCCAAGCGCTCAGAAGCCTATACACTTTCCCTGGTACATAAGGGTATTACTGCAGATGCTGTTCTGTGACATAATAACAGGGCATGCTAGTAGATATTTATACTAGCGGGGTATACTCCTCAGATTTCCTCTGCATGGTATTATTATCATTCGGTATTTCATTGGTAGTCACTGATAAATTGAGTCTAAAATATAATGGAACAGGTTGGGGAGGACCTACTAATATGCATAATGTCCACCTGAAAAAAACAGATTCTAAGCACACTGCACTGATACTGGAAAAAGGGAGGGCAGATTGTTTTGCCCTGAATGCAGACATCATGCCTTTTTCATGACATTAAATGGAATTGCCACTATATTTTTAGACTTAAAAAAAACTTTAAAAAAAAGCACCCACAAACATTCACCTCCACCGCACACCCACCTGAGTTTCCCCACGCAATGTCCTAAATGGGGTCAATGGCCCAGTGTGGCCCAGTGGACTGAGAGCCACACATAATGCAATACAAGCGTCTCTGATTACTCAACCCACAGAAAATGGGAAACCCACCCAAAATTATAGTCAGAGTGATTTGATCACCAGACAGCACTCTGCATAATCCAAAAAAAGAACAATTACTTGCATGTCGACTTCAGACTTTCTTTACAGAAAGAAAAAGGTGATATGCCTTTCCTGATTTGGTCTGAAAATCTATGTGCTGTAAAATTCATGCTTTGTGCAAACTGCTTTCTGACTGCAATGTCAGCACCGTCACATTCCTGATTGTCCTTAGTCAACCAGTTCATTGGTGTATTGTAATTCTGACACTATTGTTAAAATCCTACAAAGCTTTGCTGCTGTCAAAATGTAAAAGGTCAGTTATGTTATGGCCCCATGTACAAAATGTATATAATCAGATTTTAGATAGAGTTTGCCATAGTAGTTTTGCCTGAATATTGTGGTTAAAAGCGTCAGGACACAGTGTTCACCAGCAGGGGAAGGGAAAACTATTCAAGCCTTTGAAAATCCAAGTGGACAGGAGCAGTAGCTGCTGGTGTTGACAGCGAGTTACAGTTGGTCTTATGCGAACATGGTCAGAGAAATCCACTGTGGAGACACAGAAACAGAGAAACACACCAGCAATCAGGATGGATCAGCCTTCTAACAATATGATTACCATCTGTAAAAAGGTTCGGAAGTCAGGAAAAAAACACTTGACACCAACCTGGAAAAAATTGAGTGAAATGACTCCATCTTTATCAGTGTCCATGGTTGTGAAGGTCTCTAATTAAAAGGTAAATGAGAAGAGGCATCTTGACTTCAGCTCCTCATTTTAATAGGCTCAGCCACATAGGCATGCATTATTTAACCAATTATTAACATTTGGCTATAAACTGCCCAGGAAACTATATGTAAGTGATGTAATGTCTTGGCACCCATACATTTAAGCGGAAATCCCAGAATGACTTACTGAACATAGTCTCCAACCGAACAAGACAGCCGACAAAGTTGTCAAAGTCCACAGTGAGATCGGTCTCACTGTAGCGCAGGATTATCAGCTGGAACAAGTGGTTAGTTAGCTTGAACCCTATTAGACAGACACACACACACAAAGAGGGAAATGGGCTAATAATGCTAAGCAGATATATGGTATGCATGTAATGTCTCACAATGAAATATGCTCAGTGCTGTATATTCCTCTAAGGATAAAAAGGTTTGTTAATGTTGAGGGAAAACTACACTGAAAGTTGTATAGAATTAATAGACATGTGAAAAAAATAGCTAAATTACCTGATTACATGTGAAATTTAATTAGTAAGCTTAAAACAGTTTAGACAGTTGTATATGACGAGAAAATTCACACAATGTGACTCGGCAACAGAGCATATTTTTGCTGCATATTTCCTGAAGGCACTATGTAGGATATTTGATTTGATGACTTACATAATGGTTTAATGGAAGGAGCTATAATAGATTAATAATTTATCAAAAATAGCCAACTCACATCTCACTGGGGGGGGGGGGGGGAAATCAAAGAATGGGTGCCTTTACCCATGTGCCCATCTGAATGATCAATATGCAGCAGACAGACATAGGTCATGCTTAGTACTCGCCCAGTAATGTACCTGAAGATTCCAGGGCCAGGCGCAATTCATAGGAGTTCATGGTGCCAGACTTATCCAGGTCAAATTTCCTGAACACCGTCTATGGAAACAACAAGGAGAGAGGGAAGGGACAGAAGGGAGGATGTCTTTGGGTAACCAAAGTGGGCAGTGTGTGGCTCAGTGGGATGGGTCACTGAGCCTGTGATCAGAAGGGTACCATCTGAACTCGGGTTAGGTCCGTGAACAGAGAGCACCAACATGAGGAAATGGACAGGAGTCTGTCCAGGACTGTAAGCAGATAGACTATAAGCAGACATGTGAACAGACAGATGCAGTTATGCTGAGCAGGAACAGATCTGTAAACAAAGAGAATAAGGAGCACAAACATACATTCATGTGAGCAAACATGTCTACAGACAGATGTATGGAAAGGCTTAGACATGGGAAATGACACAGTTAAGCTACCATCTTACCAGGTATCGCTTGATTTTTTCCCACAGCACATGAAACTCTGTCAGACCCAACTTCCCATTGCCATCAGTCTGCAGCACATTGTCAAGTATTCAGACAGCGAGTAATACAGGCAAAGACAAAAAGGGAGCACAGCAAACAACCACAGACACAGACACAGCCTTAGTACTTTCTCCAAGTTAAAAAACAACAGCTTCAGTGCCAAATTTAGTGACAGGCAAACTGGAAGCCACCCCTTTGCAACACTAACTGCAGGTAAAATCACAAATATACAACATGAACCACACAGTACCTACATTTTGCTTTTTGGTAAAGTCTGAAATCTGAACTACAAATAATTCATTCATGCCCTTTAATGCTCCATGAACTTTTATATCAGGGTCGTGTCCGCACACAGAAAACTTGACCCAGAATGCAGGCTGTGCCAGAAATCCCTCATGGGAAAGTTTTACTGAAATACACAAGGCGGATAGTAGATGTGGACAGGCTACAATGAATAAACAAACTAACACAGAAGGAAGCTGTGGCTAGTTAACAAGAGGACAGGAACAACAAGTAAGACTAACAAGCTTCAGACGCAACTCATTAGCAGTCACACCCAAGGGAAAGGCATGGAGCAGACAAGCAGGGCGAGGCTGGATGTGACAATAAGAATGATCATTCTGGTTAATTAGCTAACATGGGAGTTCTCAATCTTCAGATTTTCCCAGATTTGATCAGATTTTAATATAAAGCAACGACTGTCACAATGTAATCTCAGACTCAGAGTGAGACCCACACAATGTAAGACAAAACGAGATCATTGTGGAAGTAAGGTTTAAAGGATACATCCATTAGGTTAACCATACTGCGACAGGCCTCATGTGAGAAGCCATCCGTTTTCAATTCTTTATCTGTGACAGAACCAAAATGTATTTTATTCTCAGGAAGAAGGCAAGCAGCTCTCAGCAGTTAAATTCCCAAATCTTTTTCCCCAAGGGCAGGTATTCAATACTTTGCATTCACAACATGACCTTGTTCAAGACTAATAATAATCCTGAATTCATGAACAAGCAAGACCAGTAGATATTTAATGTTATGGTCAAAGAAACAAAAGAAATTGCTATTAATGCTATTAGAGTGGCATGTGTTTGTGCATATTCTGTGTGTGCACAGGAATTCTCTGAAGGTCCAAGAGCACATCATGATCATGGGTATAAAAGGTGTCAATGTATTGTGGTGGAGCAGCTTACATAGAGAAGCTGGAGTTCATGGGTTTTTAAATATTTATCCAAGCATGGTCCTTGCTTGTTGACATCGTAAAGGTCTATATTTTTATCATTAACTTTAACTGAACACTCCTTTGGCTTAAGACTGACATCACAGAATCATCTATGTCTGAGGTGTCTATCAAGAATCCAGACTCACGCTTCTTGAGGATCTTGTTTAGAATAGTCTGCAGTTCAGTGGAGCTGATCTCCATGTCCTGAGAACAGAGACAGTCTCAGTTGAGTTGGTGCTGAAACAATGGGGAGGTCCTTCTCAGACCACTTCCATCTTTTTCCATCTCTCACCGATCCTGCCAGTTGCAAGAAAAGACTCTTGAACCCTGGATCAATCTGGCTCTCATCCAAATGGGGCTGCAGCACAGATGGGTCAAAAGGGGAAAGTCCATGTTAGTATGGGTCCAAGTACAGTGGACTCCTGGAGCTTTTACTGAATACTTCCATAGAAATATTACTGCCATTTTACCTCAGGGGGCAGATTAGCCTCAATTTCATGATCCATATGCCTGGCAGAGAGAAAGGCATGTTGGTCACAGACATTTAACTGCTCCACCCCGCTTCCCTCTCCCAGCTCACGCCCCTGTCTCAGCTGCCATCTACAGCCTCCTGATGCTTCCCATCCATGGAATCGCTCACCTGTTTTCCTTTCCCCAATTCATACATCTCTAGCATAACTGCCGTCCTTGCCTTCTGACCTCTTCTCCTACCACTTGTCATTTGTGGGTTAAAGAACCAGACTTGAATGCAAAGGCTGAAGACCAAAGAGCTACTTTTGGCAAGTCACAGCCACTCACTAACTTCTGGTGGCACTGCTGGAAAGCCCAACTCCCAAAGTTTTAGTTCAGTGACAAACTGCAGTGCTTTTTGTGAAGCTTTAAAAAACACTAAATCTAACAGCGCATTAAATGTAATGCAAGAATATTTTATAGAAAATGTGCTTGTACACACTTTGGTCCAATCTCCTTTTTGCTAGACCTGGCCAATGAATGATCAAGGCAGACGTGCATCACAATCCACATTGTTTCAAGCGATACGTACCCTGACGCACTCTCTTTGTACCCAGCCTTTGAAGCAAAACTTATGTCGCAACAGCTGCACATGTTGTGGTGTCCGCTTCCATAATAGGCATAAACAAGCCATAACCCTTACCTCTTGTTGGTCCTCCCTTCCTCCTCCTCCTCGTATTGGCTCTCTTCCCTCTATTCAGCCCTACCCACCTTCTTTCAGCTGTCTCCCTCCTTTCATTGGGTATCCCCTTCCTCTCTTTAGCCCTCCCTCTTTCCTTCCCCTCTTTCTTTTGGCTGTCCCTTCCCTCTGTTTGGTCCTCTTTCCCTTCATCGCATTCGCTGTTCCTTCTCTCCTGCTCGTCATCACTCACTCAGAGTTGGCAGGCTTCTCAGAGAATACACGCAGGACAAAGTCAGCTTCCTTGTTGGGCTCAAAAGTAGAGGGCACTACGATGTACTCGCCCGCAGGCAGACACAGGCGAGAGCTGACTTCACGCAAGTTGATAAAGAGCTCTGAGCGAGCTCTGGAGGCGTTAGTAAGGAAGAATTCCTGCTTAAGGTGCACAGCTGACATGCCAATACACTGTGTGGGGAGAGAGAGAGAGAGAGAGAGCAGTAGAGAAAAGGGGTCTTACTACTGAGCTGAGCACCGCCAATCAAAAGGCCCTCTCAGAGAGCTGTCAGTAATAATGTGATACTCAGTGGGTTACAACGCTACTAAAAGTTAAAAAAAAATAAACACACACAACCATGGGATCTTAACAGCTCAGCAGAAACGTTTAGTCATGACTGGTCTTCCTTAAATCCATAACTGATTTTGTTATGCCATCTAGGATTAATCAGCGATGTCTCCAGACCCGCTTTGATTGTTATTCTGTATCGAAGCCTCTGCTGCTGGGTAACTGACATAGTTCTGCATACCTTGCTTGGAACCTGCAAAACACAGAGATCATGATGAAGTTCCACAGCCAACACCTCACACGAGAATTCTTCAGCAGGCTCCACCAGTATTGGACATACTACAAAATGATATTTAAATTTAGACAAATGCTATTAAAACTATTACTAAAGAGACAAAACGCTTATGTAACAGCTCCTATACTTCTCTCAACCTTAGAAGTCATATCAGGACTGTCCTCATAATACCTATAAGGAAATTTTATGGATATGGGGGTGCATTCTTTATACCATGAGAGTTTTCCTAAAATTAGATTTTAAATATTAGAACATATCACTATGTTTATAATATCACAATATATTGAATCATAGCCCCTGTATCATGATACACATCATAATCACCAGATTCTTGGCCTGTTATTTTATTTATTTAGTTTTTGCAACCTACATTTGGCCCAGAGGCCGACCATTCCCCACCCCAGGTCAAGATATTACCGTCTTCTGTTTATCTTAAGTATGGGATAAACTACGATGAGGTGTGTGGTTAGATAAAAATAATCATTGACAACTTGGTGTTTTGAAATTGCTTATTTTGTATAACCATGGCTAACAAGCAGTTAATTTTTTACTTTCAATTAGCATTTAATAATGTTCCAATGAGCTCTTCCATATATAGTCCCATGATAAGAATGATGGCTTATTTATGAGTAAAAAGTCATACAGGTACTTATATTAACATGTTTTGTTTAGCATTAAACCACAGTACTACAGAAGTCTTCAGACTGCTGGAACTACATGTGTGGTTACATGCAAATAATCACCCATGTGACATCTCTGCACCAATAAGAAATAAGTAATATTTAGGGTTAGTGTTTAATGACCAGACTGTACATCTTTATCAATGCCATGAGGTAAATATTTTTCTATTTATTATATTTTCACTGTGAGGAATGATATTTCAACCACATATCATAGAGCTGAAGAGACAAAAACATACTTTAACAGAACAAGAACACAGCAAAATGTGCAGAATGTTCCAAGAGCCTTAGGGTACATTCACACTGCAGGACAAATGTGGCCCAAATCCGATTTCTTTTACTCATATGAGAGTCAGATCACATTTTCTCATTACAATGTGCACATGGTATACTATTTTTTCCAATTATGATTTGGGTCACTTCAGTATGTGGTAATAAATCGGATACAGGTCTGATTTTTTTGCTATGCGACCTCAGTCTTAACAGTGAAATCGGAATTCATGCGACTTTTACGTCACAATTCTGCACGGGCGAAAGTCACCATATGTCTCCGTCAGAGTGCCAAACACAGAACAAAGCACAGAACTTGGCCAGTGAAGGGACAGGGAGGTGCTGGATTTGGGGAGATAATTCTGTTCAGGCAAAACTGGAAGGCTCATACCGTAACTGGACAGTTTTCAAACCAATAAAATAACATCTGTGTTTTGTGCGCATGCAGGCCAGTTCAGTATAGTGAACCGTTCACATTGAAATCTGATATTGACCACATTAAAAAGAGTAATGTGAACAGGCAAACAAAAAATTCTGATCTGAGCAGAAAATCAGAACTGACCATTAAGGCCTGCAGCGTGAACATAGCCTTAGTAATGCAACTCTAAATGCTTCCCAGGGTTCACGTTCGCAGAGCGCCTTGCCTCGTAAACGGCGAATCCAATGGTCTCCATGTCCTTGCCCTCTCTGCGCTTCTGCCGCCGGTCTTTTTGCATCAGGGCCACCAGGAAGCTGCAGTCTGAAGTGCTGGCTGAGTCTGGGTGCTGTAGTATCAGCTTAAACTGTGGATTAATCCAGAACGAAGCTGGGGAGAGAAATGGGCACAACTCACTGTACAGAACAAAAAACAGATGCCCTGTGAGAAGAGCAGCCAATATGTTCAGTGTGCATTTATAATGGGATGTAATACTCAAAGCAGGACAAGCTTTTTCAGTCACACTGCCTTATGTTCACCTATTTGCTAATGACTCCAACTGTTAACTACAAAAAAAACATTAAAATTGTTTGCCAAATATAACACATAAGCTAGTAAACTAAATTTAAGCACGTTTTATAGATCAAGGACCTTCCCTGCCAAAAGTCTCCCTGTAGACCACTGCTGTTTGACCCACCCTGACCCTATTATACACTATTTGGCATTTGCACAAGCACACGTACAGGTACATATGAAACTAGCAAATAAAAATGAAACATTGTATGCAAATCTTTAATTAGGCTATAGAAACATACACAACTTCCACCTGGCGTGTACATCTTGTTTTAAGCATTTTTGAGGCATTTGCACTTCAATTTGAATATCTTCCAAGTGAGTACATGCAAGTGGCAAATGCTGGTGGCAATCTTTCTCACACTAGATACAGCATCACTTACACTTAGTTATGACAGCAGCCCCTTGGGAGTCACAAGCTGCAGCATGTGTGCAAATCAGCCCAAGCTAGAGACTCCCAAACCATCCATTGCATTTTTCATGTTACTCGCGTTCTCGTTTTGTTTAGTTGGGTTTTCTGTAGCAAACTTGTCCCCCATGAAGTGAAGGGTATGCGCACAATGTCACAGCAGGCAGCATTAGCATTGATCTTGAATGCAGCAAAAGCATGTCTAAAATAACCGAGGAAATAAAGGAAATAACTGTCCTGCAACTGAGAGTAACAAGAAACAGGAATCTTTTTACAAAACTGCCAAAAACGAAATGAGTAAGTGTTGGATATGGGCTGCTCACATATGGCCGATACCCGATCCGTCTAATAGGTCTAAATGGGTGCTGATACAGACATCCCATCTCGCTCTAAAAGAGATACTTACACTATATTGCCAAAAGTACTGGGACACCTGTCTTTACATACACACAAGAACTTTAATGACATCCCATTCTTAATACATAGGTTTTAATATGGAGTTGGCCCACCCTTTGCAGCTATACTAGCTTCAGCTCTTCTGGGAAGGCTGTCCTCAAGGTTGAGGAGTGTGTTTATGGGAATTTTTTTGCATTCTTCGAGGAGAGCATTTGTGAGGTCAGGCACTGATGTTGGATGAGAAGGCATAGCTCTCCGTCTCTGCTCGAATTCATCCCAAATACGTTCCATCGGGTTGAGGTCAGGGCTCTGTGCAAGCCAGTCAAGTTCCTCCACACCAGACTCCAGAAGGGACCGTCCCCAAAATATTCCCACAAAGCTGGGAGCATGAAATTATCCAAAATGGCTTTAAATGCTGCAGCATTAAGAGTTCCTTTCACTGGAACTAAGAGGTTAAGCTCAACCCCCAAAAACAACCCCACATCATAATACCCCCTCCACCAAACTTCTCACTTGGCTCAATGCCTTCAGGCAAGTACCGTTCTCCTGGCAACCGCCAAACCCAGACTCATCCATCGGAGTCTGTAGACCACATGAAGTTTGGCAGTCTGTAGCTATTGACTCTGCAGACAGTTTGTGACTTCTGCACACTGTGAATCAGCATACGTTGTCCCCGCTCTGTGATATTATGTGGCCTACAATTTCATAGCAGAGTTGCTGTTGTTCCCAATTGCTTTCACTTTGTTATAGTACCACTAATTAACTTATTGCACAGGTAGCATCCTATCACGGTACCACGCTTGAAATCATTGAGCTCTTCTGAGTGACCTATTCTTTCGCAAATGTTTGTAGAAGCAGTCTGCATACCTAGGTGCTTGTCCTGTATCTATGGAAGTGATTGGAAAACCTGAATTCAATGATTTGGAGGGGTGGTCCAATACTTTTGGCAATATAATATATAATGTGAGAATGAAGCTTTGGCTCAGAGTGCAAGGTCAGCCATTTTGCTGGTAGCCATGAAGCAGTTTTTGGGGTCTGGGACAAGGGTGTAAGAGTTTGAACCAGTGACAGAACAGACTCCTAACCCAAACACATATGTAGCCACTTGGCCACGGTGCCCCCTTCCTCCTGGCCTACCAGGAAAGTTTCTGCAGCCCCCAGCTGTACTGCCTCGCCTCCATTGGCCCTGGAACAGAGACGTGCTCCACTTCTTCAGCTGACTGGCCTGCAGTGCATCTGGGGTCAGGTTACAGATCTCCAGGCGGGTGAACTCCCGCAGGAAATCACTGAAGGACATCCTGGGTACACAGGAAAATCTCGTTGGGGGAAACACACACACGCACACACACACTGGCACACTGAATTTACCCATAAAAGAAATATGTTGTGGAAGAAGAAAAAAGAAATGCATTGAAAAAGTAATGAAGAAGAGCCTGCCTCAATGTTCACACTCAAAAACTCCTCCTCTTGGTGAGGTGATGATTATGAACTTTCCAAATGTGACAGAAGAATGTATCTTCTGCAGAATACTGTCATGATGAGCACCACAGCAATTGAGAGAAGGAAGAGAGAGAAAGAAGAGAGAAACCAGATGCATGTTCCCAAGATCTGGGTTGTCAGACCATTAGGAAGAGTGATGAGCTACATTATGGAATGGCTAGAATTCATGAGGAGTGAGCAGGTACACAAAAGTCTTACCAGAACTCTCCATCCTCACTGCAATTCAGCAGTTGAGCTCGGACAGACCTGTCCACACCATCCCACTCTCGGGAACTGAAAGAAACCCGTGCCAATAAAACTAAGCAAGCCTAAGGAATGGTACGCACATTATTAAGCAGTGTGTTACATGCCGTAAGTTGAATGCACACAGATTCCCCGGTGCCCCCTGCCTCGTCATCTCAGCTCCGCCCCCCGATCAGACTCCACCCCATTCGTCACATCCGGATCCGGTCGGCTGCTTGAAGAAGCCGAAAAGTTGCGTGTTCGAGAGCTCTTTGCTACTTTACTCTCTTCTTTGCTTTGTTGTGTTGAGAAATTGGGGGGCGGAGCTGAGATGACGAGGCAGGGGGCACCGGGGAATCT
>JABFEB020000002.1:16147174-16159907 GCA_019775895.2 Stomatorhinus ivindoensis | reverse complement strand
TGTGTAATGAATCTAACATATATGAAAGTCTAATGTTTATCAGTCCATTACAGAAAATAATGAACTTTATCACAATAAGCTAATTTTTTGAGAAGGACCTGTATATGCTTCAAACTTTGGTAGAATAGTATGGGAAAGACATTATTCTGTATCAGAAAGACTGTGCCCCAATGCAGAAAGCAAGGTCCATAAAGACATGGTTGGATGACTTTGGTGTGGAAGAACTTGACTGGCCTGCACAGAACCTTGACCTCAATCCCATCTAAATAGAAAGGAGAGTGTGACCCAGGCCTTATGTCCAATATCAGTGGCTGACCTCACGAATGCTCTTCTGGACAAATGGGTAAAGATTCCCACAGACACACTCCAAAATCTTGTGGACAGCCTTCCCAAATGAGTGACAGCTGTTATATATATAAAGGGGGGACCAACTACATGGATTTAGAATGGGATCTCATAAAAGTTCCTGTAGGTGAAATCACCAGGAATTCCAATACTTTTATCCATATAGTGTATGTCGCGTGGTGCAATACTGATATGTCCAAGGTTATGCATCTTGGGGTCAACAAGTGTTCTGGATCTTTCAACATAGACCCTCATCCAGGTGACCCAACAGAGCTCAGCCATCCAGAAGCTTCCTCCACTGCTTGTACATGTTGTTTATGGCTCTTCTCCTGCTTTTTCCAGTAATGGCTAATGATCCATAGGGCTTAGAGGGTGTGGTCTGCAAACCCCCTACAGTCCACCTCTACTGGCATATACAGTGGTACCTCAGAACTCAATTTTAATCCGTTCAGAACTCCGGATTGAATCCTAAAGAGTTCGAGTTGTGATCAAATTTTCCCCATAAGAAATAATGGAAAACCAATTAATTGGTCCCTGGTCCCAAAAAATTACCACGCCCCCTCATTAACGCCGTGTGGGATCCCTGTGTGATCAGCTGTTTCTGGTTGTTGTCATTAGTCCTCTGCATTTCGTTCGCGTTTCAGTTTGTTTCCCCAGCTCAGTCATTGTATTGTCCATCTGCGTTTTGCCTTACCTGTAATTAAACCCTGTATTCCCAGATACCCTGACGTCTGCACCTTTGTCTCCATTCCATCCCTGCTAGGCACAACAATATTATAATTAAACATATTAATGGTTTATTATTAATATTAAAATAATAAGAAATCTATTTTAAAATGTATTTCATTATATAATAATTACTGTTACAGTCTATCATTGTTTAAATGTATTTTTATTGTCTATATGTATTCAGCTTGTGTAAACATGCACGATGCTGTCACAATGAATGTGAGGCTGAGATTGAAGCGTTACCCTTTCTTTCCACTGAGAGACATGCCACCTGACTCATTTCCCCGTGTGTAGAAGTCATCTTAGGTCGGCGTTCATGGTTTGACTTCTGAGATTCAGATCGAGCTCTAGGTATTTTTTTTTTTTAACCGGTTGGTTCGACTTAAGAAACTCGAGTTCTAATGAGTTCGAGAACTGAGGTACCAATGTATCTGGTTTTCCATCCATTCCTGCAGTGGTCCTCTGCCAGCTCCTGCTACTTTGCCCTCCGTCTCTCCTGTGCCTCATCTATCCTCTCCTCCCAAGGCACTGTCACTCCAGCATAATGAGCTGCCTCGTGGCCTCCAAGACCAAGACAATGTCTGGTCTAAACAAGAAAAGTAGGAGATTTTTATTTGGTTCCACTCAGAACACAAGGGCTAAGCTGGTGTGTCTACTTTGCCCCATGTAGACAGACTGGACAGGCTGGGTAGGACATTCTATACTCCCAGAACGAAAAATTTGATCCTTGGAAGGGACCCACTTCCAGATGTCCTGCCAGGTGTTCTTCCATGCCATTGCCTGTCCCCACCTCATCCAGGTGCCCTATAGACACATGGCTATTGTACTGCAGGATCTCTCTTCCTCTACTGCAATTCACCACCTCCACTCCTGCCTCCTTTACTAACTCCCACCTCTCTTTCCTGCTGATAGTGTCATATCAGGTGATGTTAAACGCCCAAGATACTACTTTGGCTGCATTCAGCTTGGTGTACTGCAGGTGTTCTTGTAGTGTTCCAATATGAATTCCTCCTTGACACAGATGAACAAGAGCCTGAGAGTGCTGTGGCTCCCATACAGCATGATCCTACTCAGGCTGCACAGCAGCACTCACCACTTCCTGATAGACCCTACCGACTTTACCGTGGAGGACCTTGTACTTCCCGGGGACTCCTGACTTGTCCACCACCCTCAACCATCCCTTCAGGTTTGCATGCGGCCTGTAACAGACTGTTCTTTCTTTTACCTCAACCACATCATTTTTTCCATTTGTTAAAATAACTTAGACTACAGTTCAACAGCATATATTCACCAAACACCTCACGCTGCCAGGTTAAAAACCCAGTCTAAAACATACAGCTTATGTGCATATTTGTTTACTCGCATAACAAGACAAAGTTAACTCGGTCAGACTGGCAGGCCTAGGCTTTCAACTACACAAGCACGTAACTTCAGTAAAGGAATCGATCGTTTTTCTCGTAACATTTAGCCTACCAAAAAAATGCAGAACAATTATTTGAAAAACAGTACATAAACACATATAGAGTCATAAGCGAATACACTTTTCAAGATGCTTCCGGAACTTCTACGATATCCACGCAGTTCATGAGTTTCAAATTATCCACGAACAAGGCTGTTCGTTTTAATGTTAGTATGCAGTCAATTATAGATGCACATAAGATAGAAGAAAATTTTGCAGAAACAGAAAGTCAAAGGTCTGCGTTCATCTAGCCACAGACTTGCGGAAACATACATGAACACCAACATGTCGGAATAACTTCTTAAACCTACTTGTAGCTGCACAGGGGATAACAGAGCCATTTGTAAACATCAAGTACAGTTTCATAAAGCATATATAACAAATCACGCGCAAAATAACGAGTTTAGTTATGAGAAAATCTCTTACGTTAACTATAGTTTTCAAAAAGTTTATACGCAGCACTTTACCTACTACTTAATGTTTTAATAATATTTTATACTGATAATAATATGCTTACCTTAACTGGGGTGAATGATCCTTAATTACTGACGGTGCTTAAAGGATGCTTTGCTGCGGGCGCACCCCGTCTACTCTAAACACCAAATGCGCGTCCTTCTATCGGAGGAGCGCAGGCGTTTCCTTTCTGAAATCCTCCCATGATTGCGGTAGCAGACGAGTCTGCGCACTCACCTTATATTTTTAAGTTGGGGAAACAAGTGCTTAACAGGTTTTCGGACCAATTTTTAATTAGTGAAACGTGAGTGTAACTTTTGTTTAATGTATCGCATTAAACCCCGCTGTCGAGCCATAGAAAGTTCTTACTCCTAATTGAAATGCCTATAGCCAGCTGATGTCCTTACATGTTTTACTATACAAATATTCATAAATAGTCAATTTTATTATTCTTGCCATCCACACACCCGTACTTTGTATTTTCAACAGAGGTTTTGCATATAAAATGGGTGACTCGTTCAGCCAGGCTGGCAGGACTAAAAGCCTCCATCTACACTTTAAACTCCGCAAACACAGAACTGGAAGTTAAGGAATCGATCGTTTTATTCGTTTACCAGACAATGCATAGCACATTTTTCGGAAAACTGTACATAAACACATAGAGACATAAGCAAATACATATTTCAAGATGCTTCCGGAAATTCTGCGAGATCCACAATATACGTGCCTTTCAAACTATCCAAGAACAAGACCCGTTATAATGTTACTATGCGGTTCATTACAGATGCTCATAACCAACATAAAATTTTGCAGAAACAGAGAGTCAAAAGTCCGTGTTTCTGTAACCACTGGTTTGCGGAAACAAAACACCGACATGTCGGAATAACTTGTTAAACCCACTGGCAGCTGAAGAGTGATTTTTAATATAACACTGCTCTCGGTGACCCGCTCAACACTGCCATCTAGTGATAAACTGCAGTAATTGGTTTTAGAAAACAAATAATACTGTCACTTTACTATTGTCAAACACAACGAAATTCTGTTTTTGTATATCCCAACTTGCTCTCCTGTAAGGCACACAGACACACATAAACATCTGAGAGGCAAACTTTGAAGCCATGCGATTTGAGTGGGCGGTCTTCAGGACACTGCAGGGCTGCGCGATGGTCTTTTAGGAGACGTGCTCAAAGTACCGGAAAATTGTCGACCTGGAGGTGGTAACGGACGAAAAATGGTGTAGGTTGGCGACGACGGGGTTGTGTTGCGTCAGTGGTTAGGTTAAAAAAGTGGTACCCAGTATTTCAAAAAAGAAGGCATACACTTTTAATAGTTCAGGCACAATTTTATTTAGCACTATATAACGTTGAGAGAATATTATAATTTTATCAAAAAGCATGTCAAATACTCATGATGTATTCATTACGATGTTCTTATTTCAGTATGTATCTGCACCTTATGTTAGCTTCAAAGTTTCTGTTACCTACTTTATGTTAGCACTTGTTGTGTGAATAATAAGAAGTCTCTTTCGGGTGCTGTTGATAAATACCGCCCCGACATCATAGACCCAATTAATATGTTTTATTCACTGTAACACAAGATTGAGATCTAAGCGAAAAAGTACAGTGGAAAATATCGGTCTGTACGTCTCCAGAAAACATATGTTTAAATACCCTTTTATTATATTTTTGTAGATGTTCAATTTATTGTAATTGCGCCGTTAGGTTGACCACAAATCCCATAATCCCCTAGATTCGTTCGTTTCCGGTGATGTTTCTTTGCTTCCCGTGATGCCGTGCGGACTTCCGGTGATGCCGCGCGGACTTCCGGTGTCGCTCGTTTTCTCTCGGCTATTTGTTCGAGTGTGTGCGCCTTATCGCCGGTTGAAATCCAGTTAAAATGGCGAGTGATGGACCGCCAGGAACCGAAACAAACTCTACTGATATGGTGGGACTGATTTCAGATTTGAACACGTGGAGTAACCCAGAGCTCCAGGCGAAACTTGCCGAAATTGGAGCGCCCAGCTTGGGTAAGGTTTTGCAAGGATGGCAACGCAAAGGCCCGCATGGCCTAGTACAGCGACAAAGCTCGGCAAAAGTAGTGGAAAATGCACAAGTACAATGCGGAATTTCGAATAGACCCGGAAGGCCGTTTTAAACGATATAAAGGCCGTCATCGTTATTGCTCGGTGTTGGTATAAATTGAATAAGAACGGAATGCGGAATGTGCGCTTAATGGGTTTTGTAATTCATTTCATATCTTTTGTGCTGGAACCTCACACCTTTCCCAGTTTCCGTTTCAGAGTGATTAAGCTAGTTTAGCGCATTACTGCAATATTTAAGGTTATTATTAAACCCTATAAGAAATTATATATCACAGAGACAATATTAGGGAGTTATGGTGTAGCCTAGCGATGATTAGTATATTGACACGCTGTTAATGAGTTACCATGTAATGTATAATGGTGTTAAGCAAAATCATGTCGTCGTACACTATTTCTGACGGTAGGCTTTGCTCCTTCTGCCCAGGCCCTAGAGAAGAACTCATTGACAGGTTGAAAGCCTATGTGATGCAGGTATGTGACAGTGCACGAACCTTTCCCTTTGTTTGTGTTTGTTTGTTTGTTGCTCCAGTGCCTTATTTTATATTGTTTCTGTAGACTGGCATGATGCCCACCAAACCAGACCTGCAGACTACTGATGATCAGCCCCCCCAGGTTAGGGACACGGCTCCTTGTTTCACAACAGTCTCCTATTTGTCTTGCTGTTGTGAGAGAAGTTAGTGTGGCTGCACATAAAGGATGGTCAGTTTTATAAGAAGCTCATAACCACTCTAATTCAATGATGCAGATGCCAGGGCTGGCGCCTATGCCCAGTATGCCGTTACCACCTGGGATGGGCATGCTGCAAGCCATGGGTATGATTGGGGCACCGGCTCCCCCTGGGATGCCCGTTTCCATGGAGCCACCAGGCCTGTCCCAAGAGGACCAGCTCAAAATGGTGCAGCAGAGGGCTGCCATGATGCTGCAGCAAGAGGAGCGAGTTAAACAGCAGGTAGCATGTCTGTGGGACAGCCGACTCAAGGCCAGAGGCTTTCTCCGAGTCTGGATGTTGACACACTAAGGCCTGAGAATATACACTGCATACCTTATATGTCCTCTGTGAGTTCAAGAACCAAGGGCTGCTTGCGGTTATTTACTTTATGCATCCTTTTCAGGGAGAATCGCGTACCATGGAGGAACAGATGAAGGAGCAGGAGTTGCTGCAGCAGCAGAAGAGGGTAAGGATGGTGCACAGCGGCCTAACGTGAGGCCTGCAGGCCGGGGCATGTGCTCCGCCTTACATTTACACCAAGGCATCCTGGAGCCAACTGAGGTCCTGTGCTCAGCCATCTCCCCTCTCTGACAGGCAGCAGAGCTGCTGGAACATGAGCGGCAACAGGAACTGGCTAAGATGCAGCAGGTTGGACCGAGCCCTCGGGCCCCCAGCATGCCCCTACCCCCCCTGCCCCATCTCAACCCCATGAGAGGTCAGCCCATGGCACCTGGTATACGTAGTATACCATCCGTCTCGCTTTCTTCTCCTTTCGCAGTTTTTACCACTTGGGCTGTCATTAAAAGGTGCTGTGGGAATAGTGTTCAGTGTTATTTTCATCCAGCTCCTGAGATGCATTTTGAGATGCCCAATAGTTAGTAATCTGTATAAACTTGGAATACTTTTGTTTATTAAATTCGGTTAGCAGAGCACACCACATAATGTTTTGGTATGCTCTGGTTTGTTATGCTTCAGTGCAATATGTCGATTAGTAGCACAGCTAGTACTGTCATACAAAGTCCCAATATTTTAGCTGTACTATTAAACTGCTTAAATTGTAGCGTTAAATAAATTTCCGTAGAGCACCGAAAAGCTGGCGCTTGGCCAAATTTTGCGCCTGTAATCTAAAGCCATAGTGATTATTGCACATGTGCAATGCAATACCGATGTATCATCGCCCAGCCCTATGTCCGGCCAGTTGCTTCACCATCATCTGAAGCCCTGGTGATTATTGCGGATGCGTAATATAATATCAATGTGTTATCACCCAGCCCTAGTTGGTGCTATAGATGGATGACAGGGTGTCAATAGTAAAGGGCAGGCATCCCTACCTGGGAGTGATTTGTATTCCATTGGTTAAATTTTTTTTTAAGGTGTTTCTTCTAGTGGCCCACCCCCTCCTGGGGTGTCTTTGGTGCCCCCTCCAAGCCAGCGGCAGAGAGTTCCCCCACCACCAGGAGAGGATATTCGTGAGGTATGGGACAGCACATCTCAGTAAACACACTCTAACTGCTGTCCAGTCCGTTAATGATGTCGGGGTAGCCCTCATGGAGGTCAGCCTGAGCCTGGTCTCTTCCTCCAGGTGTGGCAGGGTGAGGAAGTGGGTATGGGGCCCAAGATCCCACAGGCCCTGGAGAAAATCCTGCAGCTGAAGGAGATGCGACTGGAGCAGCTCAGCACTGTGCCTGCAGGTAACGGGGCTTGGTTTTTGGAAGCAGGGGCACCTGCCCCCTGCTGACAGTCAGCTGATCTTCTGCCGATATAGGGCAGGTGAGGCGTGGTCCTCAGCATATTGTGAACAGCACTGAAAGGATACAAAGGACAAGCTGAGCAGATGTTTGGGGCTTTTTTCCCAGATGATGAGGATGGCATTGAGTTGGAAACGAAGGTGGTCTCCACATTGTCTGAGGTGGAGGATGATGAGGTCGGGGTCTCCAAGAAGGATGTGAGTGTCTTCATAAAAAATTATTCTCCTGTGGGGGGGGGGGGGGGGATCATGATTCAACTTGACAGTCTGGCTCCACTGGGAGGTGCCCACCTGATGACAGCTCTGATACCCGAGTGTGATGCAGCAAGGCCAGCAATGTTATTCATCAGGGGGATGGAGGGCAGCTGGGAATAGCAAATAGATCACAAGGGGGTCAGAGTGATTCAGCGCAAGTGCTGCCTTGGACATCTGCATATGTGTTCAAGGTGCTTATTTTGTGAAAGAGGCTGTTCTTAAGTGTCAGTTCTTTCTGCAGTAACTGGGCTGTGATCCCCAGAAAAATACACGGTCAAAGTTCCGGATGGTCAAATTCCATCCTCAAATTTTGCTTTAATTTTCAGAAAAACCGCAAACGCAGGAACCGAAAGAAGAAGAATAAGAAGAAGAAAGACCAGGACAAAAAGGAGGAAGAGGTGACAGGAAACAAAGAGAAGGAGCCTGAGGTTGAGATCGAGTACGTCACCGAGGAGCCGGAGATCTACGATCCCAACTTTATTTTCTTCAAAAGGATCTTTGAGGCCTTCAAGGTCAGCCCTGCGTTAATGCAGTCATGTTACACGTGCTGTTCTGCCACCTCTGCATTACACTCTTCAGCCTTCTTCTCATACAGAGATGTTAGTCTTGTGCACCACTTGTCCACATCCATATATTAAGCCCAGGGAGTAACCAAAGGTCTGTAACAGCACTCATGGTGCTCATTCCCACCCCTATGTCCAGAACTTTTAAAACACCACGCTATGCTCTCTCAGGTGATTATGCACCATTTAACAGTACTGACACAATCACATTGACAACAATGAGGTCTGAACTCGTGTCCTTTATATATATTTTTTAATTTCGTGAAGGCATGTAAAAGCTATTGTTCAAACTGATTAACAACCTGTGGTAAGGATTAAACCAATATATTTGGTACTTTTTGATGGTTATTCAAGAGCACATTCTCACCTATACCTGTGATGCATTTCAGTCTTGTTTGCTGCTGCTGTGGCTTTGGGTGTAAACATGTGACGTGCTCAGTTTGCTTAGAGATATCATGTCTTTTTCCACCAGCTAACAGACGACGTGAAGAAGGAGAAAGAGAAGGAACCAGAGAAGCCAGAAAAGTTGGAATCGATGACAGTCAAGAAGAAGGGCTTTGAGGAAGAGAAGAAAGACAGTGATGACAGTGATGAGGTTAACTGCTGAGGCTGCACACATTTAAACTACAGAGAATGTCACTAGTCACACTGAAGTGGTTAAAAATTTAAAAGTACTTAATAAAACACTGCTGTATGGTCTGTAACAGCCACTTGGAGACACATGTCCCTGACTAACCCTGTTACACCACAGGAAGCGAGGCCCGACGTGCCCAAGATGTCGAAGAAGAAGCTGAGGAGGATGAATAGGTTAACTGTGGCTGAGCTCAAGCAGGTGGGCTGCAGTTTTGCGAATGGCTGTAATGGGAACAGCGTACATGTGAGGGACAGTACGATATGATGTTCCTGCTCATGCAGTATATATCTAACCTCTCTTTAGGAAGTGCTTGGTGAAGCACTGTCCTCATGTTGGCGAAGGAAGTGTAGAATAGGGTTAGGGACCGTCTGTTTTTAGGAGCAGGTGAGGTGGGATGATACTGCAACTGTTTTGCGTCAAAGATCCAATCTCTCCTGTCAGCTGGTGGCCCGGCCAGATGTAGTGGAGATGCATGATGTGACTGCACAGGAGCCCAAGTTGCTGGTGCACCTGAAAGCCACCCGCAACACTGTGCCGGTGCCTCGTCACTGGTGCTTCAAGAGGAAGTACCTGCAGGGGAAGAGGGGCATTGAGAAGCCTCCCTTTGAGCTGCCCGAGTTCATCAAGCGGACTGGCATTCAAGAAATGAGGGAGGCCCTGCAGGAGAAGGTAACGTGGCGGCAGCTCCAGCATGCTCTGCTCACATTTTCCTGTCGTTTGTCTTGTACATATGCTTTAAATAGAGTGACTGCCTTTGCTCCAGTCATGTCTCCTCAACAGTGTATTCTTGTTTACAGGAGGATGCAAAAACCATGAAGACCAAAATGAGAGAGAAGGTGCGCCCCAAAATGGGCAAGATTGACATTGACTACCAGAAGCTCCATGACGCCTTCTTCAAATGGCAGATCAAACCCAAACTCACCATCCACGGGGACCTTTACTATGAGGTACCAGTTTTTTCTTTCCTTTGTGGCTGAGCTTCTGTGAAGGTCAGGCCCTTTTTGTTTATTTACCTAAATGTGCTTCACATGCAGGCTAGCATGACTGAGCTGTTGTGAAGTGAATTTGCAGCATAGTGCTAAGCTGGTGCAGAATCACCAGGTGATCACTGTGAGTCACACCTTTCCTTCAGCTGGTTGTGTTGTACACAGGAAGCCGGTCTGAGAGCTGCCACCTTTTATGGTATCAGGTAAAGGTTAATGCCTGACAAGCCGTGCACGGCTGCGGAGGCAGACTAGAGGTCGACCGATTATGGGATTTTCAATAGCCAATGGCAATATTTAGGAGTCCGGGTTTTTTGGCCCTCTATTTGCATAAACTTAAATAAGAAACACAATACAACTTGTAAACAATAAAAATAGCAGCATCAGAATCTCTTTTAGTGCACAATATAGCAGCAAACTCCTTCTTCGGCTCCCAAGCTGACCAGTCTGCTGCAGATATAGTACATGGCTTTTCCTGGTATTGGCTTGGTGAAATGCTGTCATACAGGATTAGATTTTTGTTCAGCCATCAGACAGCAATTAATGAAAGAGAAGAAAAAACGCAAGGTTAGCATTTTTATTATAGTGCCCTTCAATTCATTCTACAATTCCAGAATTCTGTGCACATTAAAACAATTACACTAATTTTGATTAGTGTAATTAAAAAAAAAACACTACGTGCATCATAGTATGACGAGCAGTGAACAAGCCCCAAAACCTTTCACTAACATGATGTTTATGTTGTTAGCAGACAGATAATTTACAAGCCAAATTCAAAACAGAATCTAACTATCGCATAAAATAAGAACTGTCGTGTTACACAGCCTTGTATGCAAGGACAATATAAGCCCCTAGTGATTGTGACGTTGTCCACGTAAAAGCCCGTATAAAGGATCGACATATTTAATGAGGAAACTAAAAGCGCAAAGTCGTGCACTTTTTATCTCGTCGTCTGACAAATTGTTGGAATCTCAGCTCTCAAATGCAAAAAAGTTGCACAGGAGGACCATTGTCAGCATCAGCTTAAGTGAATGCTAACCACGCTTTTGAACAGTTTTCTCCGCCATGCATTGTTCTTAGCAGCTCTGTGTCTCCGAGGATGGTGCTGTCAGTCAGTGTAAAATTGAAGCAGAGTAAAAACAGAACTCATTACATTTTAATTACCATTTCAGTCCGATATTAACACTTTAAATGATTTTTAACGATAAAAAAAAAATACGCCTGAGCCCACCAACAAGCTCACAAAACTGTTGGAATTAATGATCCTTAACGTTACCTGTAAGCTACAGTTGGTTGAAGGCTCATTAACATTATCCCATTCCCTACAGCGTAATTCGCATTCTCTTTCAAAAGCGCTCGTGTTTTCTTTTAAAGCAACATTTCATAGCAAACCAGTTAAGTAAATGGGTCTTTGAAAGATCAGAATTTAAGCCTTACTGTCTTCTCCCAAAACCTCTGGCTGGGGTCCTACACAATGGAGCATGGGTCACGTGTTCCACAGTAACACTGGGCTACCCGCAGACGTGCCTGTCTGTAAATCGGCATAGCGCACTTGGATATCGGCCGATGCTGATACATTAAAAAAATGCTAAATATCTCGGTCGACCTCTAGCAAAGACATTTAACATACATAATATTTTCTCTCTCTCTCTCTCCCTCCATATATATATACACACACAATATAAATAAAAGAGAGAGAGAGGACTGACTGACACACATAGTAAAATAGGACTGGACTAAAACTGTCACGACCAGTCGATTTTATAAACACCAAATAAAATGCTCAATATGAAAATGAAAGCCAGCGACAAAGGTGAAAGTTGAATTTGGTTGAACATTGAGCCCAGCTTCAAAATGGAATATCTGAGTGGAACGTGTTGCTCAGGATGGTGTTGTAAATCAATGCTCTGCTTCCCATAGACAATAATAAAATGCCAAACCTAGTGCAGCTTTATTCTTATGTGAAAGCCACCTGAAGTCATTTTGGTATTTAATCACTCACCGCTGGTCCTGGCGTTATGCATGTGGTTATAGAAAATTTATCAACACCCTTCAGATCTGAGAATTTGCCAGGGCCATGGTGGATGTGAATATAACCCAGGCTGATCCAAACATAGAAGTCACTAAACTGCATGGCAGCGAGGCTATTTGCTCAGTCTGTTACTGCCATGCTGCCACAGGACACAGTGGCACTCCATATCAGACTTCATGCTGTTTAGTAACAATGCATGATAATGTGTATAGGAAGCGCTTTCTGCAGAAACCCCAGCTTTGGGTTACTTGGAATGAATGATATTTAAGATCAAAATTTCAACACCATCAGATCAAGAGCATTCTGCTATAGCAGAGTAAACTCTTCTTTACTCGTCATCAATGTTGAATTCTGAACACCTTCCTGCCTGTGCCCAGTTGTGATTATTCACTCTTGAGTGTGTGGCTTGCAGCTGGCTTGGAACCTCACATGTCGTCTTAGGATGTGTTTGTGGCTCAACCCAGGGTAAGGAGTTTGAGACCAGACTAAAGGAGAAGAAACCTGGTGACCTGTCGGACGAGCTGCGCATCGCTCTGGGCATGCCCGTGGGCCCGGTAAGCACTACATGCCCAGAGGCCTGATGGGAAATCCTGCATCTGAGAGAGACTGGGATATCTGAGAGAGAGAGAGACTGGGATATCTGAGAGAGAGAGAGAGAGACTGGGATATCTGAGAGAGAGAGAGAGAGACTGGGATATCTGAGAGAGAGAGAGAGAGACTGGG
>JABFEB020000002.1:16121241-16131466 GCA_019775895.2 Stomatorhinus ivindoensis | reverse complement strand
TCGCTGAGCTCTACCTCCTGGTGAACGCCTGACACTCGCTGAGCTCTACCTCCTGGTGAACGCCTGACACTCGCTGAGCTCTACCTCCTGGTGAACGCCTGACACTCGCTGACATAGCTGTAGTGTTATTATCTCTCCATATCATTGCCTCTCAAGAGCTGCTTTTTTTTGTCATTACTACAAACTCAGCCTGTCCTTTCCTTCTGAGCGGAGTCTCCTTGCGTGCCTATGCATGTAGCTGTCTGGGGCAGAATGATAAGCTGGGAGTGCAGGCAGGGAGTGTCTCCCAGCCGCTCTGTTGTGGCAGGTCAGGGCTGAAGCCTCTGTTTTGCCTGTATGCCTGTAGACAGGGATGTTTGTGCATAAGGAATTAAGAACTAGTGTATGCATGTGTCTGCCTGTGTTTTCATCTGAATGCCTCAGATGCCAATCAAATGATCTCTCTGTTTATGAATCTTTGTTTTTGTGCCTGTCAAGGAAGTGGTTTCATGCGACTGTGAGAAGACTGCAGTGTTTATGTACGTTTGTGTATATACAGTGGCATCATTTTGTATTCTTGTACTCCAATATGGTCATCTTCATCTTACTGTTTTAAAGATACAGCAACGTACAAGAAAATGTTTTATGTTTAATTTGGAATCCAAATAAAAACACAAAAAAACAAGTTATTATCTTTGACAGTTTTAGCGATACGGCTCTTGGGGCATCCCCCACCAGTTGAGTGGCGACCTCACTTTCATTTCCATAGCAGGTTTCCACCGTTCACTGTGGGATTTCGCTATGAATCTCTTGGGGAAAAAAAACGTGGTTTTTCATGCTTTGTTTTGGTATATAGTTTACTGAGTATTTTGTAGGCTTCTATGAGACTATTGAGGGTGAAATTTACCAATTTTTGGTTAAATGGTTGAAATATTGGTATTGATTTAAAAAAAAAAACTTAATTTGATGATTAATTGAGTAATCATAATGTTTTTTTTGATTGAATACCCAAATGGGAGAATAGTATGAGCAAAGATTTGTAACAGAGTCCTATAAAATTAAGTCTTGGTTGTAAACATTGCGAGAGCTTAGCTGCCTTTCACGTTGACCTTTCTGCTGCTAACAGCCAAATAGAGAACAGCTATGTGACCAGTGGGGGAAGTACATACTTTATATAAGGAAAAGTACAGATTTCACACCAAAATTTCACTGAAGTAAAAACTATCCAATAAAATACTACTCAAGTAAAAGTAAGAAACATACATAACTTTAAAAGTACTAAAGCATTTCAGTTCATGTGTCTTTAGCTGGTAATACTGATATATCAGCTGGCAATATTATTATGTTAATCGATGTATTGTCTATTTATGTATTGTTTGTTGCATTTTCATAGAGAATGCAAATGTATGCTTAATAATAATAATAATAATAATAATAAAGATACATATTTTGCTTAAGAATCATGAAAAAAATGGTCTTGATTTAAAAAAAATTAAAATTCACATGATTCACATTTTAAGCAGAACTGTGCATCCCTACACTCAGGTGAACTGCATGCTGTTCACAAATAGTGAAAAATGCAAAATGTGAGCAGTCATGCAGGGAGGCCAGGTTTGCAAATTGATATTAAGTTTGAAATGAAAGGTTAGCTCAGGGGTGGCCAATCTTATCCGCAAAGGGCCGGTGTATATCCGGGTTTTCGCTGCACCTTCCTAATTATATTACTAATTAGAGGACTGATTGGCTGAAGAGTCCTCACACCTGGGTTTGAACAGCTGACCTACAGTTTATCCCAAAAACCTGCACACGCACCGGCCCTTTGCAGATAAGATTGGCGTCAGCTCTTCAGCGAGAGACCATACCTACTTTTTCTAATGTTGTAGTTATTACACAGAAATATTTATTAATACAGTACAATAATTAATAATTATAAATCAAAAATGATTAAACAATAAAGCTGTATAATTTGAGTCTAATTTCAAACTAATTTTAAAAAGTGATATGTCATGTTGATACTTTACAGTACTGAACTTGAGAATGACTCAAATACTCTCCTACTTGTTAATTTAGGGATTCAATGTGTAGATTTTTATGATGGTACGTTTTAATTTTAGCTGTGATTAATCATGATCAATCATGGAAAACTGTGTAATTAACTAGCTAATTTTCAAATTTGATTCTCGACCCTAATTTATACATGATATAATGCAATTGCCACAAGGCAGGAACCAGTGAGCTGTGGGAGGAATCTGGAGGATCTGGTGGAAAAACACAGGAGAGAACATACTGAGTGGCAGTGTGCAGCCACAGTGTTACCCACTGTGCCATGCTCTGTGCTAGGCGCACACCATGTGTCATGTTAATACCGAAGTTGCATGTTACAGACATGCAATTCTCACTTCACAAGGACTGCGGGAGTCAGCTGGGTTCAGACCATCAATAAGTTTAATTTTTATTCTGTCACAGGAAAATAAAGCAAGCAATTTTAATGATGGTTCATTTATGTAGTAAATCTGTCTAAAATATATTTCCACTGTATTAGCATGAGCTCTGCCTGTGCTCTCTGAGTCAATCATAATCATTCTTGTCTTGCTGATTGACTCACTTATAGCCAGCGTGACGCATTTGTGAGAAATTTAAACTGAGTGAGGATGAGAAAAGTGAACAACTTCTCCTGTATGGAAGTATTTTGGATTCTTAAGAGATGATATTGCGTAAAAGCAAGTGATTTGTTGGCTCTGCCTCGTATCTGTTGGTACAACAAAAGTTTTGCTTGTCTGTATAGTTAATTTTGAATTTTAATGGGAAAAAACATTGTTTGTTTTATCAACATTGCAATATTATCACAAAAAATCAAATATTGCTATGTACTTTTTCTAGTATTGTTCAGCCTTACTCTATTCATACATTATGTTTATGAAAATTCTATGTATGGTTGCCATGTACAATATCAATACAGGATGATGTGGCTGTATGATGGGACTAGCTTTTGTTTTAGGATGATTATTTTGATACTGGAACTGTAGAAAGTAAATTTTACTTTTAACAGATTAAAGCAGAGTAATGACAAAGCCAGATTTGCATCTCCAAGAGGCTGAAGGGCACACAGCTTAGTTATTAACGGCTATCCTTGGAAAACCTGAAAGCCATCTCTATGTCTGTATTTCCTGGCACTTTTAATAAGAAATGCTTCCATACAACTGAGGCTCTGACTCTTTAGTTGGATCTTCATATGCCATCTTCCTTTTGCCAGATTGCTGAGTAATAAAGAAGGCAAACTTTAATCAAATAATTATGACAGCTGTAGAAATATCCTTTGTTTTCTTATAAATTATTTAAATTTTCACACTTTTGGACCTCATGGTCACGGATTTTAACGAAACTTGGCATGCTGATTTGGTCAGATGTTTGGCATCAATATTGAGGGAGATTTAAGCAAAGTTTGAACTTTTGGGGGGGAGGGGTATGACTTTGACTGACTATATTTACCTTAATGAAAGCTGCACAGAAATGGTCCTTATATTGTTTTAAAGCTATTGTCCAGTTATGTTGATTGAATAAATAAAATGCCATCCCCATTTGAATAATTACTATGAAATAACTGATTAAAACTTAGCAAAATTCAGTAACAAAAAACCTATATTTCAAAATTGATAATTTTTTTACTAAAGCTAGATCATAATGTCTTGAACATCTCCAAAAACATTAATTAAGGTTACAAATATGCTACAGGTGTGCAAATCGGTCCAGTGTAAGTGCACACTAAGGGAATCACTCGATTTTGCAAGCATCAAAGGTTATGACAGGGCTGCTTATGACGATAACAGGTGACTAGGATGTGTTGAACAGCACTGGAGAGTTGAGACTGAGCTTTTTACATCCTTATGGACCATCTCCATCCTATCCATTCCCATGCCATCCTGATAGACTTGTTATTGATCTTTAGAATGTGCTTTTAGTAGTTGAACTTGTGACAGCAACAGGGCGGACAAACAGCATTTCAATAAAAGCCCTTTTTAGTAGGTCAGTGTAAGCTAAAAAAATGTAAACTAAAGAGGAAAACTTTTCTGATTGTACCATTACAGTAAAATCCTGTTATAGTGGACTCGCTTATAATGGAATATTGTCTATAACAGACAAGGTCTGCTTGTTCCAACTGTGCGCCTTTAAGAACACGCAGAAAAAGCATCAGATATAGCAGACCCGCATATAATGGAATTTCATTTATAATGGACAAACGATTTGTTCCCCAAGGCCACTTTTAGCTGTAGTTTTGTTCGCCTATAACAGACTTGCAGCTCCGCCTACAAGGCGTGTGGCGTGCCGGTGATATCCAGCTCAGATACGTACGTACGTAGTCTGGATTATTAATAGTCACACCTCTAGTCAGGTAAAGTTGGATTACTACATGTGCAATATAATAATCTATACCACAAGTGTGTCTGCTGGGGTGTGGCATGAGTAAATGGTGTCCTGTAGTTGTGTTCTGGGCATAAAGCAACTCTGGATATAACAGACTGTTTTGCCAGGTCCCTTTAAGTCTGTTATAATGGGATTTTACTGTAGGCCTAATTGTCTTTTCTTCAGTTACTTTGCCAATATTGTCTTTTTATTAATTTTTAATAGTCATTTAAAATTTTTCAATTAAAATTATATTTCCACAGCTAGTTCTGGCAATAGTTGTCATGAGAAATGATAGCCCTGTACCATGGATTAATCACTAACTGCTATTCTGCTACTGCTAACAGCATTGTAAGGAACTGTGGTTTTGATATACACTTCAGATAAATAATGATGTCAGCCACAACTCAAAAACTAAAGACCAAATTTTCTGGAAATGTCCATGACATTATGATCTAGCTTTAGTAAAAAATGATCAATTTTGAAATCTACAGTTTTTTTTTGTTATTTAATTTTTTAAATTCTAATTGGTTATTCCATAGTAATTATCCATATGGGGATGGCATGGTTGTTCAATCTATAGAGCTGGACAATAGCTTTAAAACAATATAAGGACCATTTCTGTGCAGCTTATATTAAGGTAAATATAGCCAGTGAAAGTCATAGCCCCCCCCCCCCCCAAAAAAAGAAAATCTCCCTAAAAATTAATCCCAGACACAATCAATTTCAGTTTCATGAGTTACTCATGTAACCAAATCAGCATGCCAAGTTTAGTTAAAATCTGTGATGGTGAGGTCCGAAAGTGTGATTATTTGACTTGGAATGACCTGACTGAGAAATGACAAGCTAAAGCATTTTGGGTAAATTTTTACACTTTCATCCGGTCAGTGCTGGTATTTAGACAGTGGCAATTGGGGATATGGTTTTTCCACTCGTGAACTTAAAGATGATCTAGGTTTGAATTTAGTTACGTGATTTGCCACGGTTTTTAAATGAATTTTTCTGAATAAACATGATCCTCCTGTGAATAACATGGCATTTAATGCAAGATATTCTGTGTAATGCTTGTATGATTAGTGAAAGCAGATTCTCACACTATCTCTCTCACTTCACATATGCACGCACACACATATATTGTAAGTGTTGTAAGTACTGTATAGTGTAAAAGGTACTTCTTAATCTACAGAAAGGCTGTTCAATCTACATTTGTGGGGTTTAGTTGCTAACGTGAGGATGGTGCTCTCTGTTACCTTGGTTTGGTTTGTACTTATCGCTGACATGCTTGAAGAACAGCGTCCCTTCGCCAGATTCCTGCTCTCTGCTCTCACGTCCTCTGGTGCCCTGCTGATACAGACAGCACCAGTGACTCAGCTCTGAGCTTAGATCCTACAGGACACATATCTTTTGCCCACTGTGGGGTCTCTCTATGCTTTATGCATATAGGTTACATGAACTTTTCAGTTTGCTGGCCTTATGTAAAAAAATTAGGTGACTCATTGACTGATTTTTTTTAGCTACACCTTGCTAGTAAAAGGTAGGATCCAATTTTGCCTCTGGAATCGAATCAAAGAAGCAGAATCAGAGAAGCTCTTCTGCATCCCAGTGTTGTGCTGGGCTGTTATTTTTGCACTGGATGTTTTGTTCATCATAGCAGCACTGTACACTGTACATTCTCTGTGAACTTTAGGCACTGTAGGGAGTCCAAAAGTAAACTATATATTTTCAAATTTTGTATAACCCCTGACATTTGCTCTTTATATTTGCATCTGAAAAAAATGGAAACAGTTACATTTTTTTGAACGCTGATAAATCCACTACTGCATCTCATCCCCCCCCACCGACCTGTATTACCAGTCAGCAAACATCAAAAGGTTGGGAACCCCTACATAAAACTCCCTGGAGGGTGGCTCTTTCTGAGATGCTGGAACCACCATGTCTGGCACCAACAATCACACCATGTTTAAATCTGCTTAGATCAGGTGTCCTGGCCTTTCTTGTACTCAGTCGATCAGTAAGTGAGACTCCTGAGCCGGTCTGAATGCTGCACATATTGAGTTACAGCCATAGCCACCCGATTGGCTGGTGGAATGGGAGGCTATTAGCCATTATCAGGTGTGCCTGATAAACTGCCCACTTACTGTGAGTTTCACAGGGAACAGCTACAGATTTCTTGCTTTGTCAGTAAAAGGGGGAAACCATCTTGGGGAAATTAGCCATGTACAAATTGATAAAAATCCCCCATTTCTAACTGCACAGAAAAGCTAAGGAATTATGTCACACTTTATATCATAATTTACATTTTCCTAAAGCAACAATAAGTTTAAAATGTTTTTTCCCCCCTCACTGAAGTTCTCAGTTCCAGTCTTGAGTGAAACCGTAAAAGTTCTATGTTTTCCTGATGTGCCTATGGCCGTGTCAGAGCACAATGGCTGGGTGGCTCTGTGGGTTTCTTATGTTCCCTGGATTTCAGGGCTTCATAGCAAATCAGAGCAGAAGAACACGCGTTGTTCTATGTGCTTGTGTAGTTTGCATTGATGTTCAAGTGCTGAGGTGCCTCCGATACCCCCCTCTGTCTTCTGTGAAAATACAAGTACATATTTGTGGGCATTCTTGCTCCAACACAGATACTCTCTGTGACACGCATTGCAAGGGCATGCCCAGACATTAGTGCGTAAAAGGCCAGACAAAGTCAGGCCAGACAAAGATATTTCTCCTTCCTAAATGTGCAGGATAAAACAAACCACAAAGTGTTTTGACAGTAAATGGAGAGGAGGAGGGAAAGAGGGAGGGAAGAAAGGAAGGAGATAGAAATGAAGCTGGTCCTGGTAGAAGTTGTTCTTTAGAATGTGTTCCTGAATAAAGTTAGATGAGGTGCATGTGACTGTTTGAGAGTGCGAGAGTCGCTGCCCGGGCCGCCACGACTGATCAATAATGGTGAGGATAATTGGTAATAAGATTAGTTAATGACATATTTTGTTTGTTTTGTTTTGATTGGTTGTTTTTTTGCAATTTGCTGTGTAAATGACATCACCACCTAGCAACATTAACATTGGTGTGTTAAACTTGGTTAATACTTCAATTTTCCACTTGCTGTTACAGTCCATTTTGCACACAGACTCAAGTGTACAGATGTCCATGGAGACAGACGGTTGGGGTTGGGGGATGCATACAACAGCAGCATTCCCCAAGACCAACAGAGGGCAGATGTACTGCAACAAGCACACGTGTAAGCAGTGTACTGAAATGGGTCAACTTTTATGAACAGTTTTAAAGTTATTACTAAGCCTGGGCAGTATTACACTAATACGGTATGGTATACTGCAGTATTTTGAAATCTTGACAACAAAAATAGTTTGGGACTTCCACCATCCCCCCCCCCCTCCCCAAAGTGCAAATTTCATCATCAAGATTTCAACATACCGGAATAGTGTTGGCTTTGAAAATACTGTCAAAATACCATATACCATGCTATAATGGAATTAAGTGCAATCGGTTGCAAGATAAATAGGGAACAGACAGCAGGTCGTTGTTTCTATGCCACTTTATTTTATACAGTGTACAAAATTTTGGTTTACTATGTCATGCTTGTTGGGACCCTAATCCTAATCCTCCTGAGCCTGGTGAGCAGGTAGGACAGCCAGGCTTTCAGGGACAGCATAAGGACACTGTGAGTAATGCTGAGCCGCAATCAGGGTCACAGCACTACCTTGTCCATTTGTGCTCACAACTGCCAGGTATCCACAGTTTCCACTATTTGTTGTGTATAATTTTCATTGTGTGGTCTTAAGTATGATTGATAAATACTCCAAAGGCTGACTTATTGATATTGCCACAGAGGCATATTTTATCTCCATATAGAAATGCTTTGAGTGACAAAGCCAAAAAATCTTCCTTAACACCACAGAGCTTTTGAGTGCTTCAGTATGGAGATGTGCACTTAAGCAGAACATTGACCAGACATTTATTTATAGAAAAGAGCTGGTCCTTCAGTAGCTCCTTGAATCCCTCATCTAGGAAATATTACATAAGCCACATTAAACTAAACACGCTGCCCACTAAATTAGTGGAAAGCTATGAAACGCCGTTGTGATTGTCTTGCTGTCAAGAGAAACTTAGGTTTACCTTGGTTTTGTCAGTTTATGTTTACTGAGTTCTGTGACTCATAGTGTGAAGGAATGGGGTGAAGTTGTTGGTATTTTCAGCTGGAGCTAAAATACATTGTCATCTGCCTGGTAGGATGACACCATCTGGAGACACATGACTGCAGGCTGATCAGCAGCCTCGGAGGAGTCCAGTGGGAGCTAGAGAGACTGAGTTTATGTGTTTAGATAGAGAGGGTGAAGGAGGAGAGGCACTGTGTGTTTGAGAAAGCTGGGAATGGGGTATACCAGTCGCTCCCTCCTGTTAGCGTGGCTCACATGTATGTCAGTAGCTATTAGATCTACCAAATACCTGTGACAATAGAGGAATTGCCTAGTGGTCTTTTAGTGTTTTTCACTACCTTTATGGGACTTCTTTGCAAGTATACAAATGTATTCTGTTAAAAGCAATTTTTAAATGTAACTTATGTTTCTCAAAATTCATGTCTAAAAATAGCTTAGAATAGTTTGGATTGTTGAAAATAAGATTTTTTACATAAAGTATTAAATTGCACTAAAAAGCTTGTATGTTTCACATAAATGATGCAACGTTTACTTTCTTCAAAAATGCATTCAACGCCAAATAAAAAATAAAAAGAGTAGGAATACAGTGGGTACAGAAAGTATTCAGATCCCCTTCACTTTTTCACTCTTTGTTATATTGCAGCCATTTGCTAAAATCATTTAAATCAATTTTTTTCCTCATTAATGTACACACAGCACCCCATATTGACAGACAAAAAAAAAAAGAATGTTTTAAATTGTTGCAGATTTATTAAAAAAGAAAAACTGAAATATCACATGGTCCTAAGTAATCAGACCCTTTGCTCAGTATTTAGTAGAAGCACCCTTTTGAGCTAATACAGCCATGAGTCTTCTTGGGAAGGATGCAACAAGTTTTTCACACCTGGATTTGGGGATCAAATTCAAAAATTCTTTTTTTGTACATTTCCTGAAAGCATAGTTGATAATTATGGTCGCAACTTACACATTTGGTACCATGCAACTGAACTATCAAAACTAAGATGTTATATTAAAGAAGTGATTTCTCTTACCATTTTGTCATGCATTTCTGTGTTGCAAGACCACACATGTATTTGTTTCATATTCCAAAAAATACAAGCTAATAGCCTACTACCATTTTAAACGTGATTAATCCTGAGCCTATTATTGTAATTAACCCGATTCATTTTTTTAAATCGATTGTCACCACAACTAATGATTTTTTTTCAGGCAGAATCATGTTGGTTTTTAAGACTCTACTTTGCAAGTTACCCTAAAGTAACTGTGTCTGTTTTTGAAAATCCGAATGGAATTACATATTAACGATGTTGATGGTTTTTTAGGGACCAGCTTCTCATGCAATCATACTGCTACATTGCCATATAGGGAATGTGTTGCATGATGGGACAAAGGCTTAAAAGGGAGAGGAAGAAATCCAAAGCACTACCTAATGTTTGCTGTTACCACTTTATTGATGTGTGGAAATGGATTTGGCTGACAAAGCAACTTTAGATGCCCATAGAACTGCAACTGATAGAATGTGCACTGTACAGTCCCTGACAAAAGTCTTGTTGCTCATCCATTTTGTAGAAACACCTGCTATCAACCTGACATTTAATCAATCAGTTAGTTTCAGAAATAGCTCATATGAAAGTTAAAACCCTCCCAAATGATGTTTAATGCACTAAAATAAATTTGTTTCA
>JABFEB020000002.1:16109482-16121141 GCA_019775895.2 Stomatorhinus ivindoensis | reverse complement strand
TCTTTGCAAAAATTGACTCAATGGGCTTTACCAAGCTGTGAATATTAGAATACTTTTCAACAGTTTAGTTTTGCACCAAAACATTATTACAAAACCCGTTGGGATTAAAATGAGCCATTTCTTGTAGAAAAATTTTGATTAGTAATATATTTTCAGTGCACTTCAGGTTAATTTGTACCCAAGCGACAAGACTTTTGTCAGGGACTGTAGAGTGATAGTAATGATCTCTCTGTAAAGGCAGTAGCCATACCTCCGGCAATTCAGACTGGGTAATCTGTCTGAAGCTAAGCAGGTCTGGGCCTGTCCAGTACTTAGATGGGAGACCAAGTTGGAAAGCTGGGTTGTTGCAGGAAGAGGGTTTGGTCTCACCTGCCCCTTCACCACCTTAGCTGCTGTGTGGTGAGAGTACTGGCATAGAATGGCTGTGCTTGCATCATCCAGGTGGGGGCGACACAGTGGTGGTGGTTGAAGTGGCTCCTTATTGGTTCTGTAAAGTGCTTTTGGTGTCTTCAAAAGTGCTGTATAAATATATCATTCATTCATCATTCATTCAGATAGTGGAGATATTTTAATCGTTCATGATTTGACATTGTCAAATCACACACCCCTAGCATTCCACCTATGTTAATACATACTGCTGATTAAAATTCTCTCATTTTGGGTAACTTTAGTTGTCATTGAGTGCCTTTTCACTCTTGGAAGCAAAGTAGAACCTCAGGGAGAGAAAAACTGCTTATCTTGGGGAAAAAGATTGAATCACACGGAGACAAAGACATTACAAATGGGACTGTTGATGCTGTGGTGGATGACTTGTCTATTGCAGTTGTTCCCAAACGTTTTATAGTTATGTCCCCACAGATATTTATCCTACTGCTGTGTAAACCCCTCCAGCTGTACATAGTGATACAGTCCGGGTGGAGGTTAGTGTGCGTGTGTGTGCGGGGGGATGTCATTTATTATGTGGAATTGGCTGCACAACACTAAATCTCTTGTGCTGTATATAGTGGAGTAAGAATATTTGTTTGTGGGGGTCTGAGAATAAATATCTCTAATAAACTCTATAAATATGTCTTTATGTACTACCCAAATGTGTACTAACCATTCTGGTGCAGTGAAAAAATCAAAATTTCCAATAGCAATTTCCAATAGTACGGAAAAGTTGTCCCTGGACCTCGTTATTAAACGTGCAAAATATCTTTGAAATAGGTTAATATTTTCAAGTTCCGCAAGCTGATTGAAATTATTACCGGTCACGTCAATGGGCAATGTACACTATCCATTATGTATACTCATCGGTGTTGTGTTTGTGTAATTTCACAACCACCTATTTCACATGATAATCACTACAAAATACCAACATTCAGGTAACACAGACTTTTACTGGATATCAGCCATACACATACATTACGTCGCTCTGCGGCTCTACATGCATCACGATTAATCACCTGTCACCTCAATACACAGATCCACGCTACGTATCATCCATATCAAAACGCAATGTAAAATGTTCCTCAGTGCCACCAAAATGAAACGTATTAAGCATGACAGTCAAAATGGTTAGATACGCTATATTACCAAAAATATTGGGACACCTGAATTCAGTGATTTGGAGGGATGTCCCAATATTTTTGGTAAGACCCAGATGGATAAAGCGGTATAGATAATGGATAGTGTATATTACCAGTATGTCAGTGTAAGCATGCTCCTGAGTGGTATAGATAATGGATAGTGTATATTACCAGTATGTCAGTGTAAGCATGCTCCTGAGCGGTATAGATAATGGGTAGTGTATATTGCCAGTATGTCAGTGTAAGGATGCTCCTGAGCGCCACATTTCTGAATGAGTCGTTTCCCACTTACTCATTGTCACTGACCAATTGTTAAGTTCTTGTATTAAATTGGAACAGTTTTACATTGCGTTATGATATGGATGATACGTAGCGTGGATCTGTGCATTGATGTGACAGGTGAAAACTTTGATCGTGTTGCAGAACCTGAAAATATGAACCTATTTCAAAGATATTTTGCACGTTTAATAATGAGGTCCAGTGACTTTTCCGCACTATTGGAAATTGGTATTGGAAATTTAGATTTTTTCACCCCAACCTAGTAACTATGGTATAAGTGGATATATTTACTCTGAGTGGTAGTAACATTGCTCATTCTTCCCTAAATAGTTTTCGCATAGTTTGGAGCTCTGTTTGGTACATTGTCCTGTTGTAGGATGAAATTGGCTCTAGTTAAGTTAAGTCCACAATGTATGGCATGGCGTTGCAAAATGGAGTGATAGACATCCTTCCTCAAGATCCCTTTTACCCTGCACAAATCTCCCATTTTACCATCACCAAAGCAGCCCCAGACCATCAGGTTATCTCCACCTTGCTTGACAGAGAAGCCCTTCTCCAGCATCTTTTCATTTGATCTGCATCTCACAAATTTGCTTCTTTGTGATCCAAACACCTCAAACTTCATCTATCCATAGCATTTTCCCCCAGTCTTCCTATATCCAGGGTTTGTGTTCATTTTCCCATCACAGTCTTTTCCTTTTATTGGCCCTTTCTGAGATACAGCTTTTTCTTTGCTATTCTGCCAAGAAGCCCAGCATCCAAGATGCCTCTTCACTGTCGATGCTGAGACTGCTCTTTTGAGGATACTGTTTAATGATGCAGCCAGTTGAAGACCTATGAGGTGTCTGTTTCTCAAACTACATGCTGTAATATATTTATCTTCTTACTAAGTTGTGCACTGGGGCCTCCCTGTCCTCTCTCTATTATGGTTAGATGCAGTGTGCACTGCTCTGTGAAGGGAATAGTACACGGCCTTGTATGAGATGTTCAGTTTCTTGGCAAAAATAGACTAACAAGTTTCAGAAGAAAGTTTTTTGTTTCTGAGTATTTAGAGCAAGGGCCACCAACCTTTTTGAAACTGAGAGCTACTTCATGGCTACTGAGCCTTATCTAGGGCTACCAGTTTGAAACGCCCTCCTAAACTGAACTTCATGTATAATAAAAATGTTTAAAATGCTTTTTTTAGATATTGTCCTTTTCAAATAATTTTTTTAATTAAATTTTAGACGCTGCTCACTGTTGAGTGCTATTTTTAGAACAGGTCCGCGGCCAACTCATATGGTCCTTGGGGGCATGCTGGCGTCCGCAGGCACCATGTTGGTGACCCCTGATTTAGAGCTCGTAATTGAACCCGCAATTGCTGATGCTCTAGATACTCACCTAGTCCAAATCAACACAATTTTTATCTTTGTTAACATAATTGCAAAAGGGTTTTCTAATTAACAATTAACCGTTTAAAATGATAAATATGCATTAGCAAACACATTCCACTGGAACTAATTGTTGTTGATAATTGGCCTCTGTAGACTTAAACAGATATTCCATTAAAAACAGCGATTTCCAGCTATGATAGTCATTTACAGAATTAAGTGTCTACACAGTATTTCTAATCAATCAGGTATTGTTTTGATGGACAAGAAACCTGCTTTTTTCAAAAGCAAGGACATTTCTAAGTCACCCTAAACTTTTGAACAGTAAAGTGCATTTTTGTGTGTATGTGAGACAACACAATTAGCACCCCGTTGCCAATGTGCCCAGTTGTGGTACTGGTGTGGTTACCCATGTCAGTCCCGGTGCTAGAGAAAGAGCTTGTGCTATCATCCTGCCGGCAGCTGCACCCCTTCTTCCCTCTTGCTGCTGCTGTCAGGGCCCCTTCCTTCACAGCACATTCTTCTGCATTATCATCCATGAGCTGCAGACCGCTCCGGTGATCTTTTGACTGTCTGTCCCGTACCATGAACTATGACTTTTTTCATAGCTTTCTCTGCTTGGAGGTCATGCTTTAATTACTGTCCTAAAACCTTCCGGCCTACTTGTAATATGTATTGCATGGGTTAGGTGTCTGCACCCCTTGCCTTATTCTGTCACTGCACAAGTCACTACATAAGGGAACTCTAGAGATTAATCTCATCAGCTTTTTATTAACGTGTTACCTTCATGAACAATCTGCTTTATTCTGAACTGGTAACAGTGTATTTAAAACCCTGACCTATAACTTATAAAATTGATCTGAAGTTCAGATGTTTTGTTTTATGTTACAGAAGCTAAATGGCTAAATGTACTTCATTGGTGAGGTCATGCCTGTGTGAGTGGACTAATGTGCTGGACTGAGTTTACCAGGCAGGCACAGACTGCAGGAAATATACTTCAATAACTGTACAGCTTAACGGTTCCTGAGCAGGAGGATACCATCCCTAAACCTTGCTGTAGGATAAACTACGATAGACTGAGTAAACTAGTGTCCTGAAGTCCTTGCCCCAGTGCTGGATGTACTGCTGGAATTCTGTGTGAGTGTGCATGTGAACCTCCTTCCTAATAATGCAGGATGTCTGGCTATTGATGATTCCCCGAGGGGAAGGAAGCAGGCAGGGCTGTGGTTGTGGTAGCTGGTGATTGGCTGTGCAGGAGCAGAGTGCTGAAGTAGGGCGGGCTGCCAGCCAATCGTGCGCTGGCTGGTGAGGCGTGTGCAAGGTTGAAAGCTGTTGGAGATGGATTGGGAAATGCCCTTGGAAAATAGAACGTGGCTCGAGGTAAGCAAGGTGCCTCCAAGGTCTGCGGAGCTGCCTGCCAGGGGGCATGGCTTTTTAAAGCAGCACCCTGACCTGTTCTCTGAATTTCAAATGAACCAGGACAATCTAAATAATCTTTGGGTGTGACCTTTATCTGCACTGGAATAACATTATTTGGAACTTTACTTATGTGTAGGTATGTATTCTTTGCATGAAATATAACCGCTTCTCTGTATACAGTGTAAGTTTCCCTTTGAAATGAAACCTAACAGTCTATCGGCGCTGCTTTAAGGTGTAAATCCCACCATTCTGCACCACTTTTTTACTGTCACTGTGGCAACACTGGGCTTTACCCTGGGGCCTCAATATACCACAAAGGTCTCTCTTCCAGATTGTGAGTGTGACCACGTTTTATTCCCTGAACTGTAAGTAGGACTGCCACAACTAATTAATAATTTTGATTATAATCAGTAATAAAAACACATGACAATTAATTTTGTCATTGATTGGGTGAATTTATGTGGTTTGCTTATAATATCACCTTGCAACGTTAACATTGATGTGTTAAGTCTAGCCATACAAGCAACACTTTTCACATGCCATCATGGTCCTCGTGAAGTTATGTGTGCAGACTCTTATGTACTGTGACGGCCCTTTAAATGGTTTCATTGCCAGGATCTACCCCCAGACCAGGGATACAAAGGTTCCCCGGTTATGGCAGCGGGGAGCTTGCTGCCATAATCTGACTATTGTAGTACAACTTTTTTATGACTTGAATAAAAAGCACCTCCTGTAAAATCCTGCCTTTTATCTCCCTTCATTTTGTTGCCTCCTGTCTGCCGTAATGTACATACTAATGGTGGGTGAGGTGGTGATAATTTATTGTGAAGCAATTGAATCATGCTTCAAAGTTATTGCAAGAATCGCAGTGCAACACATTTACATTTACTATTATTTAGCAGATGCTTTTCTTCAAAGCAAGTGTGCATACGTGTGGCTAGGCTAAGCTTCCAATGAATGCACGATTACAAATGCACTATTATAACACTAATATTATAATGACAGGATAAACAGATGAGCGCCTGTCACGTGATGCTTACAGTACTACAGTAAAAAACAGACGATGTGAAACAAAGCAATTTCAGCCTGCATAACATCTCAATGCTGTTTGTATATCTCACTTCTTTGTCAATTATCTATCTCAGGGGATCTCAACTTAGTGACTAGATCTTGTAAATAAAAATAAAAATAGTTTTTTTTTCTGAATAGTTAATTGACATTACTGGATATAAGGATTGGTTGATATCACATCGATATTATGTCACAAATGTGCAATAATCACCAGAGCTTCAAATGACAGGTGAAACATTTGGAATCATTGCTGTAGCCCTACATTGAACCCTTTCTAAGGCAGTAATGTCTTTTTTAAGGTATGGTGACCAAACCTGCACACAATATTCTAGGTGGGGTCTTACCAAGGAATTGTATAATCTTAGCATCACCTCCCTTGACTTACACCTCTAGGTGTGTGGAGTTTAACCCAGCATTCTATTGGCCTTTTTATTGCTCCCCCACACTGGCGAGAGTGGGACATGGAAGCATCAACATACACACTGAGGACTTTCTCATAATAAACCACTGAATTTATTTCAATGGAAGCCATAAAATATCTTTACTTTATATTTCTGCTCCCCACATGGATTACCTTACAATTGTGTGCATTAAGGTATCAGCCCAGTCACCGATAAAACCCAGTGGAGCCTTTGTGCTGCTAGTTCAGTATCTGCTACATCACCCACCTTGATGTCATCTGCAAATTTAACCAGTTTACTGTATATATTGATGTCAATATCGTTAATGTGACATTGTGCCTCTAATAATTATCCACTGCTTCCTGTCTGTTAACCAGTTTCTCTCCAAGCTGCTATAGTTCCTAAAATCCCTGCTGCTTTGAGCATAAGCAGGATCCATTTGTGGGGGACGACATCAAAGGCCTTCTGGAAATCCAAGTAGATCACATTGTAGGTCTTTTTGTGATCAATTTCTCTTGTAGCTTCCTCAAAGAACTCATGTAGATTAGTTAAACAGGATGTAGCTCTCCTAAATCCATGTTGGCTATCCCTCAGAATGTTATTTGAATGCGGATAATTTACCATTTTCACTTGGATTATAGCTTCCATTACTTTTCCAGTTATACAAGTTAAACTAATTAGTCTATAGTTTGCTGGATTACTTCTATTGCCTTTTTTTGAATATTCGTGTTATATTAGCATGCTTCCCATCAGAAGGTACCACACCAGCAGATAAGGATTTCTGAAATAGTAAAGTTAAAGGTCAGCAAAAAATATGCCTCATCCCTATTAAAACTATAGGTAAGATGCCATTGGGACCCTGAGATTTATAAACTACGATATATCGCCAAGCCAATGTATCACAAAGTCTTTACGCTATGTATATGTTTTATTACAAATGTGACTTAAAATACCTCTTGATGTTTCACCCTGACTGAGACAGAGTACTCTTACTCATAACTATAACCATTATTCTGCGAGTGTCACCCTGACTGAGACACAGTACTCTTACTCATAACTATAACCATTATTCTGGGAGTGTCACCCTGACTGAGACAGAGTACTCTTATTCATAACCATGACCATTATTGTGGGAATAAGACCCTGACTGCAGAAATGCACACAGTGGATTAACTGCTTGGCTGTTAAATTACACTATTTGTTTGACTTCTTTGTGAACTTCCTTTCCAAATTTGGCACATGTGACATTGACACTGAAAGTAAAAGTGCCAGAGTGGGAAACAGGTAAATATTCTTGCTGAATGAGTGCATTGGGTCACACTGTTCAAGCTATGAGCTGACCCTTTGTTTGGCTCAGGCTACCCTGCTCAACGGCCCATTCAGTTTCTTATGGTTGTACTGAGTGCCTGAGGTTCCCACGTGATGTGACAGTTTAGGTTGTGACGTTGCACCATATCCTAGAATTCAAAGCTAAAATCAAAATATTCAGTTACCTTTTTTATTTTGTTTTAAGACAATACCAGAGAAAGGCAAATATATGTTTAAAATGTAGTAAGTTGCAGTATTCATTTTATTCAAGGTTTATGCCTTAAGATCTTAAGATCCTTCGTTATTAAGTGCCCTTTTGGTGGTGCCACTAGAAACTGAATATGAATAGTGTATATTTGAAACTGAATCTGAATTTATTAGTTTGAATTTGAATTCCAGTAACTTGAAACAGCATTTATCCTACCTGAAAAATGTGACGCTCTATACTTACATTAACTTCATTAACTTCTTTAACTTCTATATTCATTAACTTACACTTGCACTGCAAAAGCATGAAAAGATAAATTACTCCGAAAATTAAACATATACACTTCTGTAGGGTTTTCTCAGATGTGCAAATATATTGTGGATGCAAATAAGTTCGGTTTCAATGAATTTTTCGCGGATATGTGAATTCGCGAATCACGAAGCATGAATGCACGAGGGCTTACTGTACACTATTCATATTCAGTTTCTAGTGGCATAAATATTAGCCCATAGTTATCTAGCTTCTGTTCTTAGAAATTCATCTTGTACTTGCTTGCAAGTAGTATTTTTGTTGGAAATGATTAATCTCTACGTTACAATTTTAAGTTAAACCATTAAAAAAATATTAAAATATGGGTAACTTTAAAATTTTTAAAAAGTTACAATGAAATACAAAATTAAATTTTTTTTGCAGTGAAACCTTTTAGGTACATTACAATTGTTGCTCTGATTTGATGAAACTAGTAATAAAATCAAAGAACACAAAACTAGATAAAATGTTGTTGAGTTTTCTCTTTTTCTCATCTCTGTAACTCTTGCCCTAGATTTGACGAATGTTTTTGTTTTATTGCAGAAATCAAAGGTAGTGGTAAAAACTGATTAAGTATCCCATAGATGAACAGTTTAATAATAATTAATAATTAAATTATTAATAATAATTAATAATTGACAGTTTAAACTAAATATTTGTATATTCGTAAGTAAATATTTATAATTGTTTAACGTTTTAACGTTTAATTACGATTAATCACATCTGTCACAGAATACTTAACTGATTCATTTTTTTAATTGATTCACAGCCCTAGTTAAATGATGTCAAGTTGATCACTAATAAAACCCTAACAGTATCACCACCAGCAACACAACCTGAGCTGTTACATTTTTCTAGACTGAATGAGCTGTGATTTATTTTATTTATTTGAATAAGACAGGACGCAAGATTTTATGCTGAGACATCCTCTGGTGACTTCTTAATGTTCTGCTGAGCTCATATTTTTTTCATACTCACTTAGTTCCTTTGTTGGCAGACTCTTCAGCCTGACCCTGAAGAAGCTGGTGATGCTTAAGGAGCTGGATAAAGATCTGACGTCTGTGGTGATCGCCGTCAAGCTGCAGGTGCCTGCTGGTCCTCTGGAGGCCACTGCGCAGTGCAGTGAGTGACACTGATGTTTTGTGGCCTGTCATCTCATTCCCATCTCTCCCTCAGGGCTCCAAGCGAATACTGCGCTCCAATGAGATACTGTTGGCCTCTGCAGGACTCACAGAGACAGACCTGCAGCTCACCTTTTCCCTGCAGGTGAGTAATCTCTCTAAGGCAGAACAACACATCAACATGGATGTTGTTTACAGCCACATTTCTCCACCTTCAGAGTGAACCTGCTGTTTGGAGTATACTGAATAGTGAATTGTTTATGTCCCAATCCCCACAGTACCCACACTTCCTGAAGAGAGATGCCAACAAGCTCCAGGTGATGCTTCAGCGCCGGAAACGGTACAAGAACCGGACCATCCTGGGCTACAAGACCCTGGCCCTGGGCTTGATCGACATGGCTGAGGTGGGGACATGGTGGTGTTCCTGTCACCTGACGAAGTGGGTCATGCCATGTGACCATTAACCAATCACATATAGACACTCCTCACTTATCCACCTACCTAACGAAAGGATGGTGTGGCTTCTCAGCATCTTGTACCTCATCTCGCATCACCCTTCTCAGTCTCAGTTTCAGTCCTTCAGTCATTCAGTATTCATCAGTATTAAATTAGCATACACAATCTCCAAGGCTACATATTTCTTCTTTAAATTTGTATTTTATTGTGATTTATTGAGCTGATTCCCCTTTATTCTGTTCATTACAGTATACAGTGCACTACTGTATAAACATTTATAAAATGTTACGAAAATGTTAAAACATATATATTAAAACAATATCTAAAGATGGCTGACACAAACCCAATATCAGTACAGTATTCATGAAATATGGAATATTCCTTGTTTATCAACCAGTTAGAGATGTCATCCGTGTGGAAATTCAAAGTACCCTAACAGCTACCTGCAATGTTTGCACTGCCATCCTTTCAAGATGAGATGGCAATAGACCATTGTTTAATACAGCAAATCTAATTAGGTACTTGAAGAAACATCACAAACGAAGAAAAAAATCACAATGCCTACTGTATATGTATCTATATTTAAATATTAGAAGATCGGATCAAGACTCAGAGTCGGCAGATCTAAATATTGAATGGATTGGATCAGATCGGGGATCTGGACATCCCTAATCTTGATATAATTGAAGAATCTGGGCTGTGGATGAGCATGGGGGAGAGGAGGATTGTGGGACATGCGGCAAGCTAAGTTGGCTCTGACAGCATGTTACATGCAGGTCATGCAGCACCCCAGTGAGGGAGCTCAGGTGCTGGGTCTCCACAGCCAGGTGAAGGATGCATCTGTCCCTGTGGCTGAGATTCGCGTTCAGTCCCTGTCCAGTCAGCCGATCAACTACGAGGGGCCCAAGACTAAGTTGTTTGGTGAGCAGAGGAATTCCCTCAAGTTCCTCTAAACCCATTGATACTACTAGATTCTTTATGTGGTGACTAAAATGCGTTACATGTGTTGAATTAACCATAATACTGTGATCCTCAGGTCAGAATTCAGGAGCTTCTCCACTCTATTGACAATGCCATAATAAATGCTTCTCTGCAGTGCACGTCATAACTGTCCTTCCTTTGTAACACGAGACGTGCGTCTAGGTGGCATGCTTTACTACAGAGATCATTATACTGTTAAATCCGTGTGCTCATGGAGGTGCTCAGAATAGAGCATCTGTTTATGTGTTAGGAGAAGATCTCTGTGTCCGTTGTTTTATTAGTATTCTGTCTTTCTCTGTCTGTACTATCGTCCTGCCTCCTTTCCCGGCAGATCGCTCTCCAGACATTGATAACTACTCTGAGGAGGAAGAGGAGAGTTACTCATCAGAACAGGATGGCAGCGATGACCCTGTTCATGGGCAGGTGTGTGCAGCAGAGGGGATGAAGGGAAATGGGAAAGAGAAATTTTAGGGCTGTGGGTCAGAAAGAGAGTGAGGATGAGTAGAAAGGAGGTGATAGGAGGTAAAGTGACAAAAATTAGGTTAGATAAACTTTATTGATTCTAGGTTAGCAGTGGTGGGATTCATACCTATGTCCCTGCTTAGACTGGAGCCTCAATCTAGTGCCTTAGACTGCTTGGACATACTACCATTCTGTATGAAATTAAATAAAAATGAGTGGAAAGGAAGACTGAAGAGAGAGGCAAGGGGTGTGACAAAGGGAGGAAACCAAGAGAGAATAAAGAGGGGAGGGAGTTGGACAAAGAAAGGGGCGATGAAGTAGAGGGGGGATGGAGAAGTTGGCAAAAAGAAGGCTGGAGGCTGGTGCTGAGACCAGAATAGAGGATAAGAACTAAGAGAAGAAAGGTGAGGTGCTGATAGTGTTAGGGTTTCACATGGAATGGTGAGGTGTTGATAGTGTTAGGGTTTCACATGGAATGGTGAGGTGTTGACAGTGTTAGGGTTTCACATGGAAAGGTGAGGTGCTGATAGTGTTAGGGTTTCGCATGGAAAGGTGAGGTGTTGATAGTGTTAGGGTTTCACATGGAAAGGTGAGGTGCTGATAGTGTTAGGGTTTCACATGGAAAGGTGAGGTGTTGATAGTGTTATGGTTTCACATGGAAAGGTGAGGTGCTGATAGTGTTAGGGTTTCACATGGAAAGGATAGG
>JABFEB020000002.1:16036854-16048402 GCA_019775895.2 Stomatorhinus ivindoensis | reverse complement strand
GCTTATTTACCTTAATATAAGCTGCATAGGGTGGCATGGTGGTGCAGTGGTTACCACTGTTGCCTCACACCTCTGGGACCTGGGTTAAAGTCTCCGCCTGGGTTACATGTATGTGGAGTTCACATGTTCTCCCTGTAGGGTTTCCTCTGGGTACTCCGGTTTCCCCCCACAGTCCAAAGACATGCTGAAGCTAATTGGAGTTACTAAATTGCCTGTAGGTGTGCCTGTGTGAGTGAATGGTGTGTGGGTGTACCCTGCGATGGGCTAGCCCCCTGTCCAGAGTTGTTCCCTGCCTCGTGCCCATTGCTTCCGGGATAGGCTCCAGACCCCCCACAACCCAGTAGGATAAGCAGGTATAGAAAATGGATGGATGGATGGATAAGCTGCACAGAAATGGTCCACATTTATTAAAGCTATTGTCCAGCTCTATAGATTGAACAAATGATATGCCATCCCCATATGAATAATTACTATGTAATAAATTATTAAAATATTAAAAATTCGATAACAAAAAAACCTATGTCAACGTCGTTCAATATTTTTTATGAAGACTAGCTCATAATGTCATGAACAAATCCAGAAAATTAGGTCTTTGGTTTTAAGTTTTTGCTGAGATATCAATACTTATGTGAAATGTGTATCAAATTCAGATTACTTATGTGAATTGTGTATCACAGTTCCTTACAATGCTCTTAGCAGTAGCAAAATAGCAGTTAGTGATCAGTGCATGGTACAGGGTTATTATTTTTCATGACAACTCTTGGCAGAACTAACTGTGGAAATATAATTTGAATTAAAACATTTTAACACACACACACACACACACACAGGTTTGTAATTGAGAGTGAAGCACAGGGTCTGAGTGCAGTCCATGTATTCAGCGATCCTGGAGCATTTCAAATGAATTCATGTAATTAGGTTCACCAGATGTGTGCCTGTTCTTTCACGTGCCAGCGGAGTGGACTACGGCTTAGCGGCACAATTAAGATCTCCAATAATATTAACTGATCTGGGGGTGGGGGGCAGCCACAATAAGCTCCACCAAATGAAAATATTCAGTCTGTATACAATATTATTACAAGCCTACCTCACACAGTCTCTCTCCCTCTTCAAAAAAGTGACACAATTAAATTCTCCCACAATAAATTTTGCTGAGTTTCCCCTTGAAATATTTCACTAATAGGCTACCTAAATAATAATTGATACTTTATTGATCCCCGTGGGGAAATTGCCTTTACATCTCCCTCAACTTGCTCTTTGTAGAATAAGCTGTCCGCAAAGGGCCGCCAGCCGTAGCAGCACCCAGGGAGCTGGGGGTTAAGGGCCTTGCTCAAGGACCCACAGACGTTTGGAACCGACGACCGTGTGAATACAGGCTTAGTCCACTGAGCCGCCTCACTGCTATGGGAAGCCCAGTGACCAAAAGTCAATCTATATTTTATTATAGAATATATAGAAGACCTTGTCACACCCTTCAAGTGTAAAATCAATGACCTGTACAATGTTCCTGAAAAGGTTGCAAAAAGATACATGTAATAAGTTCAGATGGAAGACGACTGTGTTCACCACATGGTGGCTGTAGGCTCCATTTTCTTATTTCAGCTGTTCTCTGCATGGATTAAAGCAAAAAAAAAAAAAATCGTTTGACTGATTATTATTATTTTTTTTTTATTAGGCCCATACCACCTAAAGCAAATTGACGAGATTTTGTACCACAGTGCATTGTTACACCACTACCTTTGAGAGTAAAACTTTAAACGTAGGGGAGTGCAGCACTGAGGTATGAAGTGTATGAGATTTTATCACCTGGGAGCAAATTGCACTCAACAACTCACCCAACAGCCTTTCATGCAAACCAAAGGGAAAAGAGTGGTGATGGGGGGGCTCTGCTCACTAGCCTTCACAATCCAACATCGTGGGGATGTGTTGAGGTCCCCGATAGGGTCACCTTGCAGAAGCACTAAGGACAGACACGCAAGGCCATCTGCTTTCCATCACACACAGTGCAAAGTCTTACAATTCCGACACCCACTTAACACATACAGAACCAACAGACAAATAAGGGTGTAATAGATGAAGACTGGAAACAACAAAGCAACAGACACAACCAATTCACCCAAGACAACAATACCATCTCCAGAATTTTTTTAAATCCAAAAAGCGGTCATTAAAGAGCATGTTATCAGTTGTCAAAATTTAAGCTGCTCTTGAATATTACAGTTGTTGAGGACTTTTTAAAAAAGTTTGCAGACAGTATTATTATTATTATTGTTATTATTATGTGGCCAAGCACACTACCAAGGCATGTCCCTCACTGCTATGGAGTGTCTCAGTATTGTGAAGTGAATGGAATATAGACTGGAAAGGTTTGTAAAAGGTAGACTGCAACTGGGCAGCAACAGCTTTTTCTAATACTGTGGAGAGGAGTGGCAGGTTAAAAATAGGGTTGAAAATTGCCCAATAGTTGTTTAGATCAGTTGGGTCCAGAGCAGGTTTCTTGAGACCTGGGGTAAATACACCAGTGTATAGATCTATTGGACCAATGCCTGACACTAGAGGTCTGTTTATCAAGTGAGATGAAGGGTAGAGATATTAGGCAGACAGTTCTTTTAGAGACATGAAGGAGTCGGGCCTGGCAGGAGGTAGAGTTATATGTTGTATTTTTAACTCTGACACAGGAGCCAGTAGTAAGAGAAAAATCACAAAATGGAACAACTGAATGATCAGGAGGGCTGTCTTGTACAGTAGTAGCGGACAGGTTAGGGATAGTCTTACAAAATGATTTTGTAAAAGTGCCATGAAGGGTGAAAAGGAGAAAAGAGAACGTGATTGAAAATAGAATGATACTCCTACTATTCAGAATATTGCCACAGAACAGAAAACAGCTCACATTTGCAAATGACATGCGTGAAAGCTGATTTTTACATGTGACACTTGCCTGTTCACCTTCAACAGAAGAGTTATGCAGGCTACGACCAGCAGGTGGGGCTATGAGTTTACCTGATGTGGAAATTGTCAACATTGATATTCCAATAGGGGCAGTCTTTCTTTGACACTACAGCAGCAAACACTCCTTAAGATATTTCTAAAACAAAAGGGCAAAAGAAAGTGCTAAGAATCTTAAAATTCTTTTATATTAAAAGACTGGTTTAAAAGCTTGTGCATGTGAATGATAAGTGCAGCAAAAAGTAAGTGCGTAAGTGAGAAGTGCAGGCAAAGAAAATCATGGATAAATGATCTTCATGTTGGTGTAAAACTATATTTGCAGACTCAGCCAATCAATACCTCTTTGAGTTAATTAGTGTGAGCTGGTGGTGAAATTTAGTGAATACAGTGAATGGTGTCCCTAAATTCATATTTGGGAACTGAAGCATTGTTCTTATGACCATCTAACAAGATATCAGTACCTTTTTGAAGAACAGAACAAATTCTTGTTATTTTTTTATCATTGTACCATTCAATGGCAGAATTTTAAAATGTGTTTTGTTTCTGATCATATATACACTTACTACCCAGATAATTATATGTAAGAATTTTCTTTGATGTTCTAAAACATTAGCACAGTGGACTACAGTCGACCCTTCTGCATCACAACTTTCCTCATTGAGGTTTCGATACATTATGGGGTAGGTACAAAAGATTAAATTTCTAAGGCAAGGTTGGCACAAGAGATTAAAAGTTAGCAATTCTTGAATGCATAAAATGCGCTCTGGCCAAAAAAAGTCGCACACTTTAATATTGTGTTGGACCACCTTTAGCTTTGATTATGTTGCACATCTGTGAATGCATTGTGTCCACATGCTTATGCAACACCCCAACATTTTTCCATCCAGATTTGTAATTAATTTATCTTTGAGATCTTGTATTGATAGGTGAGTTGAACCACTCTGTAAAGTCTTCTTCAGTACATCCTAAGGTCAAGACTTTGTGGCCAATTCATTCACAATTGAACAAACATCAGAACATGTTTTATGATAATTATTCACAAAGTGTGCAGCTTTTGTCACTGCAGTGTATCTCTCTGGGTTTCTGGAAGAACATTTATAGAGCCTCTTGATGTGGGAAGTCAGAAACGTCTGGCCCATTTATTGAGATCCGCATGCAGGCTGCAAGATGGTCTCTTTGCAGCCTATTGCGGATGTTTGTCTTGACCTGCAAATACATCAACTGTTAGGCTTTAAAAGTGATATCTGATAGTTTAAAATAGTGATAGTTTAAAGCAGAAAATCCCATTGTGAAACGTATTTATTACCCTGTTCATGGTTGAAAAGTCCTCTTACAGTTTACACTGTTGACCGGGTGGTTGATGTGACATATTTTCCAACGTGCTGATGGGAATGTTCTCACCTGTGTGTGTGTGCACTGGTCTGTGCGCACATTGGGGTGGAACTCCGCCACGCGATACAGAGGGCAGAGAAGAATTGTAAACCCGCGACCGTGTAGAGACAAAAATGACAAGCTGTTGTGTAAATAAGATAAGTAACATAAGGCTATTTAATTTGTTTAATGAAAGGACAATGTATAGACCTGTTCTATAGGAAAGGTAACCTTAAATGACTTCTGTTGTGATCTGGCACTATATAGAAAATAAAAATAAATAAAATTAACTTGACCTTCAGGGAGGGGATGCTGTTGGGGGGGCAATGTGCCCCCATAATATAATGGTAGGGGAAACACTGTTATTTAAATTCAAATGGTGACCATTTTTGCCCATGCAGTGTATATGTACAGTGACAGTTTTGGAAGAGGCTAAGCGTGTGTACGGCAGCCTCTCACATGATACCTTGTAGTGATCCTTTTCTCCTACGTTTTTGCTTCTTTACTGTTTGATGTTTACTGTTGGATAAATCTTAAGCATGAATATCAACCTTTCTGGAAATACCTTACAGCCATTAGGTGGACTATTTCCAGTGCTCATCACAGCAGGATTCTGCTCAATTGCAATATAACTGCAATTTCATCAGACCTCAGAAAGAGAGTTTTTAAAGTGCATAAGATTGGATAAGGTTACAAAAGGATTTATAAAGACATGGGCCTCCGCATGTGCACAATCAGGCAGACTTGCTGCAATCCAAAATTTTTCACTTCCACACTACGCATTTTTTGTACCCAGTCAGAAATGAAGAAACTGTAAGCCTCCAGGCTTTTAGTCATTTTTGCTTGCTTCAGTCACCATTGACATCTGAAGAAACAGACAATTCACAATGTCCCTAAGTCTTTTTGACTTTTGTGTATGAGTCTCATCCAATAATATCAGGTTTCTATTTATGTGTATTACTTGCATCTGGTGGTAGCTGATTCACATATGCAGAACGTTCCATTTCTATGACTAACAAATGCACCAAGATGGCAACTAGAGGCGAAGTGGGTAACGCCTCATTCAAGCCTCAGCTGTTTTGCTTGCTGCACAAAATAACTTCCGAGCCACTCATGGGGGGTATTCCATGAAAGTAGCTAACTAAAGCCAGACTTACGCGAAAAAGTGAGACTCACATTAGCGGCATCTCCAAATTAAGCCTCATGTCGTTCCACGAACATAGCTCAGGTCTCTTTCGTTTTTAAGAACATAAGAAATTTACAAACAAGAGGAGGTCATTCGGCTCATCAAGCTCATTTGGGGAGAACTCAACCAAGAGCTCAGAGTTGTTAAAATCTTATCTAACTCTGATTTAAAGGAACCCAGGGATTTAGCGTGCACTATAAATGAACAGGAAGATTATTCCATACTCTAACTACATGCTGTGTAAAGCAGTGTTTTCACAAATTCAGTTTAAAATGTTCTAGTATTTAAACTAATATTGAAGTAGCCATTTGGCTGAACAGCAACCAGACTAGAATCTCATATGCCTGGATAATGTCCCCCCTTAGTCTCCTTGGCGTGAGGCTGAACAGCTTCAGCTCAACTCACCTCTCCTCATAAGACATTCCTCTAAGACCAGGAATCATTCATGTAGCAATTTCCTTCTTAAGGTATGGTGACCAAACCTGCACACAATATTCTAGGTGGGGTCTTAACAAGGAATTACATAATTGTAGCATCACCTCCCTTGACTTAAACTCCACATACATAGAGATGTAACCCAACATCCTATTGGCCTTTTTTATTGCGTCCCCACACTGGTGAGAGTGGGACATGGAAGCATTACCATACACACAGAGGTTTTTCTCATAATCAACTACCTTTATTTCAGTGGAACTCATAAAATATTTGTACTTTATATTTCTGCTCCCTGAATGTATTACCTTACATTTATCTATGTTAAAATTTCATCTGCCAGGTATCAGCCCAGTCATTAATTAAATCCAGATCCCGTTGTAGCCTCTCTGCTGCTAGATCAGTATCTCCTACACCACCCACCTTGGTGTCGTCTGCAAATATAACCAGTTTACTGTATGTATTGGTGTTAATATCATTAATGTAAATTAGGAATGGTAGTGGTCCTAAAATTGAACCTTGCGCAAGCAAGAGCCGTTTGTGGCGACAACATCAAAATCCTTCTGGAAATCTAAGTAGATCACGTTGTAGACCTTTTTGTGATCAATTTCTCTTGTAGCTTCCTCAAAGAACTGATGTAGATTTAGTTCAGTTCTTTCTTAAAGTGTCATAAAGCTTCTTTATTTCTTTCTTTTCAGTTTTTTCTTAAAGACACCTTAAGTTAAGATTTTCCTTAAAGTCCGAGTTAAGGTCTCCTTAAAATAAAGTCAGTTGCACAAAACACCCTTAAGTCTCCTCCTTAAGGTTTCCTTAAAATTTTCTCTTAAATATTTATGTTTTTCTCCTTATCTTGGTCTTATGCTTAAGGAATCCATTAACAGTGGCACAAAAGACCTTAGCAACCAAAAAAAACTGATACCTCGAGATCTAACCGTACCTTAACTGCAACATGGCCGAGTTTATGATAATAAATAACGGAAAATGAACGCATCCCAAAAAAAGTTTTCCGCGACCGGGGGAACCCCTTAGATACGATTTGATTTTGCATTATAAATTTGACAGGCAGTCAATTTATGATTTGTCCGACCATCTACAGTTGGATCACTCCACAAGCCGAAGCTGTGCTCTCCCAGCTGCATTGCAATTAATTTTTTTCTACGGTTTTATGCTACGGGCTTGTTCCGGGCTGTAATATGTGATGTATTTGATTCCCATAAGTCACCGAATTTCAAACGTCATTGCCCGTCTGTTGAACACCATGGTGAAATTCTCCTCTAAACAAGAAGAGGATGAAATAGCGACACACCTCTTTCATGTAGCTAGCTTCCCAAGAGTGTGCGGGGTAATAGATCATAAATAGGACCAACATCAGGATTCAAACTCCCATACAATATGAAGATCAATTTATTAACAGAAAAAAAAATCAATATTCAATCAATGTTCAGTTAGTTTGCAATCGTGAACATTAAATAACTAACGCAGTAACATAATGTGACGCTCAAGCGGGGGAGCGTGCCTGGATGTAGGCAGTGTGGTTCTTTTAATTTTGTGAGTAACTTTACAGAGATGCTGTCCAAGGTCATCACTCAGGTTAGGCACTCTTCATGCTGTCATGTTGGGCCAGCGGCTAATGTTATGAGTGAAACCTGACATGTATCAATTGCTGACTGGAGCTGGGAGCCAACCACTGGTGGATAGAGCAAAAACAAATGAGAGAACGAGGATCCAATGAATCAAGGGCCTGGAGCTGCATTTCAGAAAACATGCAATCAATCTGTTATGTTGTTTCTGTAGGAACTGCCTCAAAATTATTTTCAGCACAGGGACCTCCAGCCTAACGTATAGTGACAGTTACTTCTAAAAAGAAAATATTCTAGGAAGCTATGTGTTTGATGTAATACCATATTATTTCGGAGGGGGTGGTGGTGGTAAAACTTGTGGGGATGGCGTATTCCTTCAACAAAATTAGCGTAATTGATGCTAATTCTAAAAACGTCAAGTCGAAGTAAGAATAGAACTGGAGAATGTTAAATACTAAACTTTTCACTCTTGTACTCTTAGTCACTTTGGAAAATTCTCCTTCTCTTTCCTTCTGAAATGCTGTGCATGTAGAATGAAAGATGCCATGTTATGAAGGAGCTTCTCACTTCATTCAGGCAACTGTGAGTGTGTCAGCAGTGAGTGGTAAGCCTGTGTCACATATTACTTTGTAGCACTATTTGAACATTTATTTTCTGTAAGGAGAGGGCTGCATGTAGGCTACATATCCAATTAAAGAGCAAATCTTACCATACAGGTCATGCAAAATTACATTAAACATTCTATTAACTAATATGTTACCACTGTTAGTGTGAACTCACAGTCCTCCATCAAGACTGAGATGTCATTTACTAGTAGGTCTTAATCCAAGGATAGCATGCTGATGACAACAAAGACTCAAACACTACACACTGTAAGGAGAAGGTAAGTGTGGTGCCCCCCCATGATATAAGTGCTATTATCTCAACAACCAGAGATGACCCCTGCAAGCACAATCGCCTAATGACAGGACACAAGTGGTAAACACAAAATTTCCATTATTCAATTTCCAAATTAGACTATATAATTGATTACTACTAACTATACTGCTGTCGAAAACCATCATAGATCCTAATTTCTGTCAATGAGACTGTGTTGTCAAAGGAATATTATTAAAGTATTTCTTCATTTCGGTTTGGTGTTTTTAGGAGGGAGATGGGACAGCTGCAGCGAATCAGCATATCCATTCCCCTGTAATGAAGAAGCCTCTGAATTGATGAAATGATGTCAGTTTCTTCGGCTCTTATGCCCTGAATTACAACCCACTCCGAGGCTCCATAGCTCAGTGGTTAGAGTACTGGTCTTGTAAACCAGCGGTTGTGAGTTCTTTGAAAGGTGGGCAGTGGTGGCCTAACAGTCAGGGATGCATACTTGTAATCAAAAAACTGCTGGTTTGAATCCCTGCCCAGCTTATGTCACATATGGGTTACATGCAGAGGACACATTTCATTGTTGTGTGCTGTGGTGTGTCAACAATGACCACTGATCACCTTAATTCACTACAGGAAAAGAGTGGCATGGGATAGCAAGTCAACTAAGATGATGCAACATCAAAGACACAAAAAATATGAATAACATTACTTCAGCACTTAAAATGACAGTAGATGAAACGATTAATGTGGACATACAAGATGGGTGATTCTTAGGAAGGAACCGTACCAGGGCAAAGGAGCTAGAGCTTATGTCTAAAACCAGCTGATCCTGCTCCACTCTCGACCATGTTGATTTGTCTCTCTACTAAGTTGACCTCCCCTTCACTAACCCTATGGGGTCTGTTATATGTTTTTCAAGCCTGTCAAGTTGTGTAGGTGTCAGTTCTACATGAATCAGATGGAGCATTAACTGTGGTTGAATGTCCAACCGTTTTCCCGTCAGTTGCTGCCTGCCGAGTATTTTTCACCCAAAGAAACACTGAGTGCTCGAAAGTTGTAAAACAAAGCACTTTCCAATCATACAGCTGGGAAAATAAGTATTGAACACGTCAACATTTTTATCAGTAAGGGGATTTCTAAGTGGGCTATTGACACAAAATATCCACCAGATGTTGCCATCAAGTCAAATATTGAATTCATACAAAGAAATCAAAACATTGAAGTATACAAGTTGAGTGAAATGACACAGGGAATAAGTATTGAACACACTTTATTAAATAACTTTGTAGTAGGGCTGCTCGATTATGGAAAAAAATCACAATCACGATTATTTTGGTCGTGATTGAAATCACTATTATTTTACACTTATTGACTTTGGAAATATGTTGCATTTATTGAATAGAACAGTGAATTCTCCTTAAAACAGATTAAGACAGATAAAGGCAAACAAGATAAACAATGTAGTGCACTTCCACAATCTTTTGAAAACAATAAATAAAATATAAATATTAAATAAAATAAATTAATTAGTCCAAAATAAATTTGCTCACGTATGTGCCTCAAACTGAAAAATTGGAAACGACAATTTTAAACATAGTTAACAATAAAATTCCAGTCAGTAACTCCAAGAATATTTTAAGGCTGGCACACAATCACTCGGAACTAACAGCAAATATGTTTAACTTCAACTTTAGCCTATGTAAACATGTTTCAACATGGCCAAAATGCTGATAGGGTTCCCCATCTGGTTGGGAATTCGCAACCAGATGGGGAGCATATATTACATAGCAACATATATTAAAATAGATTAAGAAAGCATCAAAGAGTAGTACAAGAGGTAATAATAATAATAATAATGGTAAAATGTTCGTGAGACAGGGACACATTTTTTTTGCCATATTATTTCTAGTATTGTTGTTACTGCTGTTAAAATCACTTAATTACATACAATGAAATCACCACATTGCATATAATCTGTATGAAGGATTCCTACTCACCTATGGCCAAGTGGAGTCTGTGCCCGAAACACTGAAGCCTCATCCACCCATTTAGCTCAGCTGCCAGCTTTATGTTTGCAGCGTTGTCTGTTGTGATGCAGGTGAGCTTTTCCTTGTTTAAACCATATGCAGCCATAGCTTCCCTGGGTCCATGGGCTATGTTTTGCCCGGTATGGTCTTCAGGAATGAACACAGTTTGGAGACATTTCGTATTCAAATTGAAATCGGCATAAAAGAAGTGCTAAGCTTATATATGGCTCCATTGTGCGGCTAGACCAAAGGTCTGTTGTGGTGGCGAAGTACTCTGCTTTTATTACTTCATTAGAACCTTCTGAACGGCATTTTTTTTTTCAAATAAAGCAGGCAGAGCAACTCTCGTGAAATGGTGTCGAGATGGCAAAGCATAACGCTGAGTATTTATCATTTTCCTGAATCCTTCGTTCTCAACCGTGCTAATAGGGCACATGTCTTTGGCTAAAAAGTATGCAACGGCATCTGTTATTTTTTTGTGCCTTTCTGAGCTGGATGGATACGGAGTTGCACTGAAGAGCCTGTCTTTAATGGATGACTGTGTTGCGGAGGATGTTGTGGGGGGTTGTTCGTCGTTCTTTCTGTTTCTTTATTAGTTGGTCATATGTCGGTGTGTTTAAATTTTAAATGGCTAAAAAGATTTGTGGTGTTACCAACCGGTGCTGACACAACCGCGTAGCAAATCTTGCACCTAATATGTTTTTGATCCACGTCCGCTTCTTCGAATCCAAACTATTCCCAAACAACAGAATTGCTTCTACCTCTTCTGTTGACCAAAGACTTCTGTGGCTGCCCTTTCTCTGCCATCTTCACTCGCGCTGATTTTTAAATGCGACCAGACACTACATACGCAACTTCTTCGCTGACAGTATGGAGTGAGAGAGTTCGGGCTTCTGGAAGGGCGAAAGTGCGGATGCGCGCGCGCGTTACAACGCAGGTCAAAATAACTTTTAAAAAAGTGAATAGTCGTTTTTTTCGAGTACACCATTTTTGTGATCGTTGAGAACCTTAATCGAAATTCGATTAATTGCACAGCCCTACTTTGTAGAAAAGCCTTTTTTGGTGATTACAGCTTCTAGACGCCTCTTGTATGGAGAGACCAGTCGTCTGCATCGCTCAGGAGTGATTCTGGCCCA
>JABFEB020000002.1:16022883-16033033 GCA_019775895.2 Stomatorhinus ivindoensis | reverse complement strand
GACGGCAGCGGCGAACGTCGTGTACGGCGGGCAGGCGCTCAGGGGGGGCGGGGGGAGCACTCAGATCCAGCAGGCCTAAAACGGCATATGTGGGTACTGTCCCACACACTCAATCGCTCACGCACCTACCACAAGACATGGAACAAAACTCCAAGCCGACTTCACAATATGTATGTGCGTGCGCTCCCTAACAGGTCGTCACCACTGACTCCAGTCTTTGGTTAGTGCATAACCCATGACCCTCTGTAGTCCATAGCGCCCTTCATGTAACCAAGACGTTGGAATGGGGTAGACGGGGGGGAAGTGTACTGTTGAGGCGCAGACGTCATTCGGGGTCTCAGTGCTTTTACCTTGAGGGGAAGGGGGGGGGGCGCTTCCACAGCATTTCGCGATGCTAATTTTCTTCCCCCCACATCACACGCACATGGCGTCCGGTGGCCTGGGACCTAATTCAGTTGGAATAGTTAGTCAAAGGGGGAAAAATGATCTTGAAAAGCAGAATGAGAAGAGAAACATGCACTTCTACAGAATAGTGGCCATAATCACAGCAACAGATAAGCAGAACCGCAGTGCCAGCAAAACAACCAACATCCCTTCTTTGCCAAGTACCAAATAAGCAGAGAATCTTCTTTTGTTTGTCCCGATTTGAAAACGACAACCCACTGATTGCTCCAACATTCAGCTCAAGGCCACCCGCCTCAACACTATATTCCCTCGGTATAGTAAAATGTCACAGACTTGTTACCCTGGGCATTTACTTGACATATGACCAGGAACAGGAAACCAATAAGCATTGCAGATAGCACTGAATGCTGTGGCAGCTGTACTGAACACTGTCTCATCGGATCCTATGAAGTTCAGCACTGATCTATGCAAAGCCCCCATCCCAGCTAATTTGCGGACTGGTTTTTGAACAAAAACCCTGATAAGAATATAAAGTAATGAAAACCCTGCAAGCCCTATTAATAATACTGTTAAGATTCTTTATTTTTAATGCAAATACATATTTATCATGAAATGTAGATTTTCAAAAAATTAAAAGGAAAAACATGCTAACAACAAGGAGAGGACATCTACATCTTTTCATCCTAACAGCACCCCAAATGTAAGGGTTTGGGACAGCAAGGTTATGAATGCAGATGAGCAGGGCTCAGTGTGTGTGCACGCGTGTGTGCGTGAGCGCTCCCTGTTCTCACCATCACATCGATCGCTGGTGCTCAAAGGAAGGAAAACCGTCACTCACACTCCTATGGAGAGGAGAGAGCTGGACAAGAAAGAAAATGGGAAGATCTTGACCAGATGTGTCAGGATGGGCAAGATTAAAGAAAAAAAATACAAAAATATATAAACAAACCACAAGAAGCTCCTTTGAATCTTATGCTGGTCAAAATGCCCTTATAAAACACAAAGGAGTAAGGTCTGAAGCTCAGGTCAATTTAGTACAACTTCAGAAACTTAAAAACAAAAGGTGAACAAATTGTGATTCAACAATCTCAAATCTCTAACCCTTTCTCATGATTTGATAAAGGGACATATAAAACTTAAAAACAATTCAATGCATTTTGACTGCCAATTTAAAACATGAACCCACTTACAAAAAACTGTACACAAACTGAACACATTTTCCAATATCATCGATAATTCATTTTATTTCACTACGTGCTCAAGGTTTAGTGATAAGGGACTTTTTTATTACAACTTCACGTTTGCAAGGCTAAATGTGCCATTTCACCCTACCCTTTTCATTCAAATAAAAGAGACATTGTTCTCATTGCTGAGACAGTTCAAATGTTGCTTAAAATGGTTGGAAAGATTTGATTTTATGCTGTAGAGAAACTGTGCAAGATTAAAGTGAAATTGTTACTTTTGGTCAATGTTGTGACTTTGCACACACTCATAACACACAAGCTGAGAAAAGCTGTGAGACCCATGTACTAGAACCATGCAGCTTGTTACTGTCCAGAGCCCCAGACACTGCTGTTCTTTCATGGCTTGTATAACTTGGGCCTTTACACCAACCATGTACCCAAAGACTGAAGCAGCCTGCTCTGAGCTCAGTATCCCACCTGGAGGTGTCACATAAAGGTAGGAGTGAGCACAGTATGTGCTAAGAGTAGATGGGGCACATGGGTGAGGCCTGCAGCAAAAATGCACCTGCTGGCAGCAATGGCACAAACACCTCAGTGACAACATACAGCACAGACTTGGCTACAGAAAGGCAAAACACCTACATGAAAATGGATTGAGTCCCTTTTCCCATTTTATTTACAAGATTAGACACATGACTGAAGTTCAAACAAGTGAAGGCCCTATGGACACATCCAGAGGGTGAATGAAGTAAAAGCAGTTACAAAAATCTTCACTACCACACACCATTCCCTTTCAGGGTTAAGGCAAATGGGTTGGCAAGCTAGCTGCTGTCATATGCCAAGTCAATCCCAAAGGCTCACTGACCGCCCAGTCTATAGGCCACATGCTTCAGCTGCATCTCAGTGAGAGGTAGATGCAGGGTGTGTGGTAGAGTGCCAATAGTGGGAGGAGGGGGAGTCTTATGGCTCTTGTGCCTGCTTATTTCTCTAACAGCCCATCAAGAAGCAAAAATGTCAGGGCTGTCCACACCACTACCACTATAGCGGCTGGTAGAACTAAAGAAAAGTACTAGATACTAACCCTGATCTGATATGACATCATGTGTTCAACACTTCACCCTACCAAATTGTTTGGGGTTGTTTTTACACCAAATTAAAATGCTAAGGAGAGGGGGACAAAAAGGAGAGAGACAGGCCATGTATGTCCAAAATGTATTAAATGCACTGCTAAGACAACAACTGTAGAATACTGAAGTAACAGACCAAATGTCAGGCTGCTCTACAATTAAAGTTCCCAAAAATATATCTAAAATTGTGATTAAACCAAAGTAGGAACGTAGTCAGTGCTGTATGATATGACAAATACCAAGAAAATAACCAAAAAAAAGAAAAAAAAAAAGACCTTTTTTTAACAAAAGGAGTAATACAAATTATTGTATGTGTTGAAGTCACTTTTAAAGGATAAAACCAAATCTTTCCTCCAAATGACCTGCCTATAAATGAGTTGACAAAGAACCAAAGTTGGGATACAGTCCTTAAAGACCCTGGTACACACAGACAAGCACGCTCACACACACGACCTCCACGGGAGGGAGGGAGAGCAGGGTCACTATCGGAACGGGGGCTCTGGAGTGTGAGGGGGGAGCTCAGGGCGGCGGAAGAGGGGCTCCTTGCGCGACGACGGCGGAGGCGGCGGCTCATACAGTCTGGGCGACGTAGCAGCACCCGGGGCAGGAGGCTGAGGGGCATCCTGGCCAGGCACAGGGGGCAGGGGTTCTGGGGGTGGGTAGGCATACTGGTACTGGGGGTACTGTTGGTACTGCTGGTAATAGTCTGCATAATACCTGAAATAAGGAAAACACAAGTAGATAAACAACACAGCAGCAAGCTGAATGGCTTGACCTCCTGCCACAAAGCAGTGACAGGGTGAACACAAGCAAACACACAGCCTACCTCGCCACGGGATCTTCCTCTGCTGCAGCGCCATCCTCTGGCCGGCTCGAGGGTGTGGGCAGGAGGGCTCTACGTTTGGGCCTCTGTTGCATGAAAGGTTTGGGCACCGGGTCGGGGAGCAAAGGGGCTGAGCGGCGCAAAGGGCTGCGGTCTCGCTCGCCTGACTTTGCTCCAGCCTGCTGCTCAGCAAGGACCTGCTGGCCTTGGGCAAAGTAATGTGCCCGTGCCGCCTTGAAGATGGCCTGTGCCGTCGGGTCAGTGCTCCCATAGGCTGGAGTGGCGCTGTAGAGGGCAGGCGCCACGCTGTATGCAGGGTTCACGGCCGCTGTGGCTGAGGGAACCTCCCCGGCACCCAGATACATGGGGCTGCCCATGGCCGGCGGGTAGATCGGGGTGTTGTAGGCAGCGGCGGCGGCAACGGCGGCGGCGGCGGCCGAGTCGTTTGTCACCTGGCCATACTCTGAAGTGCTCATGCCACTGTACACCTGGGTGGCACCAGAGGTCAGTGCCTGATTGGCCATGGAGCCATAGAGCTGGTTGGCAACGGCGCCATACACCTGGCTGGCCAGGGCCCCGTACACAGCTGGGCTCACCGGAGTGCCATCAGATCGGTTGCGGGTCGTCAGGCCCGTGAGGGCCGCGTACGTGGGGTCGAAGGTGGACGTGTTGTACACCGAGTTGTGGACGCTTTGCTGCACCTGCAGTGGGAGCCCGGCAGCAGCAGCGGCAGCAGCCGCCAGCACAGCAGCCTGGCTCTGGTACTGCTCCAGAGTGGGTTTGCCCATAGGGCACTCCCCCGCGTAGTGACCCTGCTTGCCGCAGCTCACACAAGGGATTTTGCCCGTGGGCGCCTGCTTGCTCGGCTGCACCTTGGAGAGCTCCACGGAAAGTGGGCGGCCCTTGAAGGAGGTCCCGTGAAGTGCCTCGATGGCCTGCAGCGCATCCTCTTTGTTCTCCATGTGTACAAAGGCATAGCCTGCGAATGAGCAGAACCTCGCTGTCAGTCTGAGTCAAGGCATGCACCTACAACTAGACGGAACAAAGTTGTGCTTTACAGGTTCCTAAAGTGGCACACAGCAGTACTGCAACACCACGTAACTCTGCTTGACTTATTATAATAATTTTTGCAATAAAATGTATTTTATGAAGCAAAACTAATACTAGAAGAAACTAGCTAATAAACTAAATTGGTTATTTAGAAAAAACAAGTGCAGGCACATGGGTTTTTTTTTTTTTTTTTTAACTTTTCGCATATCATACTAAGTGCCCAATGAAACACAGACAGACTATATACAGCTGACAGTGAGATTTAGGAGTCAGAGCACAGGTCTGTCAGTGTGCAGCACTCCAGGGGTACTAAGATAATGGTGATTTTATTATGCTGCCAGCCACAGAATTCAAACCCACAGACTGCTAATACACCAACTACGCACCACCCAAAGATAGGCATTAAGGTAAGATGGAGAGAACTAGGCTCCACATGGAGGGCAAGCTGAAGGAAGGACTCAAGCTGACAAGCATAAACTCAGAAATCAGAAACAGTACCTGTTGGGTCATGGCTATGAGAGCCTAAATATCACCTTCATTATGCTCCTATAGAACTACAGAACTGGGGACTCAAGTCAGGTAGCCGTGAGAACCAACGATTCCTAAAAACCATACAATGTTGAAAGTAATACAACTGCTTCCTCCAAGTACCTACTTAGCAACAAGAAAAACCCAGGAGTAGAGTATTGCTCACCTTTGACCTTGTCACACTCCAACACTTTCCCAAACGTCTGGAAAAGCTCCTGCAGATCCTCTGTGGTGCACATACCGCTTAGGTTACCCACAAACACCTTAGTCGAGTGTAATGGCCTCCCACGCGACTCCTCCACAACCAGGTTACGCCCACGAAATTCACGGCCATTCAACTCCTTGATGGCCCTGGCAGCAGCACCCTCGCCCTGCAAGTGCACAAAGGCAAACTGCCTGAGCACACTGCAGCTCACCACAGACCCATAAGGCTCAAAGATGGAGGACAGCTCTTCCTGGGTCGTGTCCAGGGCCAAATTCCCAACAAACAGCTTCACTGTGTTGCTCTTATCCATTGTTCCTGTAACAGAAAGCGGAGAGAATCAGAAAAAACAATTATGTTTATGCTTAGGGGTAACTCAGAATAATGAAAGCAAATGTATCCATATAATTTATACCTTTAATTTATAAAAAATTCCCACTTGAATAAGAAATATTCAGAACTGAACTATTACTGAAAACACGTTTGTCAGGGTTTTGGGAAAACAGCACTCATCGTAGGTTTATCAACACTGAAAAACGTAATACTGAAAACTACGAAGCAAACGTAATATATTGTGTCAGGCGTTCGCCAGCTAAAATGAGTATAAATGAGATGCACTTTGGAGCTGCTATGCTCCACCGGCTTAATGATAAACAGGGGTTGCATCCATGACGATGGCGTGCGTTTGGCGCCTGTGCTTACAGTATGGAGAGGAATGAGAGGCGGCGGTGGCGCGGCGAGTTAACGCGCCCCACTTCCGGGAACACGACGCTGTTCGGATAAATGCTAATTATGAAGGACAACTACATATCTTGGGCGTTGATTTAAGGTTCAGTATAACTATTAGCTTATCTGTATTACAAAAGCACAAATTTCACTTTTCTAAAAACTTAACTGCTTGTGGGTAAACGGAAGCCTCAATGCCCTTCATTGTAAGCAAGCTAGCTTGCTAGCGCCATAAAGCACGAAGCTAGCCAAAAATGCTAAATGAGGCTCAAAGCTAGCCTGCTAGATACGTTCATCCACGACGTTTCCTCCCTACTCGTACACGTCACTTAGACGAGTTATCGTTTTTGGATCGTATAACCATATATTTATACATTCGGAATTTAATATATACCTTGCTAAATAACAGCAGAGAAAATAAAGCACCTATTAGTCCAACCGATATACGAGTCTCGCTACACACTGGCCACGATGACAAAGACATAAAGCTTTTCGGTGTATTACCCAGTGCTACTATGTACATTATAGTTTACCATTTATACCGAGTATCAATATTAATAACGATCCAAAATGGGTAAACTTAGCTGAGTATTAAAAAAGAGAGAATAAGAACGAAATGTGGAAACACATAATCTTCCATCCATCTTACCTAAGCAGTTCCTTGTTTCAAAATGGTCGCGCCCGTTTCCTTTTTTTTTTTTTTTTTTTTTTTTTTTTTGTGTCCGTTCGACACTTCTCGCGAGACCACAATACTAGTCACCATGCAAGCTAGAATATTCCATAAGCAAGTTATAGAAAAGTGAATAAAGTGCGTTCGCTACTGCCAAATCTGATTTTGCGCTATGGATTTATACGTTTTCAAGAAATATACATTTTATTAACTATAACACGTTTTAAATGTCAGGGTCAGGACTATTTCACGTGTTTGTACCTGTCCCGAATTGTTTGGGATTACTCCACATTACTTATATTAAATTGTATTTCATTGAATTAATTTCATGTTGTGTACACATTCCACCTATCAAGAGGAATGTTGGTGGTCCCTCTACAGGATCTCACTGTCACTGGGTTGCTTCTTATGGCGATGTAAACTGCTCAAAAATATGGATAAGATGTGATGAATGAATAAAGTAAAAGAAGCAACTATTAAGATTATTCACAGAATATACCCACTGTCAGAGAGATTCTATTTAAATTTTAGTAACTCTTGTGATTTTTGTGAACTAATGTACAAAACAATTTCTCATCTTTTTTTCTGACCTGGAACAATTTCTGGGAAGGTGTCAAGAAAATCCAGTGGGTGGACATTTACCATTTATCTTTATGGATGAGAACATGGACATTGAAACTTGTTATTTGACCTGTCTTCTTTTCTCGCTTGATAAATAACACCCCAGCCAGCCAGCAGTAGGCTAATTTGAGAAGCTGCTCGTTGCAGGCCATAACTTCAAGGGACATTTCCTAAAAACCTCAAGCGGTTGCTATCCATCCCATAACATCTTAATGCAAAAAGTGTCTTCTATTTATTACAGATGAAATTATAAGTTTTAAATTGCTGTGTTAAGTTGGAAAAGCACAGATTCTTATGGAAATTACTAATAATTTAGGGAAACAATTGAGGAAAATACCTTGCCTATTTTATTCTAAATAGACCTACTGCCTACTTGCTTAGAATAATCTATAGACACGATGCCACTGAGTTAAAGGGGTCACTCTGAGCATCGTTAGTTTGTTTGGCAGACTGTCACTCAGGCACTCAATCTATAGTTACTAGTGCTGGGGTAACATAAGTTAACCAGTGTTGGAGTCACCCTCCACCGAGTCCGTTGATAAGTAGAGATTCACGCTGGAGACGTTGGAGGAGTTGCAAGTCACACAAGTTTATTAGTTAGCAATCTGATTATAATCAGGGAGCAACTATCTGACATACATCCAGCATGTGTATCAAGTGGCTCTAAATTACCTTCTCTGCCCAGCTCTCTTATAGCCCATTTGAGCTTCTCCCCCCTCTTGCCATTGTTCTTGCTACGTGACAGCAATATATTTTAACTAATTTAGGTGTTAGGAAGTGTGCTTTTTCTTTCCCTCCTTCTCTGGCATTGTTCCTTCTGCCCACACTTCTCCTTATCTCAAGAGCTTCCCCCATCTGGCTGGGTCAAGGCGCCCTGACCTGTCTGGGTACGAGCAACGTCTTATTTTTGACTTAGTTTCAGTTCGCTGGAGTTGCCCTCCGAGTTACTGATGGCCTGGTAGGCCTTGCACCTGTTCTTAAAATTGATGCTGAGACTCATGTAAGTTTTTGGTTCCCTCACCAGTAAGGAAAAGATAAATGACAAATTTGTTACCCCATATATACAGTAGCTTAACCTGCACACTCAATATAGCCTACCTGTCATGGACATCACATTTTCCCTGTATTCATAAATTAGTTGTTTTAGTTAGATTATTCTCTATAGGCTATACAGATAAACTTCTCATCCGTCACTGAACAGCATCATCTCAAAAGAGGCTGTTACCCCGCGGTCATACCAGAGCATGTATGCGGAGTGGAGCGGTGAGAATTTCCGCTCCTCGCTCACGAGGCTGTTGGCTCCTCCCGCTACTTCACTCTAATTCGCACTATGCTGCTCCGCTCAACACCCCTCCTCGCTCCACTAAAATTTCCTCCCGCTCCAGTCAAATCGCTCCACGCTCGCTCCAGTTTAAAAGATGGACAAATAATCTGCATGCCTAGCAAATGTCACCTTAAACCGAAGCCTTATATCATAAAGAAATATGAGCAACGGCAACATTTCCAGTCAGAACAGAAAATATTTATTTTTAAGCAACTTATAGGCAACGACGGACAGGTTTGGCAATGGCATTCCACACAAGAATAGGCTTAAAAATAAAGGAATCAGTGAGCTTAATAGCCTAAAGAATATACAGGCACGTTTTAAATTCCTCATTTTCTTTCTGTTGATGCTGCTGCTGCGTCTCTATAAAATAAAATTTCACAGAAAGCGTTATGTGAAATTTTTTAAAAAGACCAACTTTGAATGACAAAAATTAATTTATTTGATTACCAAAATTTACATTATAGGCTTTTATACTTTAATTTACTTTATAGACTTGATATGCTACAACCATATAAAACTCACGTTTTGATCTGATTTCCGACTGTTCGCGTAGCACACTCTCATGTTTCTGAGAAAAATAATTCCAAAGTGAATCTTTACTCACTGAAACAGTTTCACCACATTGTTGTTCTTGCTCTACATTATTGTCGTCTGTATACGTTTGATAAGAATAGTACACGCTCCGCTCCGCTCACATGCTCTGGGTCATACATGGGACACAGAGGGATACAAACCCTTATTGTTGCTTGTCACTAAGGGGCATTCTTGCTCTCTGTTGTCAACAAATCAAATGCATCGTCGTTAATAATGATGTCATATCGGCTAGGACTGGTACTGAGTGTATCACTGCGCTGGCAAGACAGATGCTGTTGGATGAAATGAATGTTAGCTGTTTTTCACGTTTTTGAATATGTGGAAATTTAAGTTACACCTATTTACTACAGTGCTGCAGTGACTACAGGTGGCTGTTGGTGGGCAGACAATGGATCTGCTGGTAGAGGTTCAGGTGCTGTTACTGGGGTTGGATGTGCTGATAGAAGTACAGCACTGTTACTGGGGTTGCCATTGCTGGGGCTGAAAGTGAGAGTTGTACAGAGACCATTGTCTTGCATAACTTAACCTACCTGATATTATTTCTTTTGAGCAGAGTGACAATAGCAGCAATGGAAATGGGTTGGCCATCTGCAGCCTAGAATACACAAACCAATTTACCAATAGTGTTTTGCACATGTGCTTGCACAGAGATGAACATCTCAGAGATGAGATCTCAATCTAGTTTAAAGTGCACATTCCAGAGTTTAATTGAACGTTATTTGCTTACATTTCAGTTTCACCATGTAGAAATTACATCACATTTCATACATTGCCCCCCTCATTGCAGGGTACCACAATGTTTGGGACTTTTGGCTTCTGTGGGGTTTACTCTAAATAATGCAATTTTTAGAATAGGGACTGAGGGGTTTATTCTACAATAATGCAGTTTTAAA
>JABFEB020000002.1:15997493-16020166 GCA_019775895.2 Stomatorhinus ivindoensis | reverse complement strand
CTCACTGCCACCCCTGCACCGCCCAATCATCCACAAACATGCAGACATATAGCTTACACACATACACACACTGAGTCACACCTGCTCATCTTTGAAGCCCGGCAGCAGATGCCCTGGACTTGCACAGAGGATGTTCCCCACCCCCCCAGATCCCAGGCGAACGGGCACCCCGTCGGACACCGGCAGCGCCCCACAGATGCAACCCCCCCCCGAGCCCACCAGCCAGCGCCCACCGCCCTGTCACACCCAGGGGGAGCATATGGGGAAAAGAAACCCACCGGGCCCCCAAGCCTTAAGTGTCTATGCTGGAGTTAAAATAGAGGGGAAGGGAGCTACACAGTTCAGCTGTGGGCTGCTGAAGCAGCCAACCCAGGACCTGCACAACCCCCCCCCCCCCCCCACACTTCAAGGCCCCATGTGAAGGAGTGTTGTGACTTGGATGTATGTCTAAAATGCAGTTACAATAATTAGGGGGGTGGTGATTGGCTAATCACCCCCCCTTCCCTCTGTGTGGTGTCTAACGAGTAATTAAAAGAGATGGGGGGTGAAGAGCTGATCACCCTCCATTATCTATGTGTGGTGTAGGTGGATGCGGGCCTGGGGGGGAGGGCGTAGGGTGATAGGTGATAGGGCCGCAGGGCAGCGAGGCACCGGGCCAGGCACGCCCGGAGTCGTGGAGCCAGCACCTGGGGGGACACCACTGCCCCCCGCCACAGCACCCCCCGCCCCAACCTGAGGAGGTGTCTGGGGCCTCATCTGCGCCGGCATCGCTGACGAGCCATTCATACACAGATACCCACATTCAGCAAACACTCACAGCCCACCACACCTGTACAACCCCAACATCTAAATCTTTATCTAAATCTTTGGCTTGAGATACTCCGAAATATTTCATTGAATTTCCTTTCCACTCTAAATTATAACGTTTAATAACATAATGTGGAGGATTGTAATTATATAGGAGGACTTGTGTTTTCTGTATGTTCATTTTATAACCAGAAAAACAACCAAACACTTGTAAAGATGCCATCAATGTGGGAAATGAAACAGAGGGATTGCTAAAATAAATCAACACGTCGTCTGCAAAAAGTGAGATCTTACTTTCAGTATCCCCTATCTTTATTCCTTTTATGTAAGTATTCTGCTTGATCCATTGACTTAATGGCTCAATGAACAGAGCAAAGAGCGAAGGGGAGAGTGGACATCCCTGTCTAGTTCCTCTTTTAAGAATGAAAGCATTTGACAAACTACCATTTATTTTAACTCTAGCCAGGGGTTTGTCATATATGCTTTTGAAAATATTTACAATTTTTTTATGGAATCCAAATGATTCCAAAACCTTGTATAAGTAACACCAACTTACAGAGTTAAACACCTTTTCAGGGTCTAGGCCCAAAATTATTGCCTCTACATAATGTTTACATATGTGTCTCATAACACGGAGAGTACAGCATATATTGTCCTGAGTTTGTCTGTCTAATAAACCCTGTTTGGTCATACAAAATCAGATTTGGTAGTATAATCTCCGTCCTCCTTGCCAATATGGATGTGTATAATTTATAATCAACATTCAAAACTGATATTGGTCTATATGAGCCACAATTTCTTTTGTCCTTCCCCTCCTTAGGGATTTCAGAAATAATTGCTTCCTGCCAAGTAGATGGTATTTGTCCATTTTCCATTACCCAGTTGAAGGTTTTAAGCATAGTAGGTATGACCTACTCCTTAAATGTTCTGTACCATTCAGATGTAAATCCGTCGGCACTTGGTGATTTACTAACCTTAACTCTAGAAATCATAGAACGTATTTCCTCCTATCACACCAGTATCCTGCATCAGATAAATAAACTGTTTGGTTAAGTATGGTTGGTTTCGGTTACTCAATTTTGATGGGTCTAATTTATGATTAAGTCAAATATTTAAATCCCCCCACAGATGAGTATGCCATGGGTTTCAAGTGATATTAAATGAAATATTTTTTGGAAAAAGTCACAATCACTATCAGGTGGAGCAAATACATTTAGAAACGTCACTAAAGATCCCTCTATCTTACTCCCATATCAGGATGAATCGCCCATCTTTATCATTAATATCAGACATATGTTCATATTTCACCTTGTTTGAGATCAGTATAGCCAGCCCTCAACTACGTCCAGACTTAAGAAAAGAGAATAAGCCGTCTCTAAAACCCAGCCTTTTCAACTTAACATGTCCCATCTGAGAGATGAGTCTCCTGTAGGAACGCTATATGGGCTTTGCCTTTTTTAAGTTTGGATAGAATTTTAGCTCTTTTTATAGGATTGAGAGCACCATTTCCATTAAGAGATATTACCTTACATTGGTCTCTTCCCCATTGCAGCCGGTTACAATGGATTTTTCTGACTCGCGCGTCAGAGAGTTATCTCCCATGTCGCTTTGTAGAACTGCGACTTACAACACGTGTTAGAACAAAGAAAACTTAAAATAATCAGATAATATCCAAAATAACTCACGAATAACGCACGACTTCCACGGTAGTCCTTTTATCACAGAACTCAGATGACCAAAGTGTTCCGGGGGCTCCACCTCCCTTCCCTGCTTCCTGAAGTGGAGCGGAGGGCCCACCAAAAGTAACACTGCTTCGAAATCAGACCATATGATCATTTCCCGACGTTTGAGCTTAGATATTATCAAGGTAAACCGGGGAGATTCACAATAACGATAGGAAACCTGATCAGTAAATCTATCCTGCTGTAAATTACTCACAACTGTTTAATCCAGTCATGAGTCGTCTGTAGGAGCCGGTCTTCTCAACGCCTGTAGTTTTTCCTTATACGCAGCTTTCATTTGCTGTCTTTCCGTCCCACTGTTTAGTCTCGCTCCTGTAGCTGTATTAACTCTATAACGACGGCCTCCATGATTTGAATCTGTTTCTGCCTTTTCCAGTCTCTTGTTTGACTTACTTATTTCAGCTTTTATGTCGGTCAGTTGTCTCTAGTTATCTTGTCTGAAATCTCTAATTTCTCTCAAAATATTTTCGAGGGTAGCTTTCTGTATGTGAATAGAATCCGCTTCTGTGGCAGTCACGTTAGCTTCTAGCAGGCTAGCCATGGTAGTTAACTCTTCTGTTTTGTTAAAATCAGGTCTGCACGTACTTTTCTTTTGTTTTCTCTGTCTTTCCATCACCCCCAATAATCGCCCCAGGCGAGCAAATCATTTATGATGTCATTCATTGGTCTGCCCAAACCAGAAGTCAATATTCTCATGCCATAAATGATTGCTTAGGTATAAAGATAAAACATATATTCACTTTTAACAAAAAATACAATGATATAAGTACAAAATGTTTTGCAAGAGTTTAATTTCACACAATCAAAGCACTGAAATCATCATTACACAACTTGGTACTGTTGTGCATAAATTTTCATCAATATAGAAACCCCACACCCTGACTCAGTGCTCCTTGATTCTCTGCTTGAACACAGCTCTCCAGTTGACAGCGACAGCAACAGCGACAGCAATAACAAAACGTAGTTCTCTTCACAGATTGGCTGCTGGTAACTCAGGGGCCCTGCGGCCAGGACCTGCAAGAGGCCGATCTCTCTCCTCCCAAAGAGTGACTCCGTCACAGGCACAGATCATCTTTGGGTTTTGGAAAAGGCCGGCAGAGCGAGCAATGATGCCACAGGCAAGCCTAGAAAATCAGACAAAGATGATCAAATAAGCCATATAGTCCCACACGTACAAATCATACAAATACATCTTGGTAATGTGGCTGCACTCAAACTATTCTGGAACACAAAGATGACCAAATAAGCCATATAGTCCCACACGTACAAATCATACAAATACATCTTGGTAATGTGGCTGCACTCAAACTATTCTGGAACACAAAGATGACCAAATAAGCCATATACTCCGACACGTACAAATCATACAAATACATCTTGGTAATGTGGCTGCACTCAAACTATTCTGGAACACACAAATGCAAGCATAACAAATAAGTCTACCATCTCACCTCTGTCCAGAATTTCCAGTTATTTTAGACAGTGGATGGCCTCCTGTACCAAGGTCATCCTCTCCAGAGTCCACAACCAGAGAGCGTCCAATAATGTCCCACACCTAGAAGGATATGAAATGCTGAAAACACTTAACAGACAATTATCAAATAAGTCAGTGAGGCAACTCTAGGTAACTAGTAACAATAACTTTGCACTAATTTAGCAAAATTACAGTTTCTTGTAGGAATGCATGGATATGAGTAGACTCCATACCCATGGATGGCAAAATTGCAGTGGAACCCTGACTGTCAGGTGTTATAGATTTTTAAAGAGAATTAAAATTTTACTAAGGGACAGCCTAAGGAGAAAGTGCCACCTTCAATTGAGAGTCCTCCAGTCGGAACAACGCCCTGCCATCTGGTCCTGCTAGGATATTTCCCAGGTCACCTGCATGCTGAGACACAAAACAATTTCATATTAACAAATTACCATTCACGGACGCTTTGTCAGTCTCCAGGCAGTATCGCCAAGACCCCGTAACACATATAATCAAGCAACCAAAGGCCCAGCTAATAAAGTTTCCAGGGTTTTTCAGCTTTTCTTAAACCACGAACCTTTAAAGGAAAACAGGCAAGAATTAAAGACCCCCTAGCTAGTGGTGGTGATATGGTCAAAGTCTTGTATCATGATACTTTTGGTTAGAATCACCATCCATAGATCACAGTCTTTTTGGTTTGTTTGCCATCAAACTGCTATACGAGTCTTGCTACACAGGCACTTGACAATTTGTTGTGTCGTTATAATAAAAGCGTTAAGTAGGGCACTTATAACTGGGCATTCACTGGAAGCTCAGCCTAGCCGCACTTATGCCTAGCCGACTTCTCCATAGCACATATGTCTGTAATGTGCATTACCTGCATTGCATTACTTGTATGTTGCTTGGGACGAAAGCATCTGCTAAATAAATATAAATGTAGCACTGTATCACCATTCTTGTGATAACTCAAAACACTTATTGTGGATACAGCGGCAACTTGTTATGATAAAATATCATAATATCACCCACCACTACTCCGACCACTAATGTGTGATCATATACGTAACTAAGAACTAATTTTCTGATTCAAGCAAGAAGGGGTTCCCTTTGAATATTTTCCATATTCTGCAGATTATGTAAACCCCCTACAAGGGTGGACCTCAGGCTGAAAACCCCTGGCCTAAATCAAATATGACTGTTAACTGTTTCTCTCAATTGTTTTGTGGCATGTATTAACATTTATAAACCACAAGTATAATCTCCAAACCATAATGTCACATCCACACATCCGAATGTCATTTTTCATTGCTTCACACAAATTTCCAAATGTTTTATTACATGTATGCAAATGGTTTGTAAAATTGTCATCATATAGCAGAATTTTCAGTAGCTTTATTCTTCTTGGTCAAAATAGATTTAAAATGTATAATTTTACACTGAAAACTACACATGTAATTATCGTGTTAGCCACCACATGCAGTACAGTTCACCAAACTTTAAAAAATATATTTCATAAATTGCAGTGAAACGGCATTATTGTATTTTTGGTTTGTACGGAAAATGATTTTTTGCCATTTTGCTGTTGTTGTGTTATATAGTGCTGTGTGACTTTTTGTTTGCTATTGTACTGTCTTGATATCTGAAAACTGCATACGAGTGCTTTCCAGTGAACTTTATATTAAGTGACGTAGAATCATACAATGTTGAAACTGGTGTCTTTGACAGGAATAACTATAAGTTTGCAAAAGAAGATTGATCAGTCAGTGACAATGAGAAAGTGGGAAATAATATATATTATTCAGAATAATAATATCATTCAGAATTGTGGAGTATAATTATACTAACATTTTGACAGTATATCTAAGCATTTTCACTCTCATGGTTAAAATGATGCTGAAAGTACTTTTCATTTTGATGGCACTGACTGGTTGAATTTTTTGCTTTTACAAGGTGCACACTCAAAAAAAAGCCTTAATACCAAAAAACTGCAATAGGATAAAATACAAGACAAGACAACGGTTTGCAATTTTCCTTTCTCTGCCTGATCTATCCTGTCCCTGATACTGGGTCATGTGTTCACTGTGGAGCTCAGGAACATACTTACACTGATATGTTAAGCATGTTTCATGAAATATGCCAAAGTAATTGAGAAAAACTGTAATATTATTGCACGGAACAACTATACATACTACTGCTTGTGCCAAATAACACCAACAACATACACAGCTCTCCATATGGTTCCATGTACTGAGGAAGTCATATCATGCAGAAACAAATGTATTTTATACCCTCTCTGTATCCTGGGGTGCACCGTGTTGTCTTCCAAAGGGATTGTAATGCTCCCCACAGCTATTGAAAGACATGAAAAGGTCAGGTTTATCTTCCATGGTTACTGAAGCAAGTTTCAAAGTGTGGAAGATAATCTACTGACACATTTAAGAATCCCAAACAGGCATATTCACATTAGATAAATCTTATACAAATGTTATACAAATTTTCTGAATGTTTCGATGGGATCATAAAATACATTTTTTTTCAAAAAGGATTATGTGTTGACAGAGGATTTAAAACAGATATGTTACAAATCTGAAAGCCATACAGGTTGGTGCCAAAATAAAGGAAACAGCAACAAAAAATGTCTTCAAAGGCTGGTTTTCCACCACACACTGCAAGAGACAGTGCACCATGGCATATATTCTACGAGTGCCTAGAGGGATCTCAACACTCAGCCATGTGTGGCAGCTGGTGGTGCTGGGTTAGAATATCCCATCAGTATTCACTCATACTAAGAGAGGTGATAGAGCGATAAAATATGGTTTATGATTTCATTTTCATGCCTGAAGATCCTGCCTGAAGAAAGTAGACCCAGCAGGCTCCTTTGGGGCAGTATCAGTGCTGATATTTCAAGCATTTTTATGCATCACCTGAAATACGATGGGTTGTTAAGATCCTAACTTTTCCAAACCACACCTTTCTGGAAGTGTGCTTCAGGTACACCGTATTTCTCTCAGTCATATATTTCCTTTATTTTGGCAGTTACTTGTATATTGAGGGATTTTTGATGAGGGTAATTAGACCAATGTCTACATTATATTCAATTCGGTATCAAGTGTACAACACCGTGCATAGCCTTGGTTTTATTGAGCTAGTATCGGGAGGAAATTCATTGTGAAGTCCTAAAGCACTTATGTAAGTCGCTCTGGCTAAGGGCGTCTGCCAAATGCTGTAAATGTAAATGTAAGTCTTAGGTAGTCAAAAGAAATGTGTAAAACTATTTATCAGAGTAGTAAGTAAGTATTTCATCAGAACAAAAAAACAATTTAACATTAGAACACATGCAGATTAAGAGTAACAATAAAAACTTTGTTTTCCATTTTCCAAAAACATTTGTGATATTTCATTGGAAGGACACTACTTCAGTTCACAAATCTCTCTTCAGTGGCATCTCAGCCATTCCATGTATTCACTACATTTTCCAACCACCTCAATTAATTAACAATCAGATAAAAAACCATCAATGACATACTGATTAGCTATATGAGGTGTGTTAGTGGGCAAGTCAAAAATACATGGGTGTACTGTATGGCAGCTGGAAATAGTAGGGTGATTTTAGGGTTTGAAATGGCTAATATAAAAAAGAGGAGGGGAAAATGGCTTTACATTTAAACTATTTTCTTTGGCTGCCTATGACAGTTTGCACAGTACTGTGTGTATTTGCTAATGGTAGTGGGGACTGTTGGGGGATACCTCAGGCAATCCTGTGTGACATCACCAAACTCATGGACATGTAAGCCATGGAGGCCCGGCTGCAAGCCGTCAATGGTCCCGTCAATCAGGCAGCACTCAGGGGTGACCTGAAGGAAGCGCACCACACCCTGGATGGAGCCCACGCCGCTGAGCATCGCCACTGCTGCACCCAGGTCTGGAGCACAAGTTCACCCATGTTCTTAGCAATTAGGGCTGCAACTAACGATTATTTTCATAATTGATTAATCGGTGGTGAGATATGGCAACCCTGCACTGTTGGTCTACATCTGCGTCATGATGAAGATGCCTGATTTGACACTGCTGTGATAGAAATACTTAGGACTCTTTTACTGGAAATGAAGCACCAGCAACATTTGTGTACATAATGACATAAGCAACGTAATGACGTAAACAACTAATCGATTAGTAAATTAAGATTTAACGGAACTCAGGGTTTTAACTTACAGGAACTACTGCACTACACTAACAGGAAGACTATTGCATACTCTAACTACATGCTGTGTAAAGAAGTGCTTTCTCAAATTCATTTTTTAAATGTTCTCCTGCTAAATTCCACTTATGGCTATGAGTTCTAGTATTTAAACCATTATTGAAGTAGCCATTTGGCTGAACAGCATCCAGATCTGTTAGAATCTTATATGTCCCCCCTTAGTCTCCTTTGCTCAAAGCTAAACATATTCAGCTCAGCTAACCTCTCCTCATAAGACATTCCTCTAAGACTCCAGGAATCATTCTTGTAGCCCTACATTGCACCCTTTCCAAGGCAGCAATGTCCTTCTTAAGGTAGGGTGACCAAACCTGTATACAATATTCTAGGTGGGGACTTGCCAAGGAATTATATAATCATAGCATCACCTCCCTTGACTTAAAATCCACACTCCTAGAGATGTAACCCAACATTCTATTGGCCTTTTGTGTATTAGTTCCCCACACTGGCGAGAGTGGGACATGGAAGCAACAACATACACACTGAGGTCTCTCTCATAATCAGCTACCTTTATTTCAGTGGAACCCATAAAATATCTGTACTTTATTTTTTTGATCCCTTACATTTATCTATGTTAAATTTCATCTGCCAGGTATCAGCCCAGTCGCTAATTAAATCCAGATCCCTTTGTAGCCTAGATCCCTTTGTGCTGCTAGATCAGGGTCTGCAACACCACCCACCTTGGTGTTGTCAATTATTATAATAATTGATTATACTGATTAGTTGTTGGAGCCCTAATAGCAGTGTGTACACAAAATATAAATGCATACATATACCATGCATGCACACAGGAATGTCTTGTGCAGGGTCCTTATGGGGAGCCTCACCTTGCCCAGAAGTACCCACTCCTTTCAGCACCGCACGCCGCCCTGTGCTCTCAATCAGAGCCTGCACCTCCTGAGACGTTAGTGTGGACTCCACCAGAACTTGCTCCTGTTCCAGGTCTATTGCCACAGACTGCACTCCTTAAGTCAGAAAGGTAAAAAGTAGTGCATAACAACAAAATTTACATTGTAATAATGTAGGCACCCTGAGAATTTCCCTCTTTTAGTGACCTCATGCTTAGCAAATACTCACCCAGGGTTAAACATTTGGGTTTCACACCAATTATCGATACCATGAAATTAGCAGATAACCTGTCGGTTTCTGTCTGAGCACCCTGAACTAATAATTCCTTTAACATAGTTATAACACATGTGCTCACATATATTAGACTTAAAGAAATATGGACTATTCACATATTTATAATTTTTATAAAACATTATAAAAAATGTAGACATCTTAAAAATGTGGACACCTACAGAAAAGGAAGCTGTTGGGCTAAAGAGTGTGGTTAGCTTGTGGGACTGCTGTTTCCACCAAATGGTTTGTACGACTGTTCTGGAACACCCCTACATACGTAAACCTTTTCCACGGTATGTTTTATTTATGTTGTTTCTTTATAAATCCCAAATTTGCTATCTTCCGTATTTTAGAATACGGAGATGGGAATGACATTACACCAGAGTTAACTGCATTCCAGTACAAGTTGGAAAGCCATTTAGGAATACCATTTCTAGCCAGAATCCTTGTTACTCACTGTTGGTAATACCAGTTGATAACAACGCATTAAGGGGTATTTTGCTCATAGAAGTATCTACGGATTGGACTGTGTCCACAAGCAATTTAACCAAAAAGTATTGGGACACCCCTGAAATAATTGAATTCAAGTGTTGCAATCACTTCCATAGTCACAGGTGTATAAAATGTAGCACCTAACATGCAGACTACTTCAACAAATATTTACAAAAGAATGGGTCACTCTCAGGATCTCAGTGAATTCAAACGAGGTACCATGATAGGATGCCACCTGTGCAATAAGTCCATTCATGAATCTTCCTCAATACTAAATATGCCACAGTGAAATGTTAGTGGTATTATAACAAAGTGGAAGTGACTGGGAACAGCAGCAACTCAGCCACAAGACAGGCCATGTAAAATCACAGAGCGGGGACAACGAATACTTCACAGTGTGCAGAAGTCACCAACTGTCTGCAGAGTCAATAGCTACAGACCGCCAAACTTTGTGTAGCCATCAGATTAGCTCAAGAACAATGCATAGAGATCTTCATTGGAAGGGTTCTCATGACTGAGCAGCTGCATCCAAGCCTTACATTTGAACATTTGCAAACATTACAAGTGAAATGCAAAGCATCGGATGCAGTAGAGTAAAGCACGCCGCTACTGGATGTTAGAACAATGGAAATGTGTTCTTTGGAGTGATGATTCACATTTCTGTGTCTGGCAATAGACAAGTGTGGGTTTGGCAGCTGCTAAGAGAACAGTACTTGCCTGACTTCATTGTGCCAAGTGTAAAGTTTGGTGGAGGGGGGATTATGGTGTGGGGTTGTTTTTCAGGGGTTAGGCTTGGCCACTTAGTTCCAGTGAAAGGAACTCTTAATGCTGCAGAAATCAAAGCCATTTTGGACAGTTTCATGGTTCCGACTTTGTGGGAACAGTTTGGGGATGGCCCCTTCCTTTTCCAACATGACTGTGTACCAATGCACAAAGTAAGGTCCATAAGAACATGGATGAGCGAATCTGATGTGGAGGAGCTTGACTGGCCTGCACAGAGCCCTGAACTCAACCTGATAGAACACCTTTGGGATGCATTAGAGTGGAGACTGCAAGCCAGGCTCTCTCGTCCAACATTAGTGCCTAACCTCACAAACACTCTCCTGAAAGAATGGTCAAAAATTCCCATAAACAGACTCTGTGTGGACAGCCTTCCCAGAAGAGTTGAAGCTGTTATAGCTGCAAAGGGTGGGCCACCTCCATATTTTTCTGACTATTTTTTCACAAGTTTTGCATTTTGCTATGGTCAGTGTCACTACTGGTTAGCATGAGCGATACCTGGACCCTACAGACGTTGCACAGATAGTCCAACTCCTGGGTGTTGCATCAATACATATCACTGGCAGAATATTTGCTGTGTCTCCCAGCACAGTCTCAATGGCATGGAGGAGATTCCAGGAGACAGACAGTTACTCTAGAAGAGCTGGACAGGGCTGTAGAAGGTCATTAAACCATCAGCAGGACCAATATCTGCTCCTTTGTGCAAGGAGGAACAGGGTGAGCACTGCCAGGGCCCTACAAAATGACATCCAGCAAGCCACTGGTGTAAATGTATATGACCAAACAATCAGAAACAGACTTCATGAGGGTGGCCTGAGGGCTTGACACACACTGTCCAGCACCATGGAAATGGCTTGATTGCCATTTGTCATAGAATACCAATTCCTCATTCGGGAATCCTCTAGCATGTGACAGACATGAAAGGGTCACGAGAAACCGTGGAGAACATTATGCTGCCCATAACATTGTTCAGCATGACTGGACTGGTGGTGGGTCAGTGATGGTCTGGGGAGGCATGTCCATGGAGGGACACACAGACCTCTACAGGCTAGACAACGGCACCTTGACTGCAATTAGAAATCCAGAAAAAATCCTTGGATGCATTGTCCAACATCCAGCCTTGCAGTCCAAGGCTGAAGGTGATTGTGATCATTTTATTTTAACTCATTTATATTTACTGATATTTATGAATGTGAAAGAATACAGTTGTTTAAGATTGTATGCAGAGGGGGGGGGGGATTTGGCCTAAAAATAAAATATCCATTTTTCCATAATAAATCCGATTTTCGATTTTAATCAATTTTCCCCTCCCCTACTCATAATCAAACTACAGATGACAAATAAATGGTTCAAAACAAGTTTTAACTTTATTTATTTTACTTTAGCGATAAAGTGCAATCTGACAAGCCAAAAAAGATGTGACTTGTAAGTGAGATGGCAAATCATGGCATTGTAAACACTCTTAGAAACTTTTTGCATGTTAATGAATCCCAACTTTACCACAGTATACATGGGTACCATGTTGCAATATTGCACCTTTTGCAATATACATCACGACAGCATTTGTTATCGCCTTCCGTGTCAGGGATGGTTGCTTGCTTAACTTTGGATGTTGTCTGGTACTGTGACTATTTTCATTTTGCTGGGAGCTGCACTTCTCCCACTCTGCCACATGCCTCTGCTTTAGGTGCTGGAATAAATTGTCATGCTGCTTCCTTTGGATGCAACAGTTTTTAAACAAACTTTGCAACAAGGATTTGTTTGGTCTGTATCTGATGGTAAAAAAGCCAACCGTTCGACTCGTACGCTTCGATTGCAAGATGCAGGTCTTCTATTAATACCCAGAATAAAGAATGTAACTTTTGGGGGAAGAGCATGGTACCCCGGTCGCCCAGAGGAGGATGGGGTCCTCTTCCAAGTCTTGGTTCCTATCAAGGTTTCTTCTTGCTAGAGGGAGTTTTTCCTTGCCACAACTGCCTCAGGCTTGCTTAGTGGGGGTTCGGGCCAGTTAAATGTGAAGTGCTTTGTGTCAATCACTATTGTTAAAAGTGCTATATAAAAAAAATTGAATTAAATTGAACTGAATTGTGGCATTCTTTCATTCCTAACACATTACCCAGTCCATATCAGAATAGCTATCCAGTATGATTTTTTTTCTCTTTGAGATCTGATGTATTTTCAAAGTGTTCCTTTCATTTTTTCACACACACACACACACACACACACATACATACATACATACATATAAACATACACTGGTGATCAAAATTAGAGAGGTCAGGTCCGGTCGGTGAGCATGCGCTGATGCAGCTCGTTGCCGCACCCACCACACAGTGAAACTCCTCGGGATCCCGGCCGGTGATCCCCCAGGCAGATACTACTATGTATTATAATGTTTCTGCAAGTGTTCCAAACTGCATTTTGCAAATTACAAAGATATTTACAAAGTACATTGAAATGAACATGAGTGTAATGTCAAAATAAATAATATATAAGAAATCATTTATGTGCCATGAATTTATTTGCCATGAATATGATATTGAAAGAAATGTGTGATCATAACCAAGAATGCGTGTTCCCTACTCCTAGGCCCCAGAGGGTTAAATGCCTGGATCTTGGATCACCCGCAATCCCAGACACTCAGATTCCTCACTCAGTCTGTCGAGAGCCCTGATCAGAGCATCCATTGACTCCACTAAGATCACAGCATCGTCTGCAAAGTCAAGATCATCTTTCTTCACCAACGGATGCCCCACAGCTGCTGGGCCACACGACCCTGCCCAACACCCAGTCCATACAAGCACTGAACAGAGTAGGAGCAGGAACACACCCCTGGTGAACCCCAGAATCAATCAACTGGGAAGAACACTGAGGTTCTCCCTCCACTCGGCACAGCACTCACAGTACCACTGTACAGGCCAGAGAGTGAAAACTCCACACAGAAAGTACCCAGTACCGCAAGCAGGACCTTCTTGCTGTGAGGCAGCAGTGCTGACCACTGCGCCACCGCGACGCCCTGTGTGTCCTCAATTTCAAATTCGCTCATCATCAAAAAACACGGTCAAAACCAAAAACTGACGTACGACATCGACGTGAATACACAGTGACATCTGATGTTGTAAAATCAAATGTAGTATTACATCAGTTTTTCTGTTAAGGTACTATGAGGTACTCCTAAAGTAGGGATTAATTTTCCACATGAGCCGGTTAAAATCGTCATACATTTATATCAATTTTTAACCGAATCGTGATTCATTGTTACATGCCTACTGAAAAGCATGTTGTGCGGATAGAAGAGAACTGATCCAAAGTTCACTTTAGTAATGAAAGCAAGTTTAATGATGAGAAACATTATGTTCATCGTCAAACTGGGGAAAGACTGAACCCCAACTGTGTTAAGAAGTTAGTAAAAGGTGGAGGAGGAAGTGTCATGGTTTGGGGAATGATTTCTGCAGCAGGAGTTGGTTCTCTTATGTTGTACAGCTACAAGGCATGGTGAATGCAAATTTATCAGAAATTTCTTCGACAACAAACAGTTTCTTCCCTACGTTCATCACCCAATCAGCCAGCAATTTTCATGCAGGACAATGCCTCCTGTGACACTGCAAAACGGGTAAACCAGTTCCTTGAAACCGAAAACATTGAAATTATGAAATGACCAGCCCAGAGTCCAGATCTGAACACAATATAAAACCTCCCAACTGCAAGAAGAGTGGACCAAAATCACACCAGAGCTGTGTGAGAGACTAGTGATGTCCTGTGGCCGCAGATGTGCTGAAGTCATTTAAAGCAACGGCCTGTACACTTCCTATAAATTTTTGACTGTTGTAACATTCATTGCTGTTCCCTAAATTTGATCTCTGTGTTTTCTGCTTTCTCAAAGTTTTTTTGTTCAAAGTCCTTGGTTATTGTGTGCACCACTGTTCTAGTAGCATGGTATAGACACAAAAATTCCTTCAAATGACATTATATCTGGAAAAATCAAGTGTTCATAAATTGTTCTCTAATTTTGATCTCCAATTGCACTGCTATGACAAGAAAATACCTTGCATTTTAACCCGTATATACTACAAATAAAGTCAAGTTAGCATATAAAGATTAAAATACACTATATTTTGTTTTCATAGCAGCGTAAATGCACATAAAATAAGTATGCATTTGCGCTATTACAAACAATGAATTCTCATACGTATTGTTCTTAAAGGTGAATGTGTACTTGCATACCAGTTATATGCACCCCTGTGTGTGTGTGTATGTTCATATACATACATACACACACACACACAGTGGTACCTCGGAACTCGACCATAATCCATTCAGAACTCTGGTTTGAATCCTAAAACGTTCGAGTTCTGATCAAATTTTCCCCATAAGAAATAATGGAAAACCAATTAACTGGTTCCCGGCCCCAAAAAATTACACCTAAATATGTTTTTTTTGGTTAAATACTAAATGAACAGGATAAAACAAAAATAGCATATACTAAATACATATAAGCACATTTATCAAAACAGTAAGTGTGTTACACCGTGCGCAGGATGAGTGAGCAGGGAGTGTGGAATCAGGGTTAAGCAGACGGAAATCTAAGAACACAGGGTTTATTGCTGGCAAACAAGGCTCAACATGGAGTAAACTTCAGTGACAGGACCAGGGAAACATACTTGAATGCGGACTTAAATACACATGACTAACTGGAAATAAGGAGAAACAGCTGATGACATCGGGATATCACACAAAGTTAAGGAGGGGAGCCTGGCACACAGGAAGATCGTACGAGCCGGGCTTGACAAATTTGTAAAGTAAGAAAATAAATGTAACCAAATAATGTGCAATGGCTACAAAAATGATGTAAAGTACAGCGTATTACCTGATATTTTCAATAAAAAAGCACTATCACCAACTAATGATGCTATCACAACAAATGCGAGGATGAGACTGAAGTGTTACCCCTTGTTTCCACTGAGAGACGTGACACGTGACTCATTTCCCTGCACATACAAGTTATCTTAGGTCGACGTTCACGGTTCGGCTTCTGAGATTCACATCAAGTTCTAGGTAATTTTTTCCCGAACTGGTTGGTACAACTTTTAAGAAATTCGAGTTCTAATGAGTTCGAGTACCACTGTATGTATATGTAGCGCAGAGATACTGGCAGGCAGTTGTATAGTTTGCAGGAATCGCTTGTGTCGTTGTAAATGTGCTGTGTGTTGTCATGTATATTGGTTATTGTTCATTGTTGAACGCAGTGTGTGTGTGTATTTGTGTGCATGTGCCCATCGTATGTATGTGTAGTGGTTGGAGTGATGAGCACGGTGGGCAGTGCGATGTGATAGGGTGAATGGCACGGGTGTAATAAATGCCATCTGGTGGTTAAACCCAGAACTGTCTGGCTGTTGAATTATTGAGAGCATGCCTCAATGACCCTCCATTACAATATACAGGTGCTGGTCATATAATTAGAATATCTTCAAAAAGTTGATTTATTTCACTGATTCCATTCAAGAAGTGAAACTTGTATAATGTATACATTCATTCCACACATATATTTCAAGGGTTTATTTCTTTTAATTTTGATGACTGTAACTGACAACTAATGAAAACCTTGTATATGTGCAGCATAAATCCACCACCGGCAAAGGGATGTCACTATTGAGTCCTTCAGCAAGGCACTTAACCTCCATCAGCTCATCCCCCGATTGTCTGATATTGCTTACTTAAATGTACATCAGCTACATATGAAATATATTACATTATTCTGCGGATCAGATCCATATCTAATTCTCACGTACAACCCGTATTCTTACCTGGCACTCCCTCCAGCGCCGATTGGACAGCCCCCACACATTTGCTACACGTCATCTGCACTGCAAACTCCAACTGTCGGTAGGGCAGACACACGATAAATACAGAATGTTTTAACTTGGTTAAGTGTGGTCCAAAGTTCGCTTCCAACACTAGCGTGAAAGTGCGGATAATACGCCTATTTTAACTGTCCAAAATAAACATAAACACAATAAACAGTATATCATAATTTAATGCACATAAAACACTTTACATTGACCTAAATAGTGTATGTTAGCTACACATACATGTATCCCTGCTAACGTTAACATTTACTTATTTTATTTCACGGTGAATTTGAAAATTATTCCCTTTTCACCCATCCATCCATTTTCCAAACCGCTTATCTTTCTGTGTCGCAGGAGGTCTGGAACCTATCATGGAAGCTACGGGCATGAGTAGGGGAACAACCCAGAACGGGGGGCAGCCCATCGGGACACACTCACACACTATTCACTCACACATGCACACCTACGGGCAATTTAGTAACTCCAATTAGCCTCAGAATGTCTTTGGACTGTGGGGGGAAACCGGAAACCCCACGACGACATGGGGAGAACATGCAAACTCCACACACATGTAACCCAGGCGGACACTCAATATAATGAAATAAAAGCTTACTCCATATACTGTGTGATAACTATATTCAGTTAAGAAATTTCAAGTATTACGCTGGAGGTAATAACTCGAAAGAGTGTGCAAGACCAACAAAAAGTACCTTCATTATAGCGTCGGACTCCATAATTGCACGAACGCTTAATAAAAAAACCTCCTGTTTTATTCATAAATGGGTATTTACAAAAACAATGACGCTTAAGTGTCTACACATAGCTTCGCCACCTTCTTCGTAACTATACTCAAAATCCTGAGGTGCAGTCACTCCGTGATCTTTGCTCGGTTTCACGCATGCGTACACCGCGCAACATTTTACGACAATGCTCTAATTTGGGTATTATTTTACGGCATTATGTCATATCATTGCGCCCCACTCCTGTTGATACCGTTCGTGTGCAGCACGTAGAAATATCAGTGACCATGCAACCTTTGCATTTATAGATATGTTTAAAATTATTAAAATATAAAGTTGTGCAGTTCTTAAACCCTTTTTCATTTTATTTGAAAAAGATTTACCCGCCACTTTTCTGAATATAAGGAAAACATCCGCTTATCCTCTTGCGACTCTACTCTTTTCAGTCCCGTCTTCAGTAAATTTAAAACCAGAGGTTTACAATATATTTAAATGTATAGTAGGCCTACTTATTTTACGTACTTTTTATACTTGATATTTTTTTACTGAGTAGAATTTTATTGGATGCCTTTTACACACACACACACACACACACATATATATGTGTGTGTGACTGGCCTAGCCCCTCTCAATATATAGCATACTTCCTACACAGTCTCTTGGAAATAAGTCTAAGGAAATAAGTGTGAATACCACATTATGTAGGCATGGTTCAAGACCTTCTCTTGATTTAATTCCCTCATACAAAGGAACCTCACCTTCCAGTGCTTCGACACACACACACACACACATATATGGTCATCTGCTTAAAACATAGTTACATTTAATAGCTGCTTAGCTCTCAGCTCTGTTTTGAGTCCATATTCCATATTGCCAAGAACCACAGGATTCCAGACTGATGCTTATGTGGTTCATAAATGTATGATACTAAAAAGTGTATTCTAAGTGTATTCTAAGGCAGTGGTGCCCATGCTTTTTTACACCATGGACTTTTTTCATGTTAGACATTATTCTACAGATCGATCTCGCATGCATAATATAGCATTAATTCCATGTTACTGAAATGTGTTGCCAGTGATAACTGTTTTTCTAAAAGTAATCTCTGGAGCGGTTCTCATAACTCAAACACTCTGGCCAGCAATCTACCATTAAAAACCCATTTAACTTCTGTGTGTATGAGAAGACATTTGTCTTCTTACAAAACTGTTTGAACAGTGTAGTTAATAACTTTAATGACCTCATTCAAAACAATGTTCAGTTCAGGTGACATTTTCAGCTAGCCAGCATTTCTCTGTGGATGACACAGTGCGTAGACTCACATCTCGGCATGACCTCCTTAACTCGAATAGCAAAACCAGAAAGCCATTCAATCATGGCAACAGTTCCATCCATGGACCAACACAAAAAGACCTGTTCAGTTTTCCTGATGTGTAATCATTCAATGATATGCTATGGTGTTGATTGGCAAAAATAATACACATAACACATTATCGTGCACATCCTCCTGAAATATATACAGTCGTGGAAAAAAATTAAGAGTCCACGGTAGAATTTATATTTCTCAATTTATGAATAATATATATGTTTTTTTGCAAACTGCAAGCTGGTTCTTCTCTGTTTCTCATTAATGAAGCGCATCTTCCTTGCTTTATGGAACTTCAGTCCTGCTTCTAGGAACCTGATACAAACTGTCCTAGCAGTGCACTTCACACCTGCACTGAATGTTTGCCATTCTTTTTGCCAGTCACTTGATGTCGTCCTCTGATCCATGACACACTGCTGGATAAGTTAAAGGTCATCTCTGGCATTACAATGTCATTTCTGCCTTTTACTTGCTTGGTTTATGGTCATTCCCAGTGTCTCCTGCGTCACCTTATTCCTGCATACTGCGGTCTTAGAAATTTCAAACCGGAAAGTATCCTGCTGCTCAGTGTAGCCTTCTGCCAGCAGAACCAGGATTAAATCAGGATTTAAATATGCAGATTTACTTAAAAACATAGAGTGGTCTCTTCATCTTTTCCATGGCTGTATATCACATAAAAACAAGCATTATTGCCTTGATGTCAACACCAGTAAACATGCCAAAATGAATTGCATACCACGGTCACTCATTTATTCTTTCTAACAATTATGCCTCAGTATCTTCTATTATTTAATCAGTTTTAATCACAGAGGAACTTGTGCTTCCTTTTTAACTGCAGCCTCTTTTAAAAGTTCATGGCAAATGTCTTTAGCAGCTGGTAGGATCAACTCTTCACTAATAGTGAAAGTTTTCATTCCCCTTAGCAATATGATTACCCACTAAGTATGATGCTCCCAATGCAGACAGATTTTTTGATGTGGTGGCCTTCAATAATTGCTTCTGTCCTTCGTGTTCACATATCTTTCTTTCAGAAAACTCCAAAGGCTTGTCTTTTATTGCAGGATGCTTTTTTTTTTTTTTTGAAGGCATCATGCAGTGGCGCAGCCAGGAATCTTTTCCCTTTTTTGAAGAAGCTCTCCAGAGATGTTTGTTTTAGCTAGGGTTAACTTGTGGGCTTTATTTATTGAGCATCAAAATCATAGACATACAATGGATATAAAAAGTGTACACATCCCTGTTAAAATGCCAGGTTTTTGTGATGTAAAAAACAAGACCATGTCCTCTACCTGTACAACTGAATGCAGGTTTTGGACCAAAATTGACTGGAATTTGGAACTGTTCATAATTCCCTCCACCTTGGCTAAAGCCCCATTCCAGCTGAAGAAAAACATCCACAAAACATAATGGTTCCACCACCATGCTTCATCGTGGGTATGGTGTTCTGTTGGTGATGCATAATGTTGTTTTTGTGCCAAACATTGATGAGAGGGATATAGGGCTCTCGAAGGAACAAACAGACACGCTTAGTTACACCAAATAATCTCACATGAATATCATTATAAAGCTGTGATATTGAATGCAATGCAAAATAACCTTGTACTACAATGGGTATTAAATAATATACTGTATGTATATATATACACACACAAATATATATTATAGCTAATAATTGTAGATGCAAAAGGTATATAGAAAAGAAGCAATGAAACATAAAAGAAGCAAACAAACTTAAAAGAAGTTATGAAATATTGTCACAAGTGGTGATTACTTCTAAGAATCAATGGAAAGCATAAGCAGTTGCAAAGCTATTTACACTCGGACGTGCCCTCATCACCCACCTTCACACACTGACTGGGGAGCCCTTTTCAGTCCTGGCAGGAGACCAACACGTGAGTTCTGAGAAAGTGTCGGGCGATGCGCGCTCTATCCCACGGCTGAGCTCCGGTCGGTACTGGGGATCTCCCCCTTCCTTTATACTAAATTTGGGGTTGCATGTGGGCAGTGGGTAAGCTGGCCAGGCTCACCTCTTCCCCCCAGGCAGTACGAATTCCAATTCCTTCTTTTGTCCGAGTGATGCTGCTCTGCAATAAGAAAATACAATGGGTGTCCTGGCGCCAGGTGTCTTTGCGCAACACTTCCCTGTTCCCCCTAAAGGCAATATGGGGTGTTGTATACCGACCCCCCCATCTCCCAAAAACAATATAAGCATTCTGCATAACGATCTACCGGCCCAGATGAGCATCCTGGCTTCTTTTATGAGCCCAAGTTATTTATGGCAAAATTAGGTTTTACGGGGATCGGCAAATAAAGTGTTCATGCAGTCTAGTAACTTTCGGGGGTGAATCATGGACGATTGATCTGAATTTCACGCGATCAGAATCCATCCACGATTACAACTTAGTAAAAGGATTAATTCTATGCCACGTGGGTGACGTAATCGTACGTGAATTTATCCTAATACATAGATAATCGCTGTGATACAGGCAGGTGAAATACAAAATATGGACAATTCTTTACCTCCTTTATACCGTCCTCAACAAGGTACTGTTTATAGGATTTTTGAGTGAATTGGCAGATAAAAGGTGATCTTCTAACTGATGATGAGCCTGAGGCAAGATAGTGTCATGCAAAGCATGTGCTAACGAGCTGGCTGATGTTCTCACCTCAATCTTCAACCTTTCCTTCAGCCAGACCACTGTTCCCACCTGCTTCAAGATCACAACCAAGAAATGCACAGCCACCTGCATGAACGACTACAGACCAGTAGCACTCACTCCAACCATCGCAAAGTGTTTTGAGAGAGTGGTGCTGGCCCACATCCAGAGCAACATCCTAGACACTCTGGACCCCCTGCAATATGCCTACCAGCTCAACAGGTCCACATCACACGCCATTGCTGCTGCCCTTCACTGTTCCCTCTCCCACCTGGAAAACAAAGACTTCTGTGTCAGGATGCTCTTTTTTGATTACAGCTCCGCCTTCAACACGATCATCCCCCACAAATTCACCCACACACTGACCACACTCAGCCTGCACCCCACTCTCTGTGACTGGCTCCTGGACTTTTTGACTGGCAGACCTCAATCTGTCAGGATCAGTAACAGGACTTCAGTCAGCATCACCACAAACACTGGCATCCCACAGGGTTGTGTCCTCAGCCCCATCCTCTACACCCTGATCAGCACTGTGTTGCCTCCCACAAAGACATCATCATTCTGAAGTTCGTGGATGACACCGCAGTGATCGGTCGCATCACTGGAGGGGAAGAAGCAGCGTCCAGGAGAGAGGTGGCTGGTCTGGTGCCATGGTGTGAGGGCAACAACCTCACGCTCAACACGGACAAGACAAAGGAGATGATAGTGGACATGAGGAAGAGGAGGAGGCCTCATCAGCCACTCTTCATCCGGGAGCTTGAAGAGAGGGTGAGCAACTTTAAGTACCTGGGCGTCCATATCAGTGAGGACCTCACCTGGTCACTGAACACCACACAGCTGGTCAAGAAGGCTTAACAGTGGCTGTACTTCCTGAGGTAGTTTGGTATGTCAACCAAGAAAGTGGAGAGCACACTGACCAGCTGCATCACCACATGGAGACTGCTGAGAAGATAATCAGGACTCCACTGCCCACTTTGCAGAGTAGCTACCTCCCTAGAGTCCAGAGGAGAGCTGCCTCCATCCTCAAAGACCCCATACACCCCCAACACGGACTGTTCACACTTCTGCCCTCAGGACGGAGGAACAGAAGTGTGAAATCTAGAACCTCCCGACTTAACTCCTTCTTTCCCACTGCCATCAGGCTCCTTAACAGCAGACAGGAGTATGATTAATGGACATCATAGTACCATACTACTATACCATACCATGCCATACTACCTCATACTGTAATTTTTTGCACATTAAGCTCTTTTGCACATTACACTTAAAAGTATTTATTTTTCTATTTTTTTCAATTATACAGGTCCTTCTCAAAAAATTTGCATATTGTGATAAAGTTAATTATTTTCTGTAATGGACTGATAAACATTAGACTTTCATATATGTTAGATTCATTAC
>JABFEB020000002.1:15942670-15954701 GCA_019775895.2 Stomatorhinus ivindoensis | reverse complement strand
TGCAAACTGAATAATGGATACATTGTGTTTCAAGTATAAAGTGTACCTAGGGAACTATCCAATTTTTAGTTATTCTGAAACATCAGCATCAGTAACTTCACATTGTTTAGAATGTTTTACCTCAGCATCATTGTTTCGTGTTTATTTCTAATAGAAGTAATGAGCTTGTTGACACTAAGGTAAAGTATTTTACACTAAAATTAAAATATGTCTCCTCTAAAAATTCAGTATTTTGAGGATAATTTTGCTCTTTCTCATCTATTTTGGTTCTGTTGATATTTTTTGTTACTAGTCTGTGGTGTCAGTGATGTTCTGCAGTTGGTGAGACAGAAGTATTAAAAATTGAATTGCATTGAAAAAGCCAAGTGGTTGGCTGGATGGATGAATTAATAGTGTGATAGCACTTACTATGCTTACCAAAGCATCTTAATAGTAACTTTTAAGAGAATTAGCTCCAATTACTTTGAACAATTGGAACCTTTTCATTTGTGTATTGGGATGTACTGCAAGTCATTTCTGATGCTCCAAAAGAAAACATGGTGGGTTGCATGAGTATACTGATTACAGGATGACATCGTCCCTCACTTATTAGTCTAATGTAGAAACCAGTGCAGATCTGCAAGCACATTGTTCGTGTGTGATTCATGAAACATTCATATCTCACCAATCACAGCGGGAATAGATAAATGTGATGGATGAAAATGTTATTTAAATATCACACCCCTATTTATTCTCACTTTTGAAGCGTCACCCCTATAATTTGGAGAATGAAATACGGCAAAGAAGATTAACTTTTCCAGCTTGGAAATAGACACATTAATGCCATAAGTTCAGTTGAACCAGTTTGTTCTATTTGAGATTGCCATTGACAGCAAAACTCCAGCTGAGGTTTGATTATTTTATTTATACACCTGTGATACATATAGCATATTTACGGTACGTTATAATCTTTTTCCACGGTGCTGTGGCCCATGGGCGCAGCAACATGCTGATTGGAAGAGACCAGCTAGACCCCAGACTTGCACTGTTGCAGACTGAGGAGTGTGTGGCTGTACTTAACGGGTCTCAATGTGGGGCAAAACGGGTGTCAGAGGACACACAGATGCACCAGTTTTGTCAGAGTCAGAAAGTGATAAAGAATAGCTAAGATAGTATTTTTGTACCCTATACAGTCAAACCTCGGATTGCGAGTAACTTGGTTTGCAAATGTTTTGCAAAATGGGTAAAATTTTTAAATAAATTTCAACTTGATAAACGAGCGAGCTCTTGCAATGCAAGTATTACGTATACACTTTGTCTGCCGAGCGTCACATAATCACAACTGAGCCTATGGTTCTCTCTCTCTCTCTCGCTGTGGGGTTGTGGGTAATCGTCTCCCATGCTCGGTCTCAGTTGGCATGCCTCACACATATTACTAGGAATTAATTAGTAGAAAATCACCACCAGAATAAAGGTGTAGCAGTGTAAGTGATGAATCTGTTTAACAGTGCATTGTCCACATTTCCACAAAATCGAAAAGGAGGCAAAAGTGGCTGTTTTTGGATAGGTTCCTTGTTAAAGTCACACAAAAAGAAAAAGATTCTAGTGAGCCAAGAGATAGTAGTGATTCCGTTAGTTATAGTGAAAGTCGTCCTACATAATAACCCTACTCTTCTCCTCTCTCTTGTCTCCCTCACACCATCCATGATTCTTTTCAAAGGTAAAGTGCAGAATAATTTGTTTTACGTATTTTCACTTTGTATTTTGTATGAATCATTTTTATATGAATATTTTTGGGTTGTGGAACAAATAATCTGAGTTTCCATTATTTTTAATGGGAAATTTCGTTTTGATATATGAGTGCTTTGGATTACGACCACGTTTCCGGAATGAATTATGCTTGCAATCCGAGGTTTTTCTGTATTAAATAATTTCTGCATTTTATTTATTTCAAATCAGACAAACTGGCCTAAAGCCATCCTCACAGAGCCAGGCAACCACAAGCTGTGAGAGAGAGCTCATATCCTACGCCTCCTGTGCCAGCACACAATGACCCTGGTTTCTGACAGCAGAGGTCCTAGAAAAGCAAACTGAAATGTGTCACTTAATGGAAGAGATAAATAGTTCACTTCTAGCAATCAACGGAAACCTGAAATATGCATCACATAAGCAAAATGCTTGACTAAACCTTGTGCATGATCTGTTTCCAGTTTTCAATCACCTACTTGTCATTTTTACTTGCCACTTTTATATTTTAGAAGCGACGAGTGAGGTCCTGTCTCATGGTGCATTGCTCCAAGGTGGGGGTGTGTTGGCGATGGGTCTCTGGGCATAGGATCATTAGGCTCCAATGAAACATTAAAAAGGATCCTGTCATCCTGTGTGATCCCTACAGGCCAAAATTATGTCACAGACTTTCTCTTGCTTGTACAGTAAAGCAATCCGGCGCACCCCTCAACCATGCACCGTGTGCATATGTGCGCAGTGTTGAACCTGTGCTCCTGTTCTGTTGCAGGGTTTACCAGTGGGGTTATCACTGTGAGGGGACAAATGTTGTTACCTTGCACATGAATCATGCCAAAACATTAGTCATAGAATCCTTTTACAATAGTAATTTAATGTAGTAGTTATTAACCAAGGAGATGCAGTGCGCCCTCCTGTAGCCATGTCCCTACACTGTTATTTTGGGAAATGAAGGAGTAGTACATTCTTCCAGGCCACCAGGCTACCACGTTTAGGTCATGGATGGTGGTTTCGGACACACATGGGTACAATCAATCACATCAAATACAGTAGGAAACCCAGCAATCTCATAAAATTCTTTCTTACCCATGATTCCCAGTTTTCTGGGACTTATTATAGGGAAATTGGATGTACCGAACAGAAAGGGACTTTACAACCTCCAATACTGGTGACATCGTTTTACTAATTGTGGGCTGTGATGTTCCAGACCTTTCCCCGATCTCCACTGAATGTACTAGTAGCCAAAAATCCCAGCATGAACAACACCTGTCATGAACGGGCAGACAGAGACACCTGGATCTAGTCGTGCAAGCACTGAACGAGCTTTTATTGTTTCAAACCAGAGGATAGACAGACCAAGGAGTTGCGGTCGCTGGGAAGGGGGGCTCCAGCCCCGAGCAGGGGAGAGGTCCCCGAAAGGGGTGAGAAGTACAGATGTTGACAGTGGGGCAGGCGAGAGGCGTGGTCGTTGTTCGGTCCTGGGTTCGGTTGCCGGGGAAGTCAGTCCAACGGATAGGCACGAGACATGAGAACACGAGGGCAGGGAAGACACACACAGCCAGGGCAGGCAGGGGAGGTTGGTCAGGTATGGGATCTGGGCTGGGAAGGCAGAGACAAGAGTTAGGGTTGACACAGAAGGCGGACAGGCAAGGTACGGGCAAGCGGGCAGACAGCGGACAAGAAAACGCTTAGTAAAGGCTTGGATCATTCGCGCAATACTTCGCAATGAGCTGGTTGTGTAACTGGTTTATATCGGGTGCCTAATCCGCCTCTTCCTCAGTGCACCAGCTCGGACCCGCCCCCAAGGGCGTGACAACACCTGCATTAGCTGGTGTGGCATTCTCTCCTTAAGAGAGGAGATACCTTGGGAGACAAAACTGACTTATTAACCACTTGTCACCCTCCAGAAAAACCCTCTCATATCGGATGCATAGAGATCTTCTAAAAGAGCCCGATCTGCCATTCCCAAGATTTCATGAATGTGAAGGTTCTCATTTAAATAGGAGACTAAATTAGCACCTGAGCTCTCACATTGCTATTAGTCAACGTAGAGCCAATGCAGGCTTTACAAAATATATTTTGCTATAGTCTACATATTTCTAAGTCAGAATATATGATAAATCTCATACACCAACACATTTGCTAAGCTGCATGCCAGACCAGGATGAATTGAAAACTTGCTTACACAAGTTGGGAGCTAACGTGAGATTAGGTCATAGCTTCTGCTCACATCCACGTTGATCAATGGCAAGCTTTGCATGAAAACGTATGCATACTTTTCTGTCATATACTTGCTTCATAATTGAGGACCATCATATTTTATATACTGCTCAGCTATGGATCAAATATATTATACAGGTTTGTACATTAAAAGATCCATAGAGTGATATTTTCTTGTGCCAATTACATATGAACCAGCAATGACACGAGTCTTCAAGAAACACAGTGACTGAAGGATCCAGGTTTGTTTTTGTACCTGATTGTCTCATTAAGAGTGAACAACTTGCACTTTGTCAAACATGTCATGGTTGCAAAACCGTGGCACAATACTGTAAGGTATTTATCATTGCTAATTTATTAATTTATATAATAATTTATTGAGCAATTTACATTCCAGATAAAGCCGATATCTTTTATAAACAATATCGGCTGGTTTTATATTCTCCTCTTGAGCACAGTTCTTGTTCTATGGTGATTTTTTTCCATAGATAAATTAATGCAAGATATATTATTGATACTCTTAGTTTTGTCTTGGGAAATAATTTATACATTACTAAGAGAAAGAGTGAAAATTTGAGAAAAAATTGAGTTCAATAAAGTTATTTTAGGTAAATTTATAACTCCACAGTGATACATTACATAATTTCAGAATGTAATTATAGCTTTAAAGTTATCAGGTAGGCATTAAATCATGGACTGAGCAAATACTGTTTTAGAATTTACGATGTAGAATATGATTATGTATAAAGAAGTTGGTCTCATTTTATTAGTTTTGGAATTTTATACTTAGTGTGTTCTTTCAGACACCAAGCATTGCCTTATTTTCCTTTAATCAAATCAAGAATTTCCCCAGAAACAAATGAACTTTAGGACTGTAACAGTAAAATAGCTACTGTGACAATAACACCTGACAGCACAGATGTAACTGATTATTCATGCATTAACTGTCTTGCTCCATGCCTGAATTCCCCCATCTTTTTTCTTCACCCTGAATGCAGGACGATGAAGCCTTTCCACCTGGGCTACTCCTCACTGCGGTCACCCTCTGCCTCAGGCCTGAAGACCAAGCACACTAGCATTGCTTTCTTGAAGACGCACAAAACAGCCAGCACCACTGTACAGAACCTCCTTTTCCGCTTCGCTGAACGCAATAACCTAACGGTGGCGCTGCCAGTCCAGGCGTGTGACCACCAGTTCTGCTACCCACGGACTTTCAGCGCCCGCTTTGTGCATTCTCACACCATGTCCCCCCAGGTCATCACTAGTCATATGCGCTTTAATTATTCTGAGCTGCGTCGCTTAATGCCCAATGATACTGTTTATATAACCATTCTGCGGGAGCCGGCTTCCATGTTTGAATCCCTCTTTAGCTACTACAACCAGTATTGCTTGAGCTTCAAGCGTGTCCCTAATGGATCTTTGGAAGCCTTCTTGGAGCAGCCATGGCACTACTACCGGCCTCATGAGAAAGACTCCATGTATGCTCACAATACCCTGACCTTTGACCTGGGAGGGGACAAGGACCGGTCACCCAAGGACACAGCCTACATCAAAGGCTTTATTGGCGAGGTAGAGCGCATCTTTTCGCTGGTGATGATTGCAGAGCACTTTGACGAGTCATTGGTGCTGCTGCGCCGCCTGCTGGCCTGGGACCTGGAGGACATGCTGTATGTGAGGATGAACATGCGCAGGCCGAGCTCCCGTCGCAGCCTGGGCGCTGACTTGCCAGCTCGCATACGCAGCTGGAACGCACTAGACACGGCACTTTACGAGCACTTTAACAAATCACTGTGGGGGCAGCTGCGAGCACTGGGGCTGGGCAGTGTAGTGCGCGAGGTGCATTTGCTCCAGAGTGCTCAGGTCAGACTGGTACAGGGCTGCTTTGGGGGCCGTCTTCCCCAGCTGCGACCTGCCGCCTTCATTAGGAACAAGGAGCTCCGGCCCTGGCAGCCAAGCCCCAAGGTGGATATCATGGGCTATGACCTGCCACCCAATACCTCGCGCCTGGGCAGAGGGGCAGGCGCCATGTCACATGACCTATGCGTCAAACTCCTCATGCCGGAGGTGCAGTACTCCCGGCTACTCCTCCGCTCTCAGTCTCAACGCTACCGGCGGAGCCACTCGCTTTGGGTTCCTCCACCCGAGCGACCCATTCTGGCACATGCTCACTCGACAGCACGGTCTCCTCTGACCCTTCCCAGCCCCACTCTCAGCTCCCAGGCTACCAATGCCCGGAAGCAGGCAGGGGCTGTGCCCCAGGTGCTGCACAAAGAGCTGCTCTAGGTTTGACTTGACTCCGTGCTTTTAACAACAACTTTTCTGCCCTCACAGGAGTGTTTGCTGTACAACAGACCCTCATCCATCCTCTCAGAGCACACACCATCACACTACAGATTTTCCACTTCCTCCTCACTACAGACCTTCCCTCTCATCTTCCACCGCTGGCATCATTACACACTTCTGCTACAGTGCAGAATTACCCCAGCCCTCAAACTAACCCTTGGATTATCATTGGACAAGTCCAGTCTGGTCTAGTGCAGTGTTTCCCCACCTGGTCCTCAGAGACCCCAAGACAGTCTATGTTTTTACTTCCTCTCAGAGAGTCCATGTTTATGCGGGGTGTTAGCGAAAATGTGGACTCTCTAGGGGTCTCCGAGGACTGGGGGAAATACTGCACTAGAGGGCAACCTCTAGTTCAAATTTTAACTTTTGTATACCAGTGCACATTGAATAGGAAGGTCTCAGGTTATGAACACTTAAGTTAGTTTTCTACACTTAATAGCAGGTTAAGGATCTAGGGTGGATATAAAAAGTACACATATCCCTGTTAAAATACCAAAATGTTAAAGATGAGACCACGATAAATGATTTAAAAACATTTCTCACCTTTAATGTGACCTGGGGCAGTGTGTGGCTCAGTGGGCTCAGCCTGTGTGCCTGTAATCAGAAGGTCGCTGGTTTAAACCCAGCCTCAGCCTGTCTGCGGGTCCTTGAGCAAGGCCCGTAATCCCCACTTCCCTGGGCACCGCTACAGGTGGCTGCCCTTCACGGACAACTTACTCTACAAAATAGAGCAAGTTGAGGGAGGTATAAAAACAAATTCTCCATGGGGATCAATAAAATGTTTATTATACCCTATATAGTTCAACTGAAAAATAAACAAATCTGTTAGGGCAAAAAATATTAAAAATGTACAATAAGCTGGTTGCATAATTGTGCACACCATAAACTAATACTTTGTTGAAGCACCTTTTGATTTAACTACAGCATTCAGTCTTTTTGGATATATACTTGCCATCAATTAAATTAACTCTGATTAACCCCAAATAAAGTTCTGTTGTCCTAGTAGGATTTTCCTGACATTTACTCTGTTGCAGCATACAGCAAAAGCCATGGTATGCAGAGAGCTAACAAAGCATGGAAGAGATCATTGTTGAAAGATATCAGTCAGCAGAAGGGTACAATTCCACTGCATTAGATATACCTTGGAACATGGAGTGAAGTGGAGAGTATTTGGGACAAAAGTGATGTTATCGGTTCCTCAACGTCCTACCAAAATTGATGAAAAGACAAGATGAAATCTGGTCAGGGAGGCTGCCAAGAGGCCTACAGCAACACTGAAGGAGCTGCAGGAATTTCTGGCAAGTACTGGTTGTGTACTACATGTGACAACAATATCCCTTATTCTCCATATGTCTGGACTATGGAGTAGGGTCGCAAGATGGAAAAACATCCTGGCCCGGCTAAATTTTGCTGAAAAATACATTGTCTCCCAAAAGCATTTGGGAAAATGTTTTATGGTCTGATGAAACCAAGGTTGAACTTTTTTTCAATAATTCTAGAAGGTACATGGCACAAAACAACACTGCACATCACCAAAAGAACACCATACCCACGGAGAAGATTGGTGTTGGCAGTATCATACTTTGATTTTATTTTTTCATGTTGTTTTTCTTCAGCTGAAACTGTGGCTTTAGTCAAGGTGGAGTCCTTCCAAATACCAATCAGTTTTAGCCCAAAGTCTTTAGGTGTCTGCTAGAAAGCTGAAGATGAAGAGGAATTTCACCATTCAGCACAGCAATGACCCTCAGCATGCATCCAAATCAACAAAAGAATGGCTTCACCTGAAGAAAATTGAAGTTTTGGAATGGCCCAGCCAGAGCCAAGACCTAAATCCAATTTAAAATCTGTTGGTGACCTGAAGAGAGCTGTGTAGAAGAGATGCCCTTTGAAGTGATTTGAAGTACTTTTGCATGGAATTGTGGGCAAATATTGCCTGATAAACTCCTACCCAAAAAGACCGAATGCTGTAATTAAATCAAAAGGTGCTTCACAAATGAGATACATTCCGAACAGTCGTTCATAATTTAAAATGTTCGTAAGTTGTTATTCAATATCATTTTAAGGGTATACGCAAGAACAGATAAATAGGATATGCTGGGAGTACGTACACTACGCTGCTGCACGGCGGTAGTAGCGGCCAGAAGTCAATTACCCAGGATTGCTGCATTGAGAAAAAAATTGATGTTGCGGACAGGAAACAGGAGCCCAATGAACACAATTTGGAATTACAGTCCTTTTCGTTCGTATGTCTGAAAGTTCGTAAGTTGAGAGTTTGTAATTAGAGTAGTGTCTGTATTACTTTACGGGTGTGCACACTTATGCAACAAGCTTATTGTACTTTTTTTAAACACATTTTTCAATCTAACAGATTTTTTTTTCAATTGAATTGAACAGGTTTTAAGTTGCATTAATGTTGAGAAAAGTTTTTAAATTATTTATCGTGGCCTGATTTTTTCTACATCATAAAATCCTGGCATTTTAACTGGGGTATACACACCTTTCATATCCACTGTAGCTCAACAAACCTGTAGTGCACCTGTGTAGGTATGTCTTTTTTGTCTTGTGAGGAGCTATTGTGGTAGTATTTTGTCAATAATTATCAAGACCTTCTGTGTGGATTTATCAGAATACTATGTAACTCAAAAACACAAGTATTGAAAAATTACAAAGAAGTATGTTGTAAAAACCAAATAGTTGTTGGCAACACAAGTCTAGATACTTTATCTGCAGTTATCCACTTGCATGCCAGTTGTTACAATTGGAACAAACCCTTAAATAGCCAAATAGTCATGGTGCAAAGACTGTGAGATTTCCTATTCAAAATGCATTTTCCAGGCTGAGAAAACACGCTCCTTGGAATTTTTCCCTGCCGACTGGGCAAATATCAGACATGATAATATGAGAATGTGTTTCTGTTCATTATTTATTGCAGTTTCTTTTTTCATTATATATATAAATGGTCAATGCAAATTTGTAAATGTTGGGTTGCTCTAAATTAACATTTAATGTTTCAGTTTCATTTACTGTTAATGTCTGATAAAAGATTAACTTACATTGTTGCACTTACCTTGCTTCTGCACTAAATTGCTTGTTATGAAATGTGCATTTTTCTGTCAGCATCTGCTTTTCCATGGTTACTTTATGGCACACGTTATGCAGCATTTAATTCACGTTTTATTTTTTAAAAATGTAAGACACTTAGCTGCTCATTTAAAGCTGTTGTCAAAACAACATGCATGTTGTATTTAAGCTTTTCATTAAAAAGTCCATTGTTTATTTGGTTTTAAATCACAAATGATGAACAATGCCTGCAGTTAATATCCTGCACAGCATATTCATACACAGATGCATGTCAGCTTTAAATGCTACAACACAGATAACTGTGACTGCAAAAACAAAACCTAAAGTTTAGGATTTTACTGTACTTCAGATGAATGTAAATTTGAAAGAAAAAACAATCAGCTTTATGAAAATAATTGATTTATTGTCACACAAGGACTCCAGACATTTGGAAACATTTGTTTGATTTACTTCCTCAACTGATAAAGTATAAGTAAAGAAAAACCTGAACTGGAGTGTTTCATCTATGCCAGTCATTCCGCCCGAAGGGCCCGAAATCCACTGAACAGGAAACGGGTAACTGTTGGTGCTGGGTGAGGTGTCCAAAGAAGTCTCAGAACAAGAGGAACCAGGAACAGGAACTAAGACACGTAGATCAGGAGATGGGGCTGAAATATAAAAACAGAAAACCCACCACAACAACTCAGACATGAAAGCTAGAGCAGAAGGTACACAGTAAACAATCCTGCAAACAAAACTACAACGGACAAAAATAGCCTCAGAAAACAGAACAACTGACAGAACCCAGTCAAGTACTGAGCAGTGCTCGAAAGAGCAATCAGACTGAACCCAGTATTTAGACTGGAAATGCAGTCAAAATTGACCTTGAGGCACCTACCTCTGGTTCAGACCAAGGACAGAGTTGGCTCAGTCACAGTCACCAAGGTAGCTCAATGCACTGTCATTGAATTTACTACTTTAGTTTTCAAATGCCAACTTAATTTAGGGCAGCCCCAATAGAAGGAGCTTATGACTTTCAGCAGCCCACAGAACCTAACAAGTCAGTGATTCTACTTTCTGTGGAAATGCTGATGAAACTCACTTTTAACCTGGATGAATGAACAAAATAAGTCTCTAGATAGGCTGAAATATCTGTCAAAATACCTCGAAATCACATCACAGTGAAAGGCATTTAATAAATACATTTATTGGTTTCTTTCCTGAATCACTTGCACTCTATACATTTAGCTGAAACATGCTCTATAAATAGAACAAAATCATGCAAAAGCAAGAATTGTAATCATGCAACTCAAAATGACTGAATAGGGATTGTTAAATATAAATATGTATGACGAAACAAGCAATCTGATTAGTGAAGTGGCCAAAAGTTTTGAGAATGGCACAAATATTGTTTTTCACAAAGTCTGTTGCTTCCTTCTTTGTAGGTTTTTTGTCAGATGTTTATATGATATACTGAAGCATAATTTCATAATGCCTGCTGCCATTCCTGAGCAAGCTCTGCACTGGTGGTGCCCTGATCCAACAGCTGTATCAACTTCCTGGCACTTTCTGGACTTCCTTGGGCGCCCTGAAGCCTTCTTCACAATAACAGAACCTCTCGCAATGAAGTTCTTGATGATCTGATAAATGGTTGATTTAGGTGCCACCTTATTAGCAGCAATATCCTTGCTTGTGGAGCCCTTTTGGTACAAAGCAATGATGACTGCACATGTCTCCTTGCTGGTAAACATGGTTAACAGAGTAAGAACTATGATTTCAAGCACCACCCTCCTTTTAAAGCATCCAGACTGCTATTCTAACTCAATCAGCATGACAGAGAGATCTCCAGCCATGTCCTCGTCAACACTCTCACCTATGTTAACGAGAGAATCACTGAATTGATTTAGGCAGGTCCTTTTGTTCTAGGGCTAAATGCAGTGCAAATCGGTTTTTGGGATTAAGTTAATTTTCATTGCAAAGAGGGACTTTGCAATTAATTGCAATTCATCTGATCACTTCATAACATTCTGGAGTATATGCAAATTGCCATCATAAAAACTGAGGCAGCAGACTTTGTGAAAGTCTATATTTGTGGCATTTGGCCATGGCTGTATATGGCTGTATAGGTGTTCATGATGTATATATTTATACCATTTTGAGAGTTTTATAAATAAGTATATGTAATTTAAATCAGCTGTAAATGTGTAGCTATATTTAAATATGATATTGTATGCAGTTGCCCAGTGGACAGGACAGAAGTGTCACACCTACTAGCTCTCTCTATCTGCATTGTGTATGCTCTCCCCAAGGCCACGCAGGCTTCCTCTGGGCTCTGTAGCTTCCTTATGAAATCCAAAATATATGCTAAAACTATAGGTGAACTGGTATTTCTGAATCACCAATTCTGTGTGACTGTGTACCCAGCCATGCACTGGCATCCTGTCTGGGGTGTCCCTTGCCTCATGCCCCTAGCATGGACTGGCATCCTGTATAGGACGTCCCCTGCATCATGCCTCTAGCATGGACTGGCATCCTGTATAGGACGTCCCCTGCATCATGCCTCTAGCATGGACTGGCATCCTGTATAGGACGTCCCCTGCATCATGCCTCTAGCATGGACTGGCATCCTGTATAGGACGTCCCCTGCATCATGCCTCTAGCATGGACTGGCATCCTGTATAGGACG
>JABFEB020000002.1:15929223-15941670 GCA_019775895.2 Stomatorhinus ivindoensis | reverse complement strand
TCCTGTATAGGACGTCCCCTGCATCATGCCCCTAGCATGGACTGGCATCCTGTATATGACGTCCCCTGCATCATGCCCCTAGCATGGACTGGCATCCTGTATAGGACGTCCCCTGCATCATGCCCCTAGCATGGACTGGCATCCTGTATATGACGTCCCCTGCATCATGCCTCTAGCATGGACTGGCATCCTATAGGGGTGTCCCCTGCCTCATCTCCTGCCAGAATAAAGTATTCTGAGAACATGAGGCACATCCTCCCCTGGGTGTTGTGCTGCTGCCTGCTTTTCAGCTGAATGATGATGTGCATGAAATTGAATTAGGATTTTAAGAAACATATAAACATAAACCTATTAAGAATATTTAATGAAGAATGTATTTATTTTATATAAAAACTTTTAGTTTGTATAAAACCTATTCATTATATTTTGCTTTACTGTGAAATGTATGGTTTTAATGCACAGATCTGGTTCTTTTTCTGTTTTTTGTGAAGCGGGGAAGGTGGGAAGGAAGGATGTGGCTGGGACAGTTTTGGAAACAGGTTACTGTATGGGGGGGCTTGGTGAAGAATGTCTGGTGGAAGCAGGTCAGTGTGGGGAGGTGACTGGAGCAGTAGGTATGTCTGCAAATACAGGAATTTATCCATGCAATATCTAGAAGCTTCATATTCACATCAACAACTCTTATCTGGAAAACAGATATTACAGGATTCACATCAAGAGCAGAGTGTATGCTGGCCTGGAAAGAGATGCTAGCACAATGTCAAAGGAATATAAAATTAAATGGCTGAAAAAGAGAAGTGCTATGCAAATTTATCAAGGAACAGAACACGATGAACCGATGAAATCCACAGAGAATAAACAAGGAATATTGTGGGTGGGCAGGAGTGGCAGGGAGAGAATATGATTAAATAAACAGGAGAGTGAAGGCTTAGAACCCTTTGAAAACACATTGTTAGCTATGTCTCCCAAAGGCACAGCTCTCATAGCTTTACCGCTGGCGTCAGTGGAAATGGTGTCTCGTTTAAGAGCTGAACATTTTCAATGGTTCAGTGATCAAGAATACTGCTTGTGGCTTAGTGAGTCTGCATAAAGTCACTGTCAGAGCTGAGTAATTGCACATACTGACAGGTGTTATTGGAAAGTGACAAACATCTGACCTGAAATTTCCATGCTGCCTTTGCTTGTGGGCGGCATTGTGGGACAGTGGTTACAGAGCCACGCTAAGAGTACTTTTTAAGTTACATCAGTTCAAAGTAAAGCGATGATTCTGTGCCAAGGGACTTGTGCTCACCTGTGAGGCAGAACGTACCTTAGCTACTGTGAGAAAGTAAAGCACACTGGTTCACAGGCACGCTGAACACTGCAGGGTGGTCCTGCATTGGGGTGTCACAACACAATGCCAGAAGAATATTTGCTAAAACATTAAATATTGTATTTCATGGGAAAATGAATGATAACTTTTCTTAGCATTCCTCCAGCTCCCTTCTGCTGGAGCCCACCTATGCAGACAGCTCTGGCAACCTTCTGCTCGACACCAGGGCAAGTGGCCCAGCTGCCTGGTCTATGAGCCAGACGTCAGCATCACTCTGATCTCCTTCTCTGTGTATAACAGTAAAGCTGCCAGCCTGCCAAAGCCCTTCTGGCTCCTTCAAAGCGCATAAACTGCTGCAGCTCCGAGTGGTTGGTTCAAACAATGAGGGCAGGCTGCCATGGCGACACTTCAAATGCAGAATAATTGTTTACTCCCCCCCCCGCCCCAGGGACAGCACGCCCCTTATATCCATATCTCTGATATCAGCATCTAGGCTGAAGTTCAGTGGATGTCAGCACTAATCCTGTATAACTGATTTAAAGCAGGTTAGCTCTCAACAGACAACAAAAAGGTTCAACCTTTTGGCTTGGAAAGGATACACTTTATTACAATAACCACACATCAGGCAATAACTGGCCTTCACTGACATGTCTGTGCATTAAGAAGATGGACTATATCCTGATTCAAACCAGGTAAAAGTTATGGTGCTTCATTTTAGCAGGTATGACCTCCACTGTACAGGAAGTATACAGTAAGTACACAGCTTCAGAACAGCCCAGAAAGTTAAACAAAGAAAAAAGTTACAACATGGTAAACATCATTGCAGCCTTGTACAGGACGCCCCCTGTCTAATTTCCAGAAATGTATGTCTATGTTAATCAGTGGGTGGCGAAACATCAGTTTAATCAGTCTTAAATCCATAAAACACTATTCAGTAAAGATTCAATCAATCAATTTATAATTTAACATAATACATTCCCTAAACGGTGAGGTATTAAAAAGCACAACAATGAAAAATTTCTTCCCTTTGCCCCCTTTCATTCTACAGATATTTTCTGACAAGCGTTTCCTCTGCTTTGATGATGAAGCTAACCTTTTACTTTTACATAATATTGAGCCCAGCAGAATCAAATCCATTTTTACTAAGAGCAATAAAACCCTTCTGCTTCATTTAAGCACAGAGGACCAAAACAAGTATTCTTCTTGATCAAACAGCATAAGGGAAAATTCTTTAATTTCTGATCAAAACGTTTGAGGTCCTTTGATCCATGAATAATTGATTTTTTTTTTCTTTTCATCAATAGTGTTCTTGCACCCAGACCTTAGGTCTCATTTGTCTACTATGCTTACATATACTTGTGGTATAAAGCATTCGTACACACGCTTTTACACATAGAATGGTATTTATCAATTCCTGTTCATAGAAATGTGCATATATTTATGAACACCCCTGACCGTGTGTATACACAAACCCCTAGTGGTAGAGAAGTGTAATTGAAGCAAAAAGACAGGCACATGAGATATGAACAGACTTCCACTTAAATATCAGCCCTGACAGACTGACAAATGGAGTGAACTAGTTTGTTCACACAAAATATGTGCAGGCAGGTTATGCTAAAGGCAAGGAATCGTTCTACAAGGTACATGCCCAAAGATTCAATGAGCAAAGCACAGGATGGCAGACCTAGCGCTTCTAGTGGATTTGGGTACACGAAGCTCTGGGCAGAGAGACGCACAGATATATTTCGTGAGAGTGATGAATAGCACATCAGTCAGTTTTCTGTAGTCTCTGCCAGGAGTTTGCACAACTCTTGGAGAAGCCGACAAGACACACCAGTACAGCCAGTGGCTAATCAATTGCTGTCTGCCTGTGATATTCCCACGAGAAATTGGAGACATGTCAGGCATTTTTCAACCCACCTTATGTCGCAATACATCAACTTTTCCAAATACTGCAGCAGAACAAACCGCACTAATGAATGACTTCCATGCCATCTCAGGCTTTCCAAATGTAGTTAGGGCTATTGACTGCACCAACACTGCACTTACATGTCTCGCTGGGGAGGAGTTTTCATATGTTAGCTGAAAAGGATGCACATTGGAACCTACTGAATGCTGTTGTTAACTGGCCTGGTAGGACACACAGCTTCTTCATCGTGCCAAATATTGTCACTGGATATGACCTACAGCAAACTTCAGTAGGAAATGGCTGCTTATTGGTAAGTGTGTAATGGCTAAACTGTGACTGTCCCTCATTATGCAGTGCACAGTGCCCATGACTTCCACTGAATCCAGGCTCAAAGTGGAAATCAAGAAATGGAACTACAGTTGGGATTAGAAAAAAATCTGAAAACATCTGAAATCTAAAAACAAAACTGGAAATGAATTTGAATTTCAGGGAGATTCCAACAGTTACATTTCCTGATTTGGGTTGGAATTGATGAATGCATTTCGGAATGGCCCCAACCCTGCTTGAAACCATAAACTTGCCTGTTAAAGGGATTGAAAGACTTTTACACTAATATGCAAATAAATTGGAAGTACAATATTGTAGCAAGCCTTTAAGACATCAAAGTTCAATTTGGAAGAACAGCACCTGAATCTCCTCTTTAAGAACTATGGCTTTATTGTGTCATAAACCAAAATATACAAGCACTGTTGGAGAGGGGATCTAACCATTGAACCTACAAGGCACAGTCACAGTTGACAACACAAATACACGCGAAACCACCGACAAGCATAGATTAACTAAAGAAGACAACACACTATAACTATGTACCATTAACAAAGTGAAAGGAATATAACAACACAGAGAATTAATCAATTAAATTGCAACATCAGAGCAAGCAATCATGGGGGATCATGGGAAGCTACCCACCCTCAGAGCAACTCTCCCAAAAGCCCGTTACAATATTAAAATTTCCAGGATGACTGAAATAAATTAGTCAATTCTACAAGTCTACCCTTAACTTCTTCACTAAATATTCTAGAGTATGAAAAGTATACAATGTTACAGTTCATATTTTGTAATTACTTTCAAAATCAAGGCAACCAGACTAGCACTACATTCACAAATAGCAAATCTAAACTGTTCCTAAATAGCAACTGTTTGTGTCTCTGCTGGGTGAAAACTGACATTTAATGCCAGAAATGCTTACTCAGCGGAGCCAGAAATACAAAAACTGCAAACAACATCTAAAATAATCTCATACAAGTATGAGTCAGTCTATACCTGATTTTAGGCAGAAGATGTGGGATAATCTTCAGTTAAAAAGTCAGAAGTGCCAGAGAATGAGGATTGCAGCACACATGAAAGATCTTGATTGTTAATTTACTGTTATTGTATTCATATCTTTTTATATGACTCTGTTTACCTCTTGCATACTTATGTCAGCACATTCCAGAAAGCAGGTGGAAAACAACTTCATTACAGTGTATGATTGCGTATGTGAGAAATAAAACTTGAAACATGATTTACAGGATGTATAAAACCAGTCGAAACCTCACCATTAATTCACCTCTCTTGGCAAATAGGTAACATTCTGATAATAGGATCAAGTGGCTGGTGGGTCTGTTGTTACTGACCACTAGAGTTTCATACTCTTCACATAAGTATTTATAAAACTAATACTGCTGATGTCAGCGGAATGTATCCAGCAGATGTCTGGTAAAATCATTCTTGTGAAGGACCTAACATATCCCATCTTGCTCTCCTTGAGACACCGAGACAGGAGAGTGCAACTTGGGGAGTCAGAGTCCAGAGTCAGTTGGCATCTAGCATCCCTGGAGCAATTGGTGTTGAGGGTCTTGCTCAAGGGCCCAAAGGCAGATTAAGTCTACTGATCACGCAAGTTGAACCAACAAACTTCCTGTGAAGAGCACAGCATCCTAAGCCAGGGCCGAATACAACACAGGGAGTCAGACACGTGCCGCATTCACTGGACACTGCATGAAGTTGAGGCAGATTTAGCTGAGGATGTTTGATGCAGAGGTCAGAACACAGGGTCAGCTGGCACCAGTGACCCTGCAACAATCAGGGTTATGAGTCTTGCTCAAAGACCCAACAATGACAAAATTACTAGATACATTTGAAGCCATGACATTTCAAAAACAGGCATTGATCCCAAACCCCCGAAGTTACACAGCAAAAACAGAGCTGTGATCGACCTGTTCCGGTTCTATTCCAGGCTGTTCATGAAAAGCCTAAAATCTATTGCACCATGAATCTGTCTGTTGACTTTGCACTGCTACATTCTGTCTAATTTGGTGAAGTGTCTTGTCAAACACATGCCTGGTAACACACGACGGCTGGAGATTAAAAAATATAGGAGGAATTAAGGCAACAATGAAAAGGCATGTGATATGTGTTTGTTGTAAAGGTTTGTTGTTAAATGGTAATCAGAGTGCCTGCTGTCAAAGGTAAAAATAACATAGGAACAACAGATTGCTGTAGAACTATGATACTACTAATACTTGTCACACCTGTTCCTGATTGGTAGTCAGATAACTGAGGCAAGTCTTTGATCCTGCTCTGAACCAGTGTCAGTTACCTCTCAGTGTAATTTAAAGAGAGCAGTCAACCACTCCGGATATCAGAGAGTAACTCATCAGGTGGGATTGAAAACCTGCTGGATTCCAGCATTCCAGTATCAGAGATGCCCACCCCTAGTGCAAGGTGTAAAGCTACATTCCATTCAGAATATTGTTTGTGGGGGTTGATTTATAGATTATTAGTGTTTCTCCTGGGTTTATGTCAGTTGCCGTCATGATCACTGGCTTAATGAATTTGGGTCTTGTCATCTTGTTTCAGGATTCGAGGTTCTTGATGACTGCAATTTTGTCTTGAGTTTCTGGTCAGGGGTGTTGTCCTTTGGGGGGCTGGGGTGCCTACTGAGCCAGCTGGGGGGGGCGAGATAATCTGCCCCCTGATCTTATGAATCCCAGCCCCTCTCCCCATTCAACAACATGCCACGCATACAGGTAGGATCTTGGGGAGGGTGTATGCCGTGCATGCTATAGTGAGGAGGACTGTGCTGCGTGGCCCTCCGCCTCTCCCCGCTGTTGGTCTTACTCGCCTCTGCGTTGCTGCCACCCCTCAATTTTACTCACTCAATACGTTTACGGTCTTGATGGGGGGGGGGGTGATTTGGAGGAGAGTTGTTCACAAGCAGCGCTCCTTCATGCTTCCCCCATCAATTTTAAATCCGTCTTAGTTTCTCAAGTCATACTCACCCCTTACACTACATACAGTCACATACACCACCACCTCTTTTGTCTGCGGGGGCTGCGTCTGGGTCCTCTCTCCTCCCCCGGCTGTCGTTGGGACGTAGGGCACCAGCTTTTTGGGGGCTGCGGATGTTCTGAGCCTCCTGGGCCAGTCTCCGCCAATCTCTGGCTCTTGTGGGGTGTGGTTGCGGCCTCCCACCCTCGCTATTTACTACACTCCATGTTGAAAACACATGCACACAACATACACACACACCCCTCCAAGCACACACAACAATTTTGTATGTTTGTTTAGCTGTGTTATTTTCTTTATTTTTATTTTTGTTTGTGTTTATGTATTAATCCATTTTTTCACTTGTTTCAGATGCTGTTGATTTTTTGCCTTTTTTTCCTTCCCCCTCCTAATCTGTCCCTCCTCTTCGGCCAGCTCAGCCACTGCAATATTTTACATGTGTTAAGAATGAAATAAATAAATAAAATAAAAAGAAGTTGATCAACATGAGGGGCCTATACAGAGTTTATAGAGCCCTTCATGGTAAAGCAAACATGTTTGGCACAGCATGGAATTCACTGTTTGCTAAAGCTGCTGGACGGGACAAAAGGGGAAAAAAAAGAGTTTCTGGCCCTGGTTAACTGGTGTCCTATTCGAATTTCGAATTTAATTATCAATGGTCATTGCTGAAACATCACAGCACACAACAAAAAAATGTGTCCTCTGCATTTAACCCGTATGTGACATTGTGACATACCAGGGGGCAGTCAATTCAGCAGCCAGGGAGCAGTGCTTGGGGGTGGTACCTTGCCGGTCGGGGATTAGAATCAGCAATCTTGTGCTTCCCTAACCATTCAGCCACCGCTGTCCCGGTTCCTGGTCTTTATTAGGCAGCACTCCACAGCTGGTGTGCTGGACAACTGAGGTTTCATTTATCAAAGCTGCATATGCACAAAAAGGCTCCTGAAATGTTTGCACGCTACTTTTTATGCCAAATCACAGATTTATTAGGTAAAGATGGCGCCTGTGATTGGCTGTGCCTCGGCCTCTGCTCGTCTCCTGTTGTTCAATCTATTAATGGTCATTTTCTCCGCATATGTGATTATTTCGGCCTGAGTAACTAATGAATGTGTCCTGGCTTTACGGACTTATGATCGGGATTCGTTGTTTTATATCAGAACGTTGATGAACCTGTTTGATAAATCTCATAAGTACAAACAGGCCTTTCCTCCGTTTATAATCGATCAAGATTCACCTGACTATTTACTGCTATGTCGAGTACCAGACAAGCCCGGTAGGAGATCCAGGAAGAGAGGTTCTCGGTCCGGTGTTCAGGTTAAGCGAAGGCGTGCTGTAGCGCGTGTTAGCTCCGCTGTCTTCGGCCGCCAGGATCGCGCTCGATGCCTACACTGGATTCCTCTCCTCGACGTGTGCGACGGCGTAATCACGCCACCGCCTGCTTGGACTGTAACAAGTGTCCTGGATCCTTCAGAGCATTGGAGCTGTGGTCAGGATTTTCCGCTTCCATCATTTACTTCCGTGTTTGTGCCGGCTCTACCCGCATGGACCAGCTGGAGTGCACATGACCGCCGGACCTGCCTTCATCCAATCCCGTTGCACAACACAGATACTGCCCTTGTGATGACATCTGAAATTCACGTCGGCTTGCTGAATGCTCGTTCTATTGCAAATAAATCTCATTCATTGAACGATCTCTTTTCAAGAGAAAAACTGGATATTTTGTGTCTTTCGGAGACATGGCAGAGAGAAGAAGAGTTTATTTATTTAAATGATCTCTGTCCAGCTCACTGTTCTGCCGTTGGGAAACCCCGCCCCTGCCGTCGTGGTGGTGGTCTGGTCCTTGTGCATAGAAATGACTATAAATGCAATGTGATCCAGTCCCAAGAATTTTCTTCTTTTGAATCGCAGATGGTTAAAGTGGGTTCCTTATGCCCTTTCTACTGTGTGTTGATTTACCATCCTCCTGGGCCTGCTGCTGTCTTTTTAAAGGATTTTGGTGCCTTCTTGTCCTCAATAATAAAGTTAGAATGTGTCTTAATCCTTGGGGATTTTAATCTTCATGTTGATGGTAGCTCATCTTGCCTCGTTTGATCTTCACTTTAGTCCTGAGCCCAAGCCTCTAGAAGTAAGGTCTCAGAGACGTCTCATCACTGAAAACACTGCAGATAGCTTTTCTGTGATGTTTGACCCTCTTCTATTCAGGGATTGTCTTGATGTGGATGTTTTCATGCATTGTTATAATAATAACTTTGTAGAAATTCTTGATCAGGTGGCCCCTGTTAAATCTAACTTGTCCTCACAGAGAAAATCATGCCCTTGGATAAATGAAGGCATCTTAAGTCTTCGGCAACTATGTCGAAAGACTGAACACCTATGGAAATCCTCTAAACTTGAGGTGCATAGGTTCTATCTCAGGGATCTTGTGTCGTCATACAACGTGATGGTTGAAAATGCCAGGTCTGACTATATTCGTCAACTGGTAACTACAACTAAAAAAAATCCCAAAGTGTTATTTGACACAATAGATTCTCTTGTACGTCCTGTTGCGCCAGTAACCCCTGTTTTCTGTGAAGCCGATTGTAACTCATTTTTGAGATTTTTCATTAACAAAATCAAGTCGGTTAAAGATAAAATTCTGCCCTGTCCAGGGGGTACCCCTGTTGTTTGTGAGCCTGTCCCCAGGATGTGGTCCTGATTCATGATTGTGACGCTTGCTGACATCTCGCTACTGGTGACTAAGATGAAGCCCTCCTATTGTTTATCCGATGTCCTTCCTTGTAGACTCTTCGGAAAAGTGTTTGAGTCAATAGGCCCGTGTGTTACCAAAATGGTTAACCTCTCCCTGTCAACTGGTGTGTTTCCCAATACCTTTAAACATGCCATAGTGGAGCCATTACTGAAAAAAGCAGGCTTAGACCCAACAGACCTCAATAGCTTTAGGCCTACTTCTAAGCTTCCGTTTCTTTCTAAGATCCTCGAGAAGGTGGTCTATGAACAGTTCTCTTCTTTCCTGAATCAAAGTAACATCTTTGAACCATTTCAGTCCGGTTTTCGTAAATACCACTCTACGGAAACGGCTTTACTGAAAGTGTCCAGCGACATTATGATGGCTGCTGATTCTGGAAAATAAACTGTTCTTCTCCTTTTGGACCTGTCTTCAGCTTTTGATACAATTGATCATCAGGTCCTGCTGATGAGACTGAGGAATCAAATAGGTTTAGCAGGGACAGTTTTTCAGTAGTTTTCTTCTTATCTATTAGGGCGTAGCTTTAGTGTTACAGCAAACCAAACAAGGTCTGAGTCTGCAGATTTATTGTGTGGAGTGCCCCAAGGCTCTGTCTTGGGTCCTGTTCTTTTTTTGCTGGATTTGACCTCTTTGGGTAAGATCATCCAACAGTTCAGTGATGTTTCTTTCCACCTATTTGCCGATGATATTCAGCTGTATTGCTCTTTTAAACCATCTGAGATGCATAAGTTAGATTCTTTGCTCCATTGTTTAGTGGAAATAAAAAATTGGCTAAGCAAAAACTCCCTGCAGCTAAACGCAGACAAAACTAAAACTCTGGTTATTGCCCCTGTTGATTCAATCCCGGGGATTAAACAGTTCCTGGGTGATTTAGGCCTGTCTGTGAAGTCCAGCCTTAGAAATCTGGGAGTTATATTTGACAGTGAAATGTCATTTTTGCAGCATTGTAAGCAGCTAACTGTTTCTTTCAGCTTAGGAACATCTCCAAACTTAGATCAATGGTCTCACGAGATGATTTGGAGCTCCTTATTCATGCTTTTGTGTCTTCACGTTTAGACTATTGTAATAGTTTGTTTTCGTGCCTGAACAAAAAGGAGCTCCTTTGTCTGCAATTAGTGCAGAACTCTGCAGCAAGAATTTTGACTCGCACTAATAGGAGCACTCACATATCCCCTATTTTAAAACAACTTCATTGGCTACCTGTGTGTTTTAGAAATAAGTTTAAGATTCTGGTTCTGGTTTTTAGAGCCCTACATGGACAGGCTCCGTCTTATATTAGCGATTTGATTCATCCTTACACCTCTGCGCGTGCTTTGAGGTGTGTGGATCAAAATTTGTTGCAGGTTCCTCGCACTTATTTTCGCACTAGAGGTGACCGATCATTCCAGGCTATAGCTCCTAGGCTTTGGAATGATATCCCCTCCTCTTTGCGCTTAATGGAATCTGTCAACAATTTCAAGAGCGAACTAAAGACTCATTTATTTGTTCAGGCGTTTAAATAGTTATTTATGGGCAATTATGATTTCTGTGTGGTCTTGGCCTCTTATGTTATGTATTATTCTCTGTTTTTTGTCTTTTATTATTTATTTTACTATGTTGTGAAGCACTTTGTGGCTTTTGCCTGTGAAAGGTGCTATATAAATAAAGGTTGCTTACTTACTTATTAAACAAAACTTGATGGGGGGAGGGGACCACTCCTTCATGTGAAAAACCATTAAATCTAAAAATGGGAACTTTATTTTTTTATTTATTGTCTTCCATTTGTCAATGTAAAGCAAGGACTATGTATTTGCCTGGAGAGTTAAATTTGCTTTTTCAGAGATTACATATTGTCACCTCTTCCTATAAGTTAGAAAGATCTGTCACTAATTGCAATAAATTTGTATTGGCGTCAGAGATTTGCATGCATGGCTCAACTTATTTAAAAATAGCCTTCTCATGGACCACTAAGATTTTTACTTTTTTCACTTTGTGTGATGTCTTTGTAATTTGCCTGTTTTGCATTAAATGTATGCTTCTCTGTGCTGTGCGTGAACAGGCAAACGTAAAAACTATATTTACAGTATTGCCGTTTTCCAATTTGGGGCAATTAACTGCACTGACATTGTGATAATGGCACCTCTAATCAGGTAATAGTTTGGCAAATGCACAACAGTACAGCATACACCAGTACAATAGATGCAGATAAAGAAATGAGTACTGATGAAGCTGTTTTTGCCTGCTGCAATTCATTTAATTCTATTGATGCGCAAGTTGACGCCGACATGACATTAACCTTATGATTATGGTTCATTATGTGATTCACGTACCACATCAGAGGTTCAACTTTATTATCATTGCACAAAGTACAACTATGGAGACACCAAAATCCAAAAGTATTAGATGGTGCAAAAGTGCTAGAAACAGCTGTACAATTGTTATGTCCTGTCTGTCCTGTCTGCCTCCTGGTGTGGCTTTAACACAGTACGCCCCGTGTTAATCACTCCAACTGCCTCCTGTTTGCTTCTTAGTTAGTCTTGAATTTAATTGCCTCCCAGTCCAGTGTTTCCAAGTCTATCATTGATGTTGTTACCGTATGTTGTCCGTTCCCAGCCTTCCTCAGTTACAGCTGTCTGGATCCCTGTTCTGTTTATTTTCTGTTAGTGTTTCTTCAGCTCAATAAAAACACTTTTGTTTTGAACCTTGCCTGCTCCTGCATCCTTTGTTCCGTCAGATACAATATAAACGTGTGATAAATAAATCATTAAACAACGTACAGGTATACATCTATACATTTTCTTGTTTGTGGTAAATCTGCCCTAAATATAACATTTTGTTATGCCTCTATTTCTATTGTAGGATCACACATGCACTGATTACAGAACTCAAATTCCAGGAATGGCCTGAGACAAGGCCAAACCTGATAAGAGACGTAGATAATGGCCTAAGTACCAAAGGGGGGTCAGTAACACCAAACACACACAAACACACACACACACATACACACAGAGTCAACATGAGGGGCCAACACTTCAACTTTTATTACCCAGAGATTTAGGGACCTCAGGAAGAGAGGACCTTTAACTCAGCACAAAACCCCCCCTCCTCACCAGACATCCTGCCTTGCATACCGATCCCCCATCGGACCAACACCCTAAAGAAGGGGCCATT
>JABFEB020000002.1:15910800-15929123 GCA_019775895.2 Stomatorhinus ivindoensis | reverse complement strand
ATTTTTTGCGTTTGTTTGTTTTTCTACTTACACAATTATTTTAGGTATACATACATATATTTTTCACAATAGAGAGTCCCCTCCGTGATTTACGCCCATGTTCAGAGTAATCCTGAAACTTCTTCTTCAGTGCGTCTATTTTGTCTCTTTCGTCGTCCCTGAATTCAAACATATTCGATACTTTAATCGCTTCTTCTCCCGCTACATGTAAAAAAGTTGCACACTGTACCTTCTGAGATTTTCCGCAACACCACTGTCAGTACAGAAGAGCTCGAAGCGCTGAATTCAATTCCTCCAATTCTCTGCAAGATTGCCTTGCAAATTCAAATTCGGTGGGGGCTGAAACTGCGCCATTTCTTCTTCCGCGTTCACTTCTGACACCATGTAATATATTTGGTAACAGGACGACCGTTGTTGCTTTAAAGCATTTTTAATGAACACTTGCCCATGCTTACAACGTTAACATGTCTCCATACTCAGCCATACCTCTGGAACCTTCCACGTTACGTCACCAACTACGGATGCCTGCATGTCTTAAATCCTATTACATTTACAGTCCTGGCTTTACTAAATTCCCGCCTGTTACGAAGAAAATGAGGAAAGGTTCCTACCTAGTTTTACCAATTCATATTGGTGCAATAAGTAAATAAACCAAAGCCTACATTGTAAATAATGTACACTGCTTTCATATTTTCTAGATTTCTACTTATTAATAATTGCATCTAATTATGTGTTACTTATAATTCATTTAGTGATGTATTTATAACAGTAGTATAATTATCTAATAGGGATATTTCACCGAGTTGCACCACGCTATACGTGTACTGTCTTTGCACGTTGTGTTTTGCACTATGCGCATGTTCATCTGTGTACTGCGGTCTTACTGCTGTATGCACCACAGTTTACCACTGAGATCAATAAAGTCAGTCTTATTCATCTTCATTTTAGCGTTAATCTTGCTAACCGCCTATCCTGGGGTACGTTTCCCAAAAGCATAGTTGTTAACTTACATGGCCGGAACTATTAAAATCGACGCGAGTGTTTCCCGAAACCATGGTCTAGTCTAGGGCACATCGCACAGAGCTCTGGCGACATCTAGTGTTTCGATGGTGAAAGTGCATCCTTATACCGGAAAGCCGAGCGAATGAGGTAGCAATTTTGATGAGATTTTAGCACCGTACCTTACATAGGAAAAGGGTTATTTAAGAATAACATGCCACACTAACTGCGATGGGCTGGCCCCCTGTCCAGGGTTGTTCCCTGCCTCCTGCCCGTTGCTTCCGGGTAGGCTCCGGACCCCCCGCAACCCAGTAGGATAAGCGGGTATGGAAAATGGATGGATGGATGGATGTCACACTAAATGACAGTTCGAAAATAATTGTAGAAATGATATAGCGACCTCCTTTAGGGCTATATATATGGTTTTTGTGTTAGAAGGTATAACTGCATACACTCTCTGGAAAGATAATGTTTTTGGCTCACAAAGCTAAAAATGTAACAGCTTCATACTATCTTAATGTGTCCCGTGGCCACAACGCTGTATATACATTATTTTATGAAGAATGACGTATATGTTATAGATATCAAAGTACTGAAAGGCAGAATATGTTTGAAGTGTTCTTGCATTAACTGGAAGACGCGACGTATGCATAAAATTCGGTCACCGGTGGAAAGAAAATGCGTTAAGAACTTATTTTGTATTTCAAGAATAAGATCCCCAATGGTGTAATTACCGGAAGCGGGAGTTTAAAATATCAACGTTAGAGGGTGAATCACGTTGCACGTAGAAGGTTTTTTTTAGAAGAGCGGTCGGTTGCTGAAGTGAAGTGTTGCGGGGGCTGTTAACACGCGCTAAAAGGGTCTCGTGGCTCGATGCCGCGAGCTCTCTTTGGCACGCCGCTCGAGCCATTTGGAGATGTCCAATTATGACCCACGTTGGGAATTGCATAACAATTCAATTTCAGACATTATTCTGCTCATCAAGTGGGAGGGATGGTACGTGCGTGGGTAGGAACTCAGATACATACGCACTAATTGCAAATGGCCAGTTCCTGTTATAGTTTTTTTCTTCCTTTTTTGGATCCGTTTTGACAAATTGTAGAATTTCTCTATACCCGGTAAAAATCAGTCTTAGGCATCAGAAGGGTGAAGATTGTGCTTTACCTTATTTAATCAATAGGGAGAAACTGAATAAGTCAGCTAGAGAATTTACTGAAGACACGTACATACGTCCCAATTCCTACGTGCAGTAGTATTATATAACAGAACTCCCGTTGGTACCGCATACCGCACATTTCTCAACCAAATAATATGACTGCTACTTGCGCATTCTCAACCGGTTCACAAAAAACGCCTAAAAGCGAACAAATTCATTTTTTCATCCCGAACGGGTCCCCAGAAGATACGCAAACGCATGCGTAAAGTAAGACGTTTATTCCGAAAAAAAGTTTGCCGACGTTATTTAGGAAATGAGCAAGTGAGAGAGGGGGACACCAGACGTAAGGGAGACAGCGAGGGATTTAAATCCTGATTCACCGCCTGGTGTTTTCCCCTTTCTCATAAACGGTGCATGAGCGTCATGTCATGATCGGATTTCCGAACAAATAACTATTACAACATGATGAAAAAAACTAGAAGTTAGTCAACAGTGTCAACGAATGCATCCCAGTATCTCATGGGTCCAACGACAAATTCAGTGTATGCAGTTGTCTGTTTTTAAGGAGAGAGCTATAAGGTAAGTTCTGTATTTAAATATTTGTATTTGTGTCGGCACGCAACGTCAGGCATGATTTAAGTTACCCTACATCTGTCAAATGAAGAACTTAAACACGAATCATAACCGAATTATCTAATGAGACAATATTTTGAAACTGGATTGAAGTTATCAAACATGTAGCAAATGTTTATCGTAAATAAAACAGTTACCCTAATGTATAACTAAGAAAACGAAGTGCGCATTTTATTCGCTGTTCTGTCGTTCCTAATTTAGTTGTACAAACCCCTAATTAAAACCAAATTGAGGTTGACTTTCAATTGGATATTAAGAAATTGGTTAAAGAAACATTAGTTGAAATGAATTGTTCTTTTTGCTGTCACATTCAGAGTGAGCACATCTCAGGCTTCGGTATAAGGTGAAATACAAGCCTAGATTGTAATCTTTTTTCTCTTCAATCATTGTTCAAAAATTATACTGTTTGCGTTTTGTCTAATCGTGTAAGGTACAATGAAGTGTCCGTCGCGACGTGACTTAGATATTTATTCAAGCACGTGTAACCTGCAGCGCTGAACAAAGTTCTAAAATTATCTATGTTGATAAACGCCTTCTTATAAGAAACGTAAGGATTGTGGATTTTTCAGAGTGCCGCGCCCATTTCCTACCTGTATTACTCATAAATTGACTAAAACCTGCGTTAACAGTATATCCGAAGAGATTTTTCTATTTCAATAGTTATTCAATTTCTTAAAGGGTAACGTATAATGATGGTTTATTCTGAGCATAGGTAACCTAAAATAAGTGTTACATAACTTATGTTAAGCGCGCATGTGTGTACACCTACGTACCAAATATTTGTACATATTTCGGGGTTTAGGTGTTTTTTTAAGTTTATTTTTTTTCGTTTTACACGTCTTTAATTTTGATGTAAAGAAATGGTTAGGAGGACGAGAAACAAAGCAATTAAATAAATTATTGAATTCACCAAACAAATTATTTTTATGTTATTCATGATTGACAGGTACTAAGCGCCCCATGACTAATTATAGGAAAGTTAATTTCCAGCTACGTTCCTAGAAGGTCCTGTGTATACGTTTCGTTTACATTTGTTTTTATGGAATTGTTCTAATTAGATCAATTAAGTGCGTAATCGCCAGTAGAAATTGAGTAATTGCTTTACACATCCACATACTTCTTCGAATTTATTGCATTTAATGTTTGTTTTAATGTAAAGGCCAATTTATGTAATTAGGCTAATTTAGCAACAAATAAGGTGACTCAAAACTCTGTGTGGACATCGTCCTCGAGGAAGCTTTTGTCTTAGGGGAAGGCAAAAGATGTGCATGATTGCTAATAGTATAAAATGTGCAGCAGTGTGAACTATGTAGGCTAGCTGTCTTGGATCCCTGAAGGCTGCGGATGATCATTTTTGTGCTGTGTGGCTGTTACAGCCTTGTTCGTGTTGCTTCCTGAACTATACATGTGACGGTGTAGCATTTATGATTATTCAATTGTGTATAAGAGATGTTTCTTAAACTTTATAGAAAAAATCCAAAGATAGTCAATGATTTTTAAATGTTTTCTTTGGTAGGAAGCTAAAATGTGGAGTAACGAGCAATACTTTAACTGCTTAGTTGTTGCTTAGATGTGTCTTGATTGCAGGCAAGAACGTTTTGCTACCCATTACCAGGGTTTGTTCTTTTCACTTCTAGATTATGTAATTATTTAGGGTTAAGCAAATTGTCTATGGCACTACACTGTTTTTGACTCCGCAAATAAGAATGTACTAATTAAATTCCATTTAATCTCGTACTTCAAGTACTCAGGTCCAATAATTCTGAGCCACCAAATCAATTATTTAGATTTGATGCTTAATTTGGTAATACATTTGTACATTTGTATATTTGTTTGCAATTAGTGTTAATCCAATTAATCGATTTTGATAACATACACAGTGATAACAACTACACAGTGATAACACATACATACTGTTAATATTAATTGTAAGCGGATGTAGTATCTAAGTATTTAAACTGTGGATTGGAAATTGGTAATTGGTTAAATGTCGATGTCAGAATATGTAAAACACATCTGAGAGATGACAATGTAAAATAGACAGCAATGTGGTATATTGGAGTGTCATGTTGTTGGGATGCACTAATAACAAATCAGGGCCGGAGCCTGGCCTGTGCATTTTATAACTCATAACAGAACAGTGTTTCAATCCATTCTTGTAGGACTGAGTTGTTTTCATTTTCTTCATGTGAGAGGAATTACATCTGGTTGCTGATGTCAGGTCAGAGCTGGATGTCCTGTGTGGCAGATGTGGGCTGGGAAGGGAGCTGGCTATGACGAATTACTAATGATTGTGCACATATATGTGGAACTGAATCACTGAATAATGCTCAGCATGAATAAAGAATTGGATTGTTGATCGTTAATCATTGTGTCCGATAGTTGTAGCGCAGTTAGATGAGCTAATTGATGGTATGGGATCGCTGCTAGCATTAAAGCTGCAGATTATCACTTCTAATAGATTAGATTAGAGATTAGATGGTACTTTAATAGGGCACCTCCAAGAAAAAAACAACTACTAACTCCTCCCAGCAGCGGTTCCTGAATGTGGGTGAGACTAATTCTTCCCCATTTCAATCTTTGCTGCCTTCACTCTTAATGTTGCCTGGTGCTTCAGGCCCTTAAATCCACCTCCAGGATCTTCCACCTGTCACAATATATTTTATTAAAAGTACTATTCAAGCCTGAATTGTATGCAGTATGCTTGTCCTGGGCATATCTTCCTGCTGCCTGCACAGTATATTGTCACGGCAGTCTCCAAGTGCACAGGTCTGTCTGCCTTTTCTGCTCACAGATCTTTGCAGAGGCACTGGCATGCCTCTGTCTTTCCAATCGTTTACCGAATGCTGACTGTCTTCCTGAAGATATTTTCACTTCTAGCATTTCTTGCTCCTTCATTCTTCCATAATTCGACTATTCATCATCCTTGTCTATTAGTCTAACATTGTTTGTCATTAATATTATCATTTTAGCAACAACCTTTCACTTTAAAATGAGTTGTGCTTTGTTACTTGACAATGACTTCAGTTTATCTTTTCTGCCTGTTTCTATAGCTAAATTAACTGAGGCAAAAGATATATTGAACAATGTGAATGATCGATATGAAGCTGTTGATAGGGGTGATCACACACAGTATTAGGGCAAGAGCACTGCCTACTTAGCCAACTTAGCTTGCAGATGTTCTCTTTGGGAGTTTAATGCATAGAAGAGAGTAATTTGGACTTTAAGATAAGTGGGTGAATCCTTGGACATCCAGTGTTTTAAATTAAGTTTTGGATTTCAAGTATAGGGAATAGGCATAAGATAGTAGGGCTGGCTTGAAAAGTCAAGGCTGCTTGATTTTATGGTAAATCTGATGGGCAGAGGTACACACAGGCTTAGTCAGGCTTTCTACTAGAGCTTCTCCATTTTCCAGTCTTTAAGTTATGAAACAATGGGCTGCAGTTTGCAATATGCTGTCAAGTCATGTTGTCAAACAGAGTGTGAAATTTCTGTGCCATATGTAAGAATCTTTCTTTGAGTTTCTAGACTATTGGAATAGTGCCAGGTCATTAATGAGTCACTTATCAAACTATCTCTGGGAAAAGGGAGAATCAGTGAGGAATAGCAGCAGCTGCTGGGCAGTGTTTGTGTAGGGGAATCAGGTGGCTGCCGTACCTCTGATCCAGTACTCGCCAGTTCAGTTGGCAGAGCGATGTCACCATTGGGCTCTTCAGTCAGACCCTTTACCCCCAGTTGCTCCAGGGACTGGCTGGCCTTGCTTTTGCATTTGATGTCTTTTATGCAGTTTTTGCTTTTCGCAGTAACTGGAAGCCTAACCTGCTTTTGATGGACCTACATATCCTCATGAATCCCTCCCCCACTACTGAATGCTGTATTTCTTTCATTTTCAGAAATATTCTGTTGCTGTCACTGGTCAGACCTCAGCCCCTCCTCACTTCTCTTTATGTGCAGTTTGAAAAGCGGAACATAACCCACCTCCTGCTGGTATCACATTGTCCACCTCAGGCTTTTAGTTTCAAAAATTGCAAACAGCAGTACTGAGAGTTCTAGTGCAGAGACGTATTATGGCTGATGTATTCTATCTAATTTTACCAAGATGTCATGCCATCATGTATTCATGTATTTACAATATAGTGCATTATTTTCCTGTTGCACATTGTTGACTCATTTTGCCATAATTCTCTATACATTGTTCTATAAAGCAGTGGTTGCCAAAGTTTCAACTTTGAACTACACCTTAAGTACTCTTAGTGTATTATAACAGCAATCAGGTTGATATGTGCTCCTGGCAATCATATAGATGCCTTTTCTCTAAGTCTTTTCTTCTTCTTTGAGTCTCACATTAGTCATTATGTCAGTGAATCTGTGTGAGCCATGGCCCTCAATAAGCACAGATGTCCTGTGTCTGTGATGCCATTGGTAATGCTATCTCTTATCTTTCTGGCTGTATGTTTAGTATGGACTTTCTGAATGACCAGGCCAGGGCTGCCCCAAAATTGTATGTATTGGGGAAACACAAACGATGCATGTTAGCATGTGTAATTTGATGAGGAATGGTCTGGTCTTCCACATATATGCAGTTGGTGCATGAATTGAGTCCAGCTTTACCAGAGTCTGTGCCATGACTTTAGAGGAGACTTCAAACTGGGAACAAACATTTAAGTTTGATGGGCACTTGAGTGTAATTAGGAGGTCAGAAACTGCTGGCATGCAATGAGGATCAGTCTTAAAATTGATGTCAAGCTTGGATACAGAAAGGTGTATGTGGGTGGAGGACATTCTCTAAGACTGAGATGCATGGTATTAACCAGGGCAGCGAGGTGACCTTTATAAATGCTGTTCTGCATGGGTCTTTAGTATTAACCAGGGAAACACTTCACTTAGCACCATACCATAGTGAGTTTCATGATAAAAAAGAATAGCAATGGATAGGAGAAGCATGACAGGGAAGATGTTGAAGCACTTGTGAAATTATTAAAAGACCTTATTGCAGAGACCTAAAAGTAGATTTAGGTATGAATGATAGAAGTTTTGTTCATAGGGAAGACATATTCACTGCAGAACCAGCTACAGCCACTTGCAGCAGTTACACGGTGCTTGCTGGGAGAAGAGGATTCTCCAAAGAAGACTGTAAAACGCTAATGTCAGACGGATGTCCATCTCTACATGGATAATCAGATGCTTTGCTCTCCACCAGCTCCAGGATTATTTTCCCTCACTAAAACAGCATTGTTTTGATTTTCACGTCACATTTGGATTTAGGTGTATTTGTTTATCAGATACTTTTGACCAAAACTACAGACGAGTGAAGAAAGCTTGGGTCTGGTGAGCCAGGCTCCAACACCCCTGTAGCAGGTGCAGTTACGGGCCTCGCTAAAAGGTCTAATGATGATATGATTACTTTTTGAACCGCATGATTTAAACCCAAGACCTTCTGACGTAGACCCTGACTCCTGAGCTACACACTGCCTCTTTGCTGCTGCTGTGAAGTGCCTTGCTTGACCTGTTCCTGCTCTCTTCCGGTCTGTTCATGATACGGGTAAACATTATAGTAAATCCTAGCCGCACACAAGACCAGACAATGCTTTCCCACAGCTACACTGCTGTCTCCTGCATTAATCTGAAGCTTTGTTCATGAAGCTGCTTCTGCAGTTTAAAGGCCAGCCTTGTTGCTTAAGGAGCACTAAACTATTGATTTTCTATAACTTAATGATTAAACCAAACAGCCATTGATAATTTGAAGGGAAGCTAAGTGCAGATTCTGCACGTTAATGTCGACAACGCCTGTGATCATTTATAGTGGTGGTCTTCCATTCTATGTCACTTACACCCATCCATGATCAAAGTGATGTCTCTCCATGCATTCTTCTTGATGGGGTGAGGATCTGCCAGAAGCTTCCCAGGAAGCACAGGGTGCAGGAGATGCCAGTGCATTGCAGGGGACACACAGCTGGAATTTTAAAGGGGCATATACCTACTTGCATGCTTTTGGGAAACCATGTGACTTTTATGGTGAACAGATATCGACTGATTGTGCAGCTTTACTCTTTCTTTGTTGTTTTAACTGTAAAACTTACAATAAATATTTTGTAATTTAAAATCTTGGCATGGCAACATGGATGCAGGGTGCAGTGCACACACTCAGAAAAATCAATTTTTTTACACATTTTGTCACATTTATTCCATCTAGACCTTTATTACTGCTTTAATACTGTATTCTTACATACAGACTAATTGGATAAAATTTTTAAATCGTCATTTTCATTTGGTCCTTTATTTTTCTGCTACAAAAGGGCTCTGAAATCACTCAGAAGAAAACTAATACATGTTTAATACATATGGTGTTTCTTTTTGGTGGCCAGACATGTGCAATCCTTTGGGATGTAGCTTGCAATGGGAATAATTCTGAAATTACAGGCTAAAGAAGCATGTAAGAACTCAGAGTCGGGAAGAGATTTCTAGAAATGTAGAGCCCCCCTCCCCTGTTCTTTCAGCTAGGTAGGGGGAGTGTCTGTGACTGAGTGGGTATGTCTCGTTGGATGTGTAGGCCTTTGTTGCCATGGCAACCATCTGCTGCTACAGTCAAGCGCTCTCTGGCTGCCCACACAGTGTCACCACGGTGACATCCAGTCTGGAGTTCTGAGAAAACGGGAAAGAAATCAGACTGTTTCAAACCATACAAAGAAATTAAAATTATTACATTATTATTATTACAAATCAAAGAATGCATACAGTGCTGCCTGTGTGAGAGGCCTCTTGACCATCCATCTGTCTGCATGTCACTGGTTGTGATTTGAAATGTGGCTGCTTAGAGTCACCTCCCTGTCAGCGCCGCTTTGGACCCTGCAGCTCCTGTCAGGTGTATGTGTGCCTGTTGAAAATCCTGGTTGCCTGACGTTAATGAAGAGTGCTAAAACCAAAAAAGAGGCTCTCTGCCTCCTCCAGTGCTTTGCAAATGCCGCGTCTGTGGGGGTGGATGTGGGCGTCACACAGCCTAGCGCTACAAATATTTTTGTACTCCCAGTTGAATAAGCAGCCTAGGTTAGCTTCTGCTTTATTCACATTTACAGGAATCACTCTGCTTAGTGTCAGTCTTGTGAATCTTTGATAGGTTTCGTTTAAGATATTTTTGTAAAAGAAGAATTATAATACCTATTTTGTTACTATATTTTAATTGAGTAATAACTGTGGGTGTGGAAAGAGAGATTGGGTTGTTACTGGGATATAAGTAGGTGGGTGAGCTCAAGCATGAAGATCCCCAGGTGAAATAAGTTCCACAAAGCTGGGTGCTGTTTGGCCCAGTGGGATGATCACTCGCTCATATTTTGTTACTTTGCCATTGGGTTCTTTAGCGATGCCCTCAAGCTCAATTGCTCCAGGGCCTGGTTGACCCTTCATTCTGAACTGTACGTCGCTGTGGACAAAATAAATTAATGTACTTGTAGCTCTTAGAAAGAGGTCTGCCTAGGACACGTCACAGAGTAATGTGTCTATTTTGTGCTTGTATGCAGATTCAACAGATCAAACAAACAGCATTCTGATGTGCTGACGTAGTTCCGCGAGACTAAGTTTTTGGTAACTGTTAACTTATCTGGTACAGATACAACACACCATAGCATTTGGACAACATCACTTCTGCAGTAATGCATGTTGATATAATTTATCCTTATCCTCAGTGGGAACCAAATATTGAAGGAAGGATATTCAAAGTTCAGGTAAATGATATCAGAGATCCCTTCATTGACTCTTAGAGTGTAAAACAAGGAATCTCAACTCCAGTTTGGGGATTTATTTTATTACTGTAAATAGGGAGGACAGGTCTGTATAGAAAATAGGTAGATGGAAATGGGAAGGAAAACATTTTCAAGGTGGACATTTCAAACTCCTAAACCTGCGGCCACCTACTTGAACTCCTCTCCAAAAACAAACTGCAAATCACTTCAGAGATTCATTTCTGGAAAAGTAACTAGGCAGAGAAATAGGCAGAAATCATGTCATATTTGTGCAAATATTGTAGTGAGGTAGACAAGCTGTAATTGCAGATTGTATTCTGAGGTTTGTGGATGAGAATCATATTATTTACAAAACTGGACACAATTGGATGGGCTTTATAGCATTTCTAGAGTAAACGCAATGTGAGCTGTGAGTGTATTATGTGGTGTGTGAGAGCTGCACTCATTGATATTCTGCAGATGCAGGTCCCCTCTGTGTGTCCGCCTCGTGGCTTCAGGAGTATCAGTGTCCTGGACCGCCTGCTCCTCACTCACCCCGTCTGGCTGCAGCTGTCCCTCAACCATGACGCCACCTTGCAGATCCTGCAGAGAGAGCCCCCTGGGGTAGGAGCTGGAGACACACAACCACACACCACGAATGCATGCACTTTACACTTTAAATGTACTTTTAAACATGTTTCCTTGATAAAGTGAAGTGTGTATGTAGAGCAGATTTCACCCATGTCCTGGTATTTCAGTTTCCACAGAAATGAGTCGTATAGACATTGATCAGCCATAACATTAAAACACCTGACAGATGAATTGAGCAACATTGATTATCTTGTTACAATGGCACCTGTAAATATTACGAAAGTGATGTAATAGAAGCAGGAAAAATGGACAAGAGTAAGGAACTGAGTGACTTTTATGATAAGCCAAATTGTAATGGCAAGATGACTGGGTCAGATCAGGACCATAGAGCAATGGAAGAAGGTGGCCTGGTCTGATGAGTCATGTTTTATGTTACATAATGTGGGCGGCTGGGTGTGTGTGTGTGTGTGTGTATTGTTTACCTGAGGAGGAGATGGCACCAGGATGCACTATGGGAAGAAGACAAGCTGGTGGAGACAGTGTGATGCCCTGGGCAATGTTCGGCTAGGAATCCTTGGGTCCTGGCATTCATGTGCATGTTACTTTGACATATATCACCTGCTGAAACATTGTCGCAGGTCAACTATACCCCTTCATGGCAACGGTATTCCCCGGTGGAAGTGGCCTCTTTCAGCAGGATAATGCACCCTCCCACGTTACAAAAATTATTCAGGGATGGTTTGATGAACATGAAAAAGTGTTGAAGACGTTGACTTGTCTTCCAAATTCCCCAGACCTCAATCCAACCCAGTGCAGAGTGGTGGCTCAGAGGCTGGGGATGTGTGCCGGCCATCGGAAGGTTGCTGGTTTGAATCCTGGGAATACCTGCAGTTATTCTTCTTAGTTGGGTCCTTGAGCCAGGCCCTTAACCTTGCTTCATCCTGGGTATGGTTTTAATTACATATAGCCCGGAAAGCAGGTTCTCCAACTTCTTGGGAAAATTTGGGGGTTGGTGGCAGGACTGCCACTCCAGACACCAGAAAAAAACTTTGAACTAGTGTGATGCTGAGGTATCACCTGCCCCATGGCTGCACTCCAGGTTCTCATCCCTGAGATGGTTCATTGTGTGGTGGGTGTGACAATGCACTGTATCAGCGGGCACTCCTTACCCCCTTCAATCTGATGTAACATCTGTGGGATATGCTGTAGAAACAAGTCCAATCCATGGAGGCCCCACCCCACAACTTACAGAACGTACAATTGCTAACATCTTGGTGGCAGATACCTTAGGGCACCTTCAGAGCTGTTTTGGTGGCACAAGTGGGACCTTCACATTATTAGGCAGTCGGGTTTAATGTTATGATTGATCACTGTATAAATTTAAATATCTGTAATCTGAGTGAATAAGTCCTGTCCCAGCCAGTGCTATCTGAGCTCAGCCAAAGTGCATCTAAGAAATATTCCAAATTGCCCTAAGTGCAGATAAACAAAAATCAGTGTTTATTATTTCATTATCTGTTTGGTAATTAGAGAGTGGGGTGACACGGTGGTGCAGTGGTCATCCCTGCCGTGGCTCCTTGTGTGTGGAGTTTGCATGGTCTCCCCAGGGCGTCGTGGGGTTTCCTCAGGGTACTATGGTTTCCCCCCACAGTTCAAAAGCATCCTGAGGTGAACTGGAGTTGGCAGATTGTCCACAGCAGATTGAATGGTGTGAGTATGTTTGTGTGTGTGTGTGTGCCATGTGATGGGTTGGCACCCCATCCTGGGTTATTCCCTGCCTTGTGCCTATAGCTTCCTGGGAAGGGTCTAGAGTTCTGCAGCCATGCATAAGACAAGACAGAAAATTAATGGATAGGTTTTGAACGTTTATCAGGTGAAATGGGTATTTTTGGAGTATTATGGCTATTTTGTGTAGATTAATTGGGATTTGTTTTGTGGAATTGTAATGAATTATACAAATAATAATTCTCCCCATATAAAATATTGGTATTAGTGAGTTAGGCTGCTACAGTGGTTTTACTCCGATAATGGGGTGTAGATGTTTATGTAAAAAAGAGCTTGCTCTAGTGCATTAAGATGTTTAGGTGTACAAACTTCAGGTGGCAGATGAATTGTTCATCCTTCCTTTTGCAAGAACCATTGATCTAAAGCAGGGAGTGTATCTCTCGCCTGTGAGGAGAAACACCGTGCTGAGCTGGGACCTAAACCCATGAGGCCTCAGTGTGACCTCTGCAGCTTTCATGCTCACTAACTGATAATCAGTCTAGCCAAAATGGAATGACCCTGTATTGGCCCTGTGTGCGCTTCTTCTTCCGTCAGTTTTCCTGGTGTACTTTGTACTCCGTCAGCAACCTCTGAAAGGGTGGTGGGCTGCTCATCATTTCATTAGCAATGTGGTAACACTCTCTGTCTTGACCCCTCCCTCCGCCATCACTGCAGGCATTTCTTGTGTGCAAGTCCCTGCTGTCCCACAAGGTGCTGTGCCTGCGTCTGCCAGATGACAGTGCACCTTCTGTCGTCAGGCAGTACATCATCCGCGAGGAGGACTCCAGTGAGTGTGTAACCGGCACACACACACACTGTTCTGGCACATTCACACTCACGTGATACTTTAGCACTATTCAAAGTGCCCTGTCCTATGCTGACATTCACACACTTATACATCATCTATGTATTTGTATATTTACAGTATATGTGAGAGACAAACCACGCCGAGGTATGATGTCATAGAAAAATAATCAATGACAAATTGGTGTAATGCAGCCAGACTTGAAGTAGAAGAAGTTGGATTTCATTATTTTCATGTAACTGCACACCTTGAAGTGGATTATCCAGCTTACACCAGAGCTACTGGACAAAATAAAATAATAATAATAATAATAATAATAATAAACCAGTTGCAGTTAATTTTTCAGAAGAAACTAATTTCAATTAGCGTGTAATAATGTTCCAAGGAGCTCTTAAAAATACAGCACCTATAAGGATGGAATGTCTGGTCAGGCTACTCACTGGTAGCAGCAAGCTTGTTAAGTTACCATAGAAACTGTTAATAGACAGCTGCTTGTGTTTTGAAAACCAAGGAAAATTATACTGAAGGATGGCTGCTTATTTATGAGTAAAAAGTCACACGGGTATTTATATTTACATGTTTAGTAAAACATGACACCACATTAATATAGAATTCTTATTAGACTGCTGGAACTACCTGTGTAGTTACACGACAATAATGAATATCCATGTGACATCTTTGGACCAATAAGAAATTAGTGCTTACCAAAGCCATGGTGTAAAGAAACATAAAGCATATGTACATATTTTCGATTTTTAAGATTTGTGGGGGGGTGGCATGGTGATGCAGTGGTTAGCACTGTTGCCTCACACCTCTGGGATCTGGGTTCGAGCCTCCGCCTGGGTTCCATGTGTGTGGAGTTTGCATGTTCTCCCTGTGTCATCGGGGGGTTTCCTCTGGGTACTCCGGTTTCCCCACACAGTCCAAAGACATGCTGAGGCTGATTGGAGTTACTAAATTGCCCATAGGTGTGCCTGTGTGTGTGAATGGTGTGTGGGTGTGCTCTGCCATGGGCTGCCCCCCGTGTGGGTGTGCCCATTGCTTCTGGGTTGGCTCAGGACCCCCTGCCACCCAGTAGGATAAGCAGGTATAGATAATGGATGGATGGATGAAGATTTGTGTGGGTCACTTTCAGTCTCAATACTGTGAACTTTTTTACCACATAAATTTCTATATATGACTCTATTATGTAAGTATGTTCTTTTTATTTTTGGAGTTCTTGTTCAATAATAACTCTGTTTGACAAACAACATGTAGAAAATGTTTGAGATGTTTCTATTTATGAGACATTCTCCAATTCTGAACTATCATTCTGATGGACAATAACACAACCGGCTCCCTATATAAATGTTCTATGAAGTGCAGCACTGCCTTGCTCTCCTGGTCATGGCAATAAACCTCTGTTTGTTCATCCTTTTTTCTCTCTGGGAAGTTCTTCGCACTCACAGGCTGGTGTCACATTCCCTGAGGCAAAGTCATTTACGTATATATTTCTTGTCAATCTCTAATTGTAAGAAACCTTCATAGATTTTACATACCCACTGCTCCATGCTCACTGAGTTATATTATATATAAAGTATATTTAGTAGTCAAATATAAGATTTTTCTATATAATAGGAATTGTCTCTATGTAATTGCAGTTTTACAGTGATAGCAGGTAAACTGTGTTAGCGCTCATCCTTAAGCCCATGGAACATAAGGTCGAGTCATTAAAAGCCACACCCTGATCTAACAGCATAGTTATCATTACATTTCCTACTTTGGCATATACCAACTGATTATTTTCAGCGCAGTTTAAGGCAGCCTCACTGTCTGGGATGGGAACCAGGTTGGAATGCTTTAAACATATGCTGCGCATACAATTATAAGCCAAATTACAATCTGTAATGTTTTCGTTATATAAAAAAGAGGGAGGTATAAAACACATCAATAATTATTAAGCACATATGAATCCAAATAGAGCATCTTAGGCCAGGGTCTCAATATAGAAGGTTTATCACCACTATTTAATGAGGATTACTGAATAATTATTTTATGTGCATGCACGTTAAGAAGTTTCTTCTGTGAGGAAGGTAAAATTGTTTTATCTGAGCAAATTCATTTTACTGATCTTTGAGGCTTAAGGCTAAAATGCTTTGATTGGGCAGACCTGCTTCTGGACTAACTTAGGGGTACTCCTTATTGTGCCGAGGGGGGGCTGGATTGGAGGGAAACGGGAAAGGGGGGTATTGTTCTGCTAATTACCAGTACCTGACAAGCTTCTTAAACAAAGCATTATTGTTAAAAAAAATCTGGCTTAAACAAATAATTCAGGGCTCATTCAGATTCATTCAAAGCTTCAGCTGCTAATGCTTCAGCCTGCAGACATATGAGTATAGCCCATGAGATGTGTTATCTTTTTTAACATATTGGGCCATACAGATATGTCATTTTAATTTAACAAAATTTATAAATAAAGGTGATGTAATTTAACAAACAGCACTGAAAATTAGCAATCATTTGCTAAATTAAAAATCAACAGAAGTGCAATCCTGATTTAATTGAATCGAATGCCTAAAATTTAAAGAGGCAAAAATGTGTCTACATGGCAGGTCAAGGTAGGAGGACGCTTCTGTTATTAAAAAAGAATTTAACTGCATGACTAAAGTTTGCCAAACCCTATCTAGTTCAAGAAATGGGCTACTAGGTGTGCTGTGGATTGATATGGCAAAGGTACAATTGTTTAGTCACAATGAGACGTGCCATGATTGGAAAAATCAGGAAAATGCTAACTATAACTATATGCTGCACGTGGCAGTGCAGAGTCATTCAAGGTTGACAATGGTCTTAGGGAGGTTTTCCACTGCACTAGGTGCCATATTTTTTGGTACTGTACTTTTGGTACTTTTCCTTTTCCATTGATTTCTGGTAGAGTACCAGTACCTAAAGTACCAAACCAGTTGGGGTACATTTTTGATACTTCAGTACTTTGGAGTGGGACTTGAAATATGCTTTCTTTGTCGATTGATTATGCAAATAGCCTGCCTCTGAAACATAATACAACTGCAGTCTTAAAATGCTACAAACTCAGAAAACAGCACTTAAGAAAGTACAAAAAAAGAAGTAATAATTATGTACGTGTGGATGAATGCAGAGACAAAAGCTTTAATTGCAATCTGGTGAGAAGATCCAGAAGATTATCTGGATGGTATGACACCAAATATAAAGTATTTGCTATAATATATGAGGGCTGCATGATATTGGAAAAAAAATCTATAATTCAAAGTAAGTACATTTCTTATACACCTGTCTAGGAGTGATTTAAACAGCAAGAATGAAAATGATTATTATTGTCTCGGAGAGCACATGCAGAGCTCATGCAAAATATTACATCCTACCTATCATGTCTGCCTAACCCTCCTGTTTCCTCCCTAAGGTGGCCCTGAAGAGCCACACCTATTGCTTGTTGCCCCTCATTAATCTATCTATTTGTCTCAACCCCAGTCTAGCTATTGACGTCGCCTCTCCTGTCTGCCCGTGTCCTTACTAGCCTTCTCGCTTTGACCCCTTGCAGCCTTGTTTGTTTTCCTGCTCCCATTCAATTAAATAAAATCCCCTTTTTTCGCTAACTGACTGCCTTTGAGCCCTTCATCTTGCACACCGTGGGACAAAAGCACCAGTAGTAAAATTTAAATGGATTTTTTTGAACATATACCAGATAATCTTGAAAAGGAACAATCGTTGGAGGGCAGCATATGGCTTAATGGGCTAAGACTGTGGCTGTGATCGGAGGGTTGCTAGGTTAAGCCCAGTTTTGGCATGTCTGAAAGTCCTTGTGCAAGGCCCATAACCCCCATCTCCCTGGACGTCACTACAGGTGGCTGCCCTTTGTAGCCAGCTTGCTTTACCTACAGACAGCAAGAAGAGGTAGGCAAAAAGAGAATTTCTGCACAGGGATTAGTAAAGTATTAGTAGTAAGGGATGCAATGCATGTTAAGTTTTGTTTCTTGTAACAACATAAAAATGTTTTAGTGAAACATGAACTGGTATAATGTCCAAACACTATGAAAAAGCCTGATCTCAACCCAGCTGACTATCGCTATAGACTGTATACTTGCATTGTAATAACTGCATGTCCATAACATGCGATGTTAATATCACACATCTCCCAGCCCTATAATATATTGCAGCCATTTTATGAATTTTGTACAAAATACGTGTGATGTGATTCAATGGTGTTACCAGTTTTTATGCCAGTTGAAAGCACCTTGAATTACCATACTTATGGAATATCTTGAAGTTGCAAAATATGGTATCTGGTGCAGTGGAAAAGTGCCCTTAAAAACTCAAGCCAATCCACAGAAGCATGAGTCAAGAAGACAATAGAGGTAGCAACAAAGATGCAGACACCAACAACAGCAATTAATGCTCTACTGGCAAGCTAGGGCCTACACTATGTTTGTCACGATATGCGGGTTAAAGCAACGTGTCAGGATGCGTGCGGCGTCGGGTAAACAAGGCGCAGAGGCAGGCAGGAATATCCAAAAAAATACGGGGTTTAATTCCGGGAACACACTGGGAAACGCCACAACACATCACAATGACGATCTGACAACACTCACGGAGACGCGGACTAAATACGTAACAAACAAGACCAAAACCCAAACAGGTGATCAGACGC
>JABFEB020000002.1:15843238-15863621 GCA_019775895.2 Stomatorhinus ivindoensis | reverse complement strand
TATATTAGTTATAGACAATGCTGGATTAGTAATAAGAACTGGTAAGTTACTAGTGTCCTCAACAGTGAATACCTGTGCAAAACTATAATTGAACTCATTTACTATATCAATGTCGTTTTCAATTATAAGACCCTTACTCTCCTGCAGATTAGCAATTTCAGCTTTCAGAGCTCTTTTAGAGTTAAAATACTGGAAGAAACTTTTAAAGTCATCCTTAGCCTCCAATGCAATCTTCCTTTCGACATTCCTTTTAGCTCGTCTAATATGATTTTTTAACTCAGCCTGTAGACTTAGATACTGCTTTATTCTGACATCATCAGTTATATTCCATTTCTGGAACAAAGCCCTTCTTTCCTCCTTACTTTATACTTTATTTCTCTAGTAAACCACCTAGGTTGCAATTTCCTAGATTTGTTCTTGCTGGTTTTGTTATTTAACTCCATCCAGTTAACAGTTTCTAGTTTCAGTCTCATGCAATTAAAGTTAGCCTTCCTAACATTATATATTTTGATTTGGACTTTGCTTTTCTTTATGTTCTTTTGACCACAGTTGCCAATATTATTTAAAAGTACAAGATTCATGGGATTGTAGCTAACCTCCCATGACGTAGATGCAACCCCAGGTTGGTGAGAACGATAGTACAGATGGTAGAAGTAGAACCAAGGAAACCATCCATTGCGTTGGATGGTTAGACGTGCCATTTTCTGATTGCACCATCCATTGCGTTTTGAACAGTAATGGGCTCCATGGAAAAAGACCCAGGAGGGCTCCACTATTGACAGAAGAACTAGGGGAACCTTGAATCTGTGCAGGACACAACGAAGTCTCATGATTACCAAGGCATCTTGGAATGAAAGATACTGCCCAGTGTCAGAAAGGGTCCTCCAACAGGATGATGACCTAAAACATACAGCTAAATGCACTCAAGAATGGCAGAGAAAAAAACCATTGGACTATTATTAAATGGCCCTCCATGAGCCCAGATCTTACTCCTATTCAACATCTATGGAAATATCTTAAAATTTGCAGTGTGGAGACGTCACCCTTCAAACCTGAGACAACTTGAACAGTTTGCTCTGGAAAAGTGGGCCAAACTACCCATTGGCAAATGCAGACGTACAGAGATCGCTTTTTGGCAATGATTGCAACAAAAGATGGTGCCACAACATATTAAATTAAAGGTACCATCTTTTTTGTCCATGCCATTTTCATTTGCTTAATTATATAAAATTTTCAACCTAATCAATAATCAAAAGCAAAGTGTTACAATGGCCGAGCAGGGAAGAGGCGAACCCTGAAATGCAGAGGCAAATGTTTTTATTTCTGAAATCGGGTTGAACCAAGAAACCAAGAGGGATATGCTGAATCGTGGTTGAGGGGCAGGCGAGAGTCAGGAACCGTGAAGATCAGTCTGGGACAGGTGGACCAGACGAGGATCAGGGGAGGGCAGAGGAGAGTAGACGAGGGAGCAGGGAGTGAAAATCCGAGATAAGAGTAGGGTAAAGGATGTCCGAAGCAGGTACAAAGGAATGTTCATCTGGTCCGCAACCCCGCCCAGTTGACCAGGTATTGCAGGCAGCTGGCCTGCCACCGGGAGTCGAGAAGGGCACAAACCGTGTATGCAGCAGAACCATTGGACAGCGTCGTCGAGGGAGGAGGTGTCAGCACTGACGAGGGATGCGAGGAGCTGTAAAGGATGGGTTTCAAGAGAGAAACATGGAAGGTGGGACATATACGGTATAGGCTGCAGAGCTGAAGGCGATAAAAAGAGGGCCTGACTCAGTGAAGGATGCGGAATGGCCCTATGTACCGAGTGGAGAGCTTATGGCAACTTCAGGTTCTGCATGGAGAGCAAGACTTGTTGCCCTACCCGGTAGGTGGGGCCTGGCTGCCGACAATGATCATCTTGGGCTTTGACGTGGGTCGACTGTGCAAGTAGAGCTTGTCTAACCAGGCGCCAGAAACCAACCCTCAATCCGTGGGACGTTTCCAAAGGGGGAGTTCCAGGGGAATAGGTGAGGCTGGTACCCTTGCACACACTGGAAGGGAGACAGGTCCGTCACCAGACTCACCTGAGTGTTGATGGTATATTCTGCCCAGAGGAGGTGAGAAGTTCAGTCCCTCGGTTGACCATGGCACAGAAGCCGAAGGGCTTTGGAAACCTCTTGGTTTGTCTGTTCCACCTGGGATGCAAATTGGGGTCCTCGGACAGATACAATATCCTCTGAGAGGCCGCAGTACCGGAAGACCCAAGTAAGGAGAAGGTTGGCTAGATCCATTTCTGTTGGGAACTGGCACATTTTAGATAAGTGGTCCACGACAGTGAGGATGACGGTATTTACCTTTGGAACATGGTAGGTTTGTTATGAAGTTCATGGCCAGGTGGGACCACGGACGAGTCGGGATCGGGAGGGGTGGTAAGAGACCCGCAGGGAAGGCCTTTAACTGGGCACACTCTGGGCAGGAGGCCATGTACTCCTCCACATCCTTCCACTATTTTGGCCACCAGTAGTGCCGCACCACCAGACAAAGGATTGCGGGGGTCCCTGAGTGACCAGAATTGCGAGCTGTAAGGATCCATTGGAACACAGCGAGACGATGGACTGGGGGTATGTACCATTGGCCCAGTGGACATCCCACGGGAGGAGGTGATCGGTCATTCAGGGCTCGGAGAGTTTCATCGATGGACCAGGAGATGAAACAGAATGGAGGAAGTACGGGTGTACCTGAGTCATCGGATGTGGAGGGATCATGCTGGCAAGTGAGAGAGTTGGCTTTTCCATTCTTGAAACCAGGGAGGTAAGTTACTATGAAATGAAAGCAAGAGAAAAACATAGACCAACGTGCTTGCCGAGGGTTCAGGCGTTTAGCTGTCTGGAGGTATTGCAGGTCATGGTGGTTGGTAAAGACTTGAAAGGGATGTTTGGTTCCCTCTAGCCAGTTACGCCACTCCTCAAAGGCTAACTTCATAGCCAGGAGTTCCGGATCATCTTCAGCTTACCGAAGGCTAGGTCAGCTTCCGGAGTCCACCTAAACTGGTTGGGACAGCGATGTCAGTGTCAGTGGAGCTGTGATCTGGCTAAAATTGCAGATGAATCTTCTATACAAGTTGGCGACCCCAAGGAATCTCTGGAACTCCTTCACCGTCCGGGGAGGTAACCAGTTTTAGATTGCCGCCACCTTGCTATCCAGAAACACTGCACCTGGTCGGAGGATGTAACCTAGAAACTGGACCTGAGATTGGTGAAACTCACATTTCTCTCCTTTGACAAATAGCTGATACTCCCGTAGGCGCTGGAGAACCTGGCGAACATGATCAACATGTTGGGAGAGAAAAGGAGAATAAATCAAGTTATCTTCAATGTAGACTACCATGAACTCGGAAGATAGTGTACATGAATGCCTGGAATATAGAGGGGCTATTAGCTAAACCGCACGGCATGACGAGATACTCATATTGACCATTATGTGTGATGAAGTCGTCTACTCATCCCCCTCTCGGATGTGAGCAAGGTTGCACTCCAAAGGTCCAACTTGGTAAAAATGTTTGTGTTCCGTAGATGTTCCAGGGTGGATGGGATGAGTGGGAGTTGTTCTCGGCATTTGAAGGTGACTGCATTAAGTGCTCTATAATCGATACAGAGACGTAACCCTCCATCCTTCTTCTTGACGAAGAAGCCAGCTGTAGTTGCTGAGGTAGAAGGATGGATTATACCTTGCACCAGGGCATCCCATATATACTCCTCCATAGTAGATTCTTCAACTAGGGACAGGGGATACAATCGACCTTTTGGGAGAGGGGCACTTCGATTAGGTCGATGGAACAGTCACAGTCACGGTGAAGGGGCAGTCGGAAGGCCAGGGTCTTGCTGAAGACGTCATGATAATCTCTGTAGGCATCCGGGATGGTGGAGAGGTACTCTGGTTGGGGGCTCTCCACCTGTGAGGCCCAACAAGAGATGGAACAGCACCTAGAAAGACATGTTGGAGACCAGGAGATTAATTCTCCTGTAGCCCAACTAATGTGGGGATCGTGGTCCTGGAGCCAGGAGAGCCCTTGGATTATTGGATTTTGTGAGCTGGGGAGGATCTGAAAGGTTAGTGTCTCTGAGTGTAAAACCCCAACCTGGAGACAGACCGGAGCAGTAAGTGATTCGGCTTTTAGGAATGGGTACACCACTGATTCCTAAGACCACAATGGGCTGGCTGAGCAGTGGATATGAATATTCAGCTGCTCGGCTAAGGACACGTCCATGAAATTACCAGCTGCACCTGAATCAATCAATGCCGTGGTATTATGTGTTCTCTCATTCACATGAATGGTCACGAGGAACGTAAGCTTATTTTGTGAAACATCTGGTGAAGCAGTTGAGTGTACCTGGGTTGCGGATTCCGGCCGGGGAGGACGAACAGGGCAGGACCGTAGAACATGTCCGGACTCTCCGCAGTACAGAGATAGGCCTTGTTCCGTGCGGCATCTCTGTTCAGCTTAGGTACATGGAGAGCTCCCGAATTGCATGGGTTCTGGGGATTCGGCAGGGGTGACGTCAGTCATTGCTGGGAGCCGGGTTCGTTGCCGATATAAAAGCAATCTAAAACTTTATTAAGAAACAACAAACAATAAACACGTATTTCTTGCTAAAGCCATAAGTTATCACATATGGAAAAATGTGAAGCTGTAAAAGCTTTTCCTGTAGGCATTTCTCTTCAGTGACTTACATGTTAAAAGTGTGTTTTTGGTATGAATGTGTCCATAACCACGTAGAAAAAAATGCTAACTTGTAATTAACATAATGAATAAATAAATAAATAAATAAATAAACATCATGCATTGTATACGATGTATATGATTGAAATGCGTAAAATGCTTGATAGCCTCATATGATTTTTAAAATTTTTTGTCTCTCCTGCATCTCTTAGGCAGTTTAAGTGCAGAAATAACTCCTATTGTGAGAATCTCACAAATTCCATACAGCTCCTGGTAATACTTTGGGATAATTCCAAGTGGAACATTTTCCCTGAGTGTCAATAGATTTTCTCTACTCCAAAAAATGGAATTTGGTGCACACTGAACAATACTAACAATGAGAAAGCAGGCAGACAAACTCAAAACGATTGTGCAGCACTCTGAGGCAGCCCTCCGCAGTGCCATCTTGTCACGATTATGTGTCATACTTGTTGTTGTGAGGGCTTAGTCCATCCAGCTTGTTGGCATCTGTCCTCTTCTTCTCTAACCTATCTAAGTAATATTGTGTTTTCCAGTGCAAAGTTTTTTTTATAATAGGTCCTAAATATAATTCAACAAACTTCAGTCTGTTTATTTGTGCTTCAAGTGAATGTTTAGGCTTGACTTGTTTAAATTTGATCCTTTTTTCCAGTTAAAATTAGTAATTAATTCTAAACTCAGCATAAAACTATATAATCTACAGTCAGCCCCATTAATAGAAGATATCAAAAAGGAACTAATCACAATCTTTATTACTCCACGTACATGGTGACCATGCAGGAATCAGAAAAATGTACTGCCTAGATCAGAAACTATATTGCAACCTTTGAAGAAATCATTCATCAAAAATTTTACTCTCTTAGCAATTTAAAACACAGGTTTTACTGGACAGCCAGTTGCACAAACACCAAGAAAAACTTCAAGTTTTCACACATAGACATCCATGAGAAGATATCAAAACATATGGAGAATCAATGCACATACTGTACACCATTCTTCAATACCCTTAAATCCAATTGCTTCTTATACTAATAGAATAATAATAATCCATTTGTATGTTTTTCTTTATATCTATGGCAATCATAAAGGTCTTTGCCATCAGCATAGTTCAAAGGCTTCAACACTAGGCTTTTAACAAAGAAATAGATGCGAATTTGAAATCTGGTCCAAGCATTTATCATTTTCAAATTTGAGATATAAGCCAGAAACTAATTAAGATCTCACAAATTGATACACCCATTGTGTCATTATTACTGCATGTGACTGCATGTGTAATATTTTTACATGATGTTAAGATTATATGATCAACTTGTCACCTGGTCCCAAACCGTTTTTGCAGTGTAAAATACAATTACTTAAAAAAAACTGAAAGTTTTCATGTTCAAGTTCTGATGTAGTAAGTTCGCATTCTTTTTGACATAGTCTGTGTTGTTTATAACTGTTTTCTGAGAAGACAAATGTCATCAGTAACCATTGTGCCTTCAGCATTAACACACACTAGCTACCACTTCCTATGGTCATAATTACATTTAGCCATATTCCCATCAATTCACTCTTCTTATGAATGTCTCTCCAGTTGTAAATATGTGTAGCGGCAGCCAAGTGATCAATTAATAATGAAACAATAAAAGCCATTGGGTGTGAAATACAGGAAATATAAGTAAGTGCATGACGAAAAAAATCCAATATAGAAATATGAAAAATGTGAATGTTGTCTTCATGCGTATTTTTGTCATTTTAACAAGCTAATTTAGTAATAATAATTATATTCAGCTGTCCTGCCAAGCATCTCACATGAAAAATAAATATTAAAATGTTATAACTTTACAGTCACTGCCCAAATAATGGGAGATTATTTCCAATGTACCCAACCACTGAAGTATATTACAAAGCTGATTTGAATTTGAGACAGTAAATGGTTGCTGTGCTGTGTTTACACATTATGACAACTGGGCCTTGATTTTTCCATGTGCATATTGGTGATGAGTGGTGAAAGGACACTCGCCGAAGGCACCAAAATGGACATACATGGTTTGACCCCACACCATTATACCACCACATCCTTCCTAAACTGTTGATATTAGACCGGATGGGTCCATGGATTCATGCTGTTGACACCCGATTCTGACCCTACCATCTGTGTGCCTCAGTAGAACTCAAGATCCAGCAGATCAGGCTTTTATTTTGTATGTTTTTCTGGTCTTCAGCTGTCCGTTTCTGGTAAACTTGTGCCCACTGCAACTTTAGCTTTCTGGTTTTAGCTGACAGGAATGAAACCTGACTGCTGTAGCTCATCTGCCTCAAGGTTGGGCATGTTGTATATTCTGAGATGCTGTTCTGCTCGCCACAGCTGTTCACAGTGGTTGTCTGAGTCACCTTCCAGTCTCTTCTGACCTTCTCATTAACAAGAACGTTCATTCGCTGGGTATTTTTTGTGTTTCGTACAATTCTGAGCAAACTTCTACTGTTGTGATCAGTAGTTTCAGAAATACTCAAACAAGCCCATCTGGCACAAGCAATGATGCCACAGTAAGTGTTACTTATTGTGGTGTTTGATGTGAACATTAAACTGAAGCTCCTGACCTGTATTTGCATGATTTTATGCCACATGATTGGCTGATGAGATAATTGCTTGAATAAGCAGGTGTAAGGGTGCAGAGGAAGCCTTTCTACTCTGCTAAGTGTGTCCTTCTTCCTTCTTATTCCCCTCTATCACCTTCAATATGTGCTTCCAGTACATTTCTGTCGTCCACCCAAGATGCATCTCTTGCCTTAAGCACAAGAGGAAACCAACCCTGAAAAATGATGTCTGGTTCTGGCAGCGCACCAGATGATTGTGTAACTGCCAGTATGCAGTCAGCAAAGCTGACTTTATCTCTGCCCTTGACATGCACTCATTGTTCCACATTCTGATGCTCATAGAAAGAATCATCTGCCCTGAGAGCATCACCACTCCAGTCCACTAAATTCTCTTTCTCCCACACTCTCCACTCAACTGGGATGTTTTCTACTTTCCAAAAGCTTTCTCAGTGTAGTGAGCTGAGTCCTATACAATTAGTGTTACTAACCCAGTTAAACTGTCATTTACTGCCCACTAGTCTAGTGGGTAACTTTTGCTGAAGAACTGAATGTGCTGTTGTCAGCCATCTCTGATGGCTCAGCCAGCTTTGCTCTCAAACTTACAAAGAAATTAACTAGGCCTGATCCTGATGTGTAAATGTATCACAAACAACATATATATTACAGCTATGTGTCTCAGATCACAATCCTACTCAATTTACCTTGTCACGTCTCTCTTGTGTCCCCAGTATTGATGCCTCAAAAGAACTGAGACTGAACAACAAAACAAGAATTAGTGTCACAAAAGGGTTGTTGTAAAGTAGCTAAAGAGTATCACTAAAGCAACAGGCTCACAATTGACCCCAATGTAAAGCCTCATCATCTAAAGAATTCAAAGCAATCAAAGCTAAATTCCAGTCAAAACAAATGACATCAACTATATTTAGCACACTGCAAACGAAGGCGTAAAATAAAATATACACACACACACATATACGTATAAGTATGTATTTATATACATATACTGTACATATATATATATATATATATATATATATGCATATACTGTATGTATGTATACATATGTATGTATATATACTGTATAAATAATACAGACACAGACATACACACATATATATATACATACGGTCACACTTTACATTGCACCTTCATAATGCATTCATTATGCATTCATAGAACATTCATAAGCAGCATGCAAGTATACTTTATACATCCATTAACAGCTTTAATATACATTAATAACAAACATTACATGATTGCACAATTATAATGTCTGTTATTATTATATAATGTTTGTTATTAATGTATATTACAGCTGTTGAGGGATGTTAGGATGTTAAGGTATACATGCATGATGTTTATGAATGGGGGCAGCATGGTGGTGCAGTGGTTAGCACTGTTGCCTCACACCTCTGGGACCTGGGTTCGAGTCCCTTGCATGTTCTCCATGTGTCATCCTGGGTTTTTCCCCCCACAGTCCAAAGACATGCTGAAGCTAATTGGAGTTGCTAAATTGCCCATAGGTGTGCCTGTGTGAGTGAATGGTGTGTGCGTGTGCCCTGCGATGGGCTGGCCCCCCATCCAGGGTTGTTCCCTGCCTCGTGGCCATTGCTTCCGGGATAGGCTCCGGACCCCGTGACCCAGTAGGATAAGCTTGTGTCAAAAATGGATGGATGAATGTTCAATGAATACATTATGAAGGTATACTGAATGTTTTATGCATGCAATATAAAGGCATTATGAATGTGCAGTTAATGTAAAGGCTTACCATATATACATATATGTATGTATGAATGTGTGTGCGTGTGTATCTATATTTACATATACACAGGTCACTGTTGACTTACGACCTATGCAACTCAGAGAGTGCCGATATGTGGCCACGACTACGCCGCACTTGACTGCGTGAGTGTTGCCTCGTGTGAGTATATGACAGTTTCCACCCCAAATAGTGGCAACAATAAACTAAGTAAATGGTCATAAAAATGTTAAAAAATACAGATAACATGAATAGACAGGAGAAGGGGAAGGGGAACATTTACAACATCCACACATAATGTAAAATGAAACACTGATGCAATGATGGAGCAGCAGAGTGCTGCTTGTGATGCCTATAATACCTGTGATATCTTTTAGGCCAACCCGCCCTTCTATCTGTGATGTCTTTTAGGCCAACCAGCCCTTCGATCTGTGATGTCTTTTAGGCCAACCCGCCCTTCGATCTGTGATGTCTTTTAGGCCAACCCGCCCTTCGATATGTGATGTCTTTTAGGCCAACCCGCCCTTCTGCCTGCGATGTCTTTTAGGCCTACCCGCCCTTCTATCTGTGATGTCTTTTAGGCCTACCCGCCCTTCTATCTGTGATGTCTTTTAGTCCTACCCACTCTTCTATCTGTGATGTCTTTTAGACCTACCCGCCCTTCTATCTGTGATGTCTTTTAGGCCTACCCGCCCTTCTGCCTGCGATGTCTTTTAGGCCTACCCGCCCTTCTGTCTGTTATATCTTTCCTGCCTGCCCTGCTGCTGTACTAATGTTCATCCTGCTATCAGGAGCAGCAACAGTACCTCCATGCCTTCCGCATTTAGACTCAAATGTTAAAATGTGAACTTTAGAATTTTGCCATCTTGTTCATTTGGCTTCCTCTGCCAGCCCCTAGAGGATGGGTTGCCCCTTTGAGTTTGGCCCATCCCAAAGTTTCTTCCTTCTAGGGAGTGTTTCCTTGCCACTGTCACCTTCGGTTTGCCCATGTGGGGCTTTGGGCAGGGACAATGTAATCTTTGTGATGACATAATGTTGTGAAAATGCACTATACGAATACAAATGAAAGGAAGGGTTCTAACTAAATAATATGGAAATGGTTATTGTAACACTGTCTGATTCTAGAGTGCCACATTGAAGTTATTATCAGCTGATCTTGGCTGCAGTGCCTCAGTATCCCTCATTGTAGAAACTAATGCTGCACATATGCTGCAATAAATGCATCATAAGCTGAGGTATGGAGTTCAGATAAGAGGTTATTCACCAGCAAAGGGCTATGTGAATATACAAATATAAACAGGCCATTCCTGGTACAGGTGTTTCTGGCAAATGAGGATCGCCTGGCTTACTGCATGGATCAGCAGCACTGTGTCTACTCAGATGCAGGAAGGAAGCTTGTAATAAGTAGCAAAATGGTAGTTTTCATTCAGGAAGTATTCATAGGATTTACAGGAAGTATAGCTATGATGCTGATGATGTAAGTATAGTCGGAATGGGTGTCCTGGGTTACTAATAACTGTACTGAACCACTGGTACATTTCTGCTTTGGGGGGGTTGAACCAATATAACCCTCCTAGCTAATAACAGCAATGACAATAACATAATAACAGCAATGACAATAAACATTTAATTTAGTCTTTTGTAGATATTTCATATTTGTCATGGATGTATTGTTTACAAGTAAAGCTTCAATGTATAAAGTTTGTTTAGAAGCTTAACCAAATACATGCATGACCCCAAACACTATAAGTTTAATGAGATGTTGTTAGCAAGACTGCATTGTATTACCTGGACAGCCCCAAAACGAACCCTCTATTCCCTACTCCTAATACACCCTGGGCCATATCTAATTTTTCATTCAATCATCCCATCCTTGAATTATACCATTGATTTTGCTATCAAAAGCAATGCTATTCTGTTATGATGGCGTCGGGAGGTAGTGTGACACATAATACATAATAGACATGTCAGGGGTACATTATGAGCTATTTCAGGTTTCACAAACTACTTTAAAAGTGAAAAGTGCTTCTGTGTTTGTTTGATTAGATCAGTTCTTCTTGTGCGTTTACTGGTTTGTTTCCCTGATTGAAAGTGACACATGCACAATTATATGAGATTGACTAATCAGCACACAGCAAAAACTCTGTGCTAAAGTGACTCCCAGGTCGTTTTAACTGAAATGGTAGTTTACAAACCTTGTCCTAGCTCATAGTGTCCCCCCTGACAAGGATTAGGTGGTTACCCAGGGGGGTGTGGTGAGGGGGGAAGAGGTCCTTCACAAGACATTTCATCAAAAGAAATTACTTCAGTATACCAAAAATATTACCAAAATGTTGCTCAATCTTACACAAACTCTCCCCACATGTCCAAAAAATCTTTTTTTTGAAAGCATTACTTTAAGTGACTCGATGAAATCAGGTTCTCCAGATACTGTCTATTCTTTCACCACTGACTAGGACTAGGGCTACATGGCACGATTAAATTCCAGTATGATAAATTTCACTGAGCTCCCCACAATACATTTTGCCAACTAGCTACCTGTCTGTTATCGATTAAATTTTCACAGTGGATGGGCAGGTGACAAAAAATATATAAACTATTTAAAAATGTTCAGAAAATCATCACATACTCCACAGTTGTATAACCAATGACCCATGTAATGTTCCTGGGAAGCTTGGAAAAAAAATCCATTCTTTCAGATTTCCTGTGTTTACAAGATGTCTTCTGCAGCCTCCCTTTCCAACCTCTGCTGCCACCTAGTGCTACTGTTTCAATTTTGGGGCTATTTGTCTCTTTATGTTACAGGTATAGAACTTTTGTTGTATATTTTCATCCATATAATGTTTTTGAGAAGTAGTAATAAAAACAAACAACGATCAAGCAGGGCTACAGAGTAAATACAATGATTTTTTTCAAAGTTTGAAAAAGATCTATCAATAGTTTTTAATTATCATCCTGACATGATGAAGTGTTTGAGCTGACCTCTTTGCAATCACTACATTTTGCTGCTTCAGTTTTGGTGTGATTTGTTTCAATGTTTGATCAGGTCCACATCTTCACCCATCCAATGTGCCTGTAAAGACTGAAAAAGACCAATAAAGTATGATTAGGGTTATTTTGCTTACAAGATAAAATACCTACAGCTGTTGTTTCCTTCCTTTGCTGCCACATAGTGCTACTGCTTCATTTTTGGGGACTTTTGTCTGAAAATAAAATCATATGTAGATTTTCATCTATATGATGTTTTTGTGAAGTAGTAAGTATCCATTAAATACATTCTGACTTAAAAGGTTCAATATAATTTGTTTTCATCCACAAAATTTAATTACTTCCAGGTGGCCAACCATACAAGGTTTGTGCAAAGTTTGAAAAAGGTCCATCAAGTAGTTTTTGAGTTGTTTTAAATATCATTGCTCTTACTATGCAAGTGCAGTTTCAACTTTAGTGCAAAATGTCTCAAAATTCAAGCAGCTCCAGTTCATTACTCAAAAAATGTGCCTGCAAAGTTTTAAAAAGACCTGTCTGATACTTCTTCAGTTATTGTGTTAATAACAAAGAGTCTGAGGCAGTGGCCCATATGTATTCCCTCTCTGGGGAATATAATAAGCCAGTTTATACATTAATGCTGCAGCCTTAATGACTTAGTACTTGGTATTAGTTGGTATTAATTAAATAGGCTAAGCCACAAAGTCTTCAGGATTTCATTCAATCATGCAATCAGGTCATTCTAGAAGTGGGGACTATGACTGGCCAAACAATAGAATATATTATATGAGCTCTTTTTCTATAGTTAAAGCACAATCTACTTTGTATATATCCACAGAAACTCTACTTTGATATTTTGCAGCATAATGCTACAATCCAGTTTTCACTTTGGTATTCTAACATCCAGCTATCATCTAGCTGCATATTCTGTCTGGTTTATGACTGTTGGGGTTTGGGTTTGTTCTAGGCAGCAGAGAGCAGAGGCAGTGGTGTACCTCTGGTAGCATGCCAGATCTACTGCAACATTTCTCAAAATAGTCAAGAAATATGTATGAATATGCAATCAGAGGTGTAGGTGTAATGTCCACAGTGCTATTATGTATAGTATCCTATCATATCTCTGAATCACCCATCCACTTGGGTATGCCTTTCAACTCATTGTGAATTCAGCTTATTGTCAGTGAGATCTAAAACAATTACTTCATTTTCTGTGAAATTCCTGTTGCTTTTTTAAACTGTGCTATGTGAGCCAGTGATATCCATTTTCCTTTAAACATTTTCCAACAAAGTAGATATGTTGAATGAACATACACTATATGGACAGAAGTTCATCCAAAAGAGCATTTGTGAGGCCAGGCACTGATGTTGGACATGTCCATTCTCATTTCACACACACTCAGAGCTGTGGTAAAGGAGCCCTGGGTGTTCTGGTGCCCTAGACAAGATTGAGCTGAGCCCCTCAACCCCACAGTAGCAAAAGGAAAGTTCTGTCCATTTGTTCATTTTAAAAACTTTTCAGTAGCACAGGGTATTTGGCTGATAATTAAATACTTTGCATCTGATTCACAAGAAAAATAGTGAAATATTAAAACTTGTCATGAGCCTCGTGTGTGCCACGCCCCCCTCATTACCTCGTGTCTGCTCCTGATCATGGCCACCTGTTGTCAATTCGTTCCTGCCTCTCCTCCTTCTATTTAGTCTGTATTAGTCTTCCCTATGTCCGTCATCTGTGTGAATCGTTTGAGTGCCTCGTGATCCCTGTACCATTCTCTCCCCCCATTTTTTGGATTAAACCCGATTCCTTCCCCCTAAACCTGACTACCATCTTTGTTTGGTCTCCCGACACCGGCTAGACTTAACAGAATGACAGATCTCCCAACGGATTCCACGAAGCAAGCCGATATTGAGTGGCCCGGCTTGCTCCAGGAGGTAATCTTTTGGCTCAAGCAACCAGAGGTCCAGGAGGACCCCCTGGCCCTGAGGATGGTCAGCCAGAGTGGGGACCTTTTGAGCCAGGCTCCCCCTCCTGAGGAGGCGTACCCCGTCCGAGAGGTACACGCTAACCTCCGGGCACTGCTGCAGTGGATCGCCAAAAAAAGCACAGCAAACCCTGCTCCACCACTCGCCAGAGGAGGAAGATCTGCCAGCCGCATTCCCTGAAGCGGAACCTCCTCCACCAAGTACTGCGGGCTGGCGCAAAAGGAAGAGGCGGAAGGGAAGGACTCCGGAAGAGGGCCGGACGATCTCCCTGGGGATCACCTTGTTCTCTCACCTATGGCTCCCCGATGATGATTGGGGGGAATCCCCATTCCCCGAAGCCCCTGATATGATGGTGGAATGTCCACCCTTGGAGAGGTACGCCTACCGGGAAGCACGCTTCAAAACAGGGGGTATTAGGGCCGTATGGCACGCTATTCCCCGGATCCCCGAGGCTTATAAAGGGACAGCGCAAGCTTCCACGGCGCCGACCCTGAAAGCCTTTCTGGAGGAGCCACCAGACCGTCCTGCAGCACCTCCCCCCTTGGCTCCGCCCGAGGGTCCTGCAGCACCTCCTACCTGAAGCAGCCGCTCTTCCCGCGGCACCGCCCACAGCAGCCGCTCCTCCCTCGGCCTCTCACCCCAGAGGCTCCCGCCCCTCGGCCTTGTGCCCCAGAGGCTCCCGCCCCGGTGACTCCGACTCACCCAGTCCTGGCTCCAATCCCTGAAGAGGTCCCGGGCAACATCCCTACCGCTCCCTCCTCCTTGGAGGAGGAGCTTGAATGGGACCCCTCAGGGATATCCCTGACTGGTTCGTCGGCGTCCCAGTCAGGATCAAGGCGACGCCTGCCCCACATGTCATTGTCCCGCAAGGGGTGGGGGCACCAACGGGGGGTCCAGGTCCTGCTCCCTCCTCGTGTTCACCTACGGCCCCTCCGGCCACCACCCTTCACCCGCCTTGGGTCCCTTGGCTCCCCCAAATCCTCCTTTCCTGTCTGGCCTCCTATGTCTGCTCCTCGTCCCTCCTGTCTCCGCACCTTGTCCCCCTTCGGAACACTTCTGTGTTCGCTCCTGGCCCTTTTGTCTCACCTGTCAGTGTTCACCCTCTATCTCCGTTCTTGGTCTGCCTGTCCGCATTCCCTGTCCTGTGCCAGATTTTGTCCTGGCTGTCACCGCTCGGTCAGTTTTGTCTCTCGGTTTTGTTCCCGGTTCGCCATTAACCTGTCTCCTGTTCTTGTCTTCCTGTTTTCCCTCGCCTCATCCACCTCCTTCCCTGAGGCACGCCCGGAGTGTGCGCCTTTGGGGGTGGTTCTGTCATGATCCACCCATCTGAGCCTTGTGTGTGCCATGCCCCCCTCGTTACCTCATGTCTGCTCCTGATCGTGGCCACCTGTTGTCAATTTTTTCCTGCCTCTCCTGCTTGTATTTAGTCAGCGTCTGTGTTAGTCTTCCCCAGATCCATCATCTGTGTTAACCGTTTGAGTGCCTCTTGATCCCTGTACCATTCTCTCCCCCCGTTTCCTGGATTAAACCCGCTTCCTTCCCCGTAAACCCGACTATTGTCTTTGTTTGCTCACCCGACACCAGCTAGACGTAACAAAACTAGTGTAAATAACGATAATAACACGGGATGCAAGCAGAGGTATTTTTTTCACTCGATCTTTTGCACACCCTAATCGGATTATCACCCTAGGGTGGGCTGGCCCTGGCCAAAAATATATTTATTAAATAAGCAACTGAAGAACATTTCACTTTAAGAAGTGTTTCACACTGTAAGTACAACATTTGTTACATTTTCTAAAATGTCAGGCGTATACATCTGTGCAGAGTGTGCTATAGTACAAATGAGATGAAATAGGAAAAAAAAAACTGAAGGAACTGATGTCTTGCAGGATTCTGTTTCCACCTGGCGCGGACTTCTTTATTACCAACATGACCCCTTAAAAGTTAAAAACTGTTAAAAACATACAAAAGCATACATATTCAAGTCAACTTATGTAACTAGGTATCATTTTCTACTTTAATTTGTATAGAAATAGCACTTCCTCCATCGTGACAAAGATTTCTGAGCAAGTGACATTTGTTGTCTGTTAGCTGCTCCAGTGGCCTTGTGGGACAGCATACTGTCAATCAGCTGCACACTACAATTTCACAAAATATAGCATTTCATCCTGGTACCATTTGCCTACTGTCTCATCCATACTGACGATTCAGACATATTGCTCATTACGCATACTATATTTTGCCTGCTACATAAAAAAACAAGTATGTGATTGAGGATATACTCTTGGACTTATTTCAAATAACGTCCGGACAAATCGAAATTGAATCGGTTAGTGAGAACAATCTGTCACATACTTAGAACAAACAAGCATTATTTTATGTTATGCAACAACACTGTTTTTGATGCAACGGACCCACATACAGAGCGGAAATAAACGGAAGCTAATTTACAGTTTCTACCAGTGAGTTGCAGGCTGTCCGGACATTCAGTTTAATTTATTTCTATATAGCACAGATATCAGAGTTGCTGCAAGGCACGTTACATAGGTATGTTGTCGTATATTCCTGTATCATTTATACAGAATAATTCAAACATAGGGAAAAGGGTGACAAATAAATGAAAGAAAAAAACTCCCAAGTAGGGATAAGAAATCCCAGGTTGAGTTAAAAAATAATATTATACTTGTTAAGAAGAATGTTGAAAGGAAGATTGCATTGGAGGCTAAGGATGACATTAAAAGTTTCAATTCCAAAATTATAACTCCAAAAGAGCTCTAAAAGCTGACATCACTAATCTGCAGGATAGTAAGGCTTTTATAAGTGAAAATTAAATTGATATAAAAAATGAGTTTAATGATTGTTTTCCACGGATGTTCATTGAACAGTGTAACTTAGCAACTGTCATGATCTGCCCGTCCGAACCTCGTGTGTGCCATGCCCCCCTCGTCACCCCATGTTCTATCCTGATGAAAACCACCTGTTGTCTGCTCGTACCTAATTACCTTCACCTGTTGGGTATCAGTCTGTGCCTGTCTCTTGTATTTAGTCCGTGTCTGAGTCAGTCTCCCCAGAGTAGTCATTGTGGTGTCCTGTGGCGTCTTACCCGTGGTTCCTGAGTTTACCCTGCATTTGAGAATAAACCCCGTGATTTCCCCGACTCCCTGCCTGCTTGCGCCTCTGTCCGCCTCACGCCGCCGACACCTTGGCACAGCCTCACACGCAACGTGACAGAATGACTACTCTCCGCAAGAAAGCCAAGCGACAAGCCGAGGCTTGTTGCAAGAGGTATTATACTGGAGCAAGGAGGCAGAAATTCAAGAGGACCCGATCGCTCGAATGATCACTTGTCAGAGCGTGGACCTCTTGTTGAGCAACCCCCCTCCGGGCATGGAGTACCCCTTGCAAGAGGTACGTAGGAACCTTGGGGCGCTACTCCAGCACGTTACCGCCACCCGGGCACGGCGGACCGTGCTGGAGGAAGAAGCGGACTCAGAGACGGAGATAATTATCTCCGTTGGACTGGCTGACCTCTGTGCCCTAGAGCTCCCCGAAGACAGGGAGTCCCTGCTCCCGGGAGCGGAACTTCCCCCGGAACCAAAGAAAAAAAGGCAGAAGGGTGAGACACTGTCTCCCCGCTCACCTGCTGAGTCACCCGCCTGCTCGTTGGCTAAATCGCCCGCCTGCTCTTCTGCTGAGTCGCTCGCCTGTTCTCCTGCGGAGCCGATGCATGCCTGCCGAGCCCGCTGCCTCAGCCGCATCGCCGGCAGCCACGCCCGCATCGCTGGCAGCCATGCCAGCTGCCGCCCCAGCCCCTGAGACTCTAGACCCTGTGACTCTAGCTCCTGAGACCCCAAACCCTGTGACTCTAGCCCCTGTGTAGCGTCAAGATGGTCAAGACTTAACTGATGGTTTTATCTTTTATTGAGATCCTTGCATTAATTAAACAATAAACCACTGTACCAACGTAAGAGCTTGTGCCGCTTCGGAGGGCGCAAATCAGTATGCTTTCCGCTTATTGTCCTTTACGTGAGAACTTACAAAAGCTAAGCATGTAATTTCAAAATAAAAGTCCCACAAAACAAAGTAAAACCCAGGCAATATAAATTCACAAAATTATATAAAAATAATACCTTAGGCATATTAAATAATACAATATTTCCTTGTACAACAAAAAATAGAAATTGGGCCATTTACACTCCCACCAAAATTATGTGCATGTCACTACACAAAAATAATTTTCACATTAGAAGTGACCTTCTTTTGATAAGGACTTTAACTTATTTTTAGCTTAAACATGACATAGCTTTAGATAGCCTCTAATAACAGTACCAACTTCTGAGCTGGGCGCTCCAGAATGGAGGGCTTACATAAGCGCTCACCCATTTTGTTCAGTCTCTTATCTCCTGCTGAGATTTTCACTCTTCACACAATTCCATCTTTACTTTTTACAGTCTCTATAACCCTTGCAAGTTTCCACTCACCTCTGGGCAACAGTTTATGTCCATCACAACATCACCTACACGTAGGTTTCTTTTCGGTACATGCCATTTCTGTCTCGCCATAATGCTGTGCAGATATTCTTACTTCCAGCGGCTCCAAAACTGCTCTGCCAGATGTTGCATCCGTCGCCATCTCTTTGCTCCATACAAGTCCTCTCTTGGAAATGTGCCTGGTGGAGGCAGTGCTGGGCTGGTCTTCATTTGGACAAGGTGATTGGGGGTCAAAGGCTCTAGGCTGTCTGGACTAAGCAAGGTGTCCACAGTCAGGGGTCTACTATTGACTTTGGCTATAACATCGTACAGCAGTGTTCGTAGCGCAGATTCATTCAGTCTACAGTGAGAAAGTGCTAGCGTAGAGTTGACACTTCTGACTGTTTTGATTTGGCGCTCCCATACTCCACCAGCATGGCTAGAGTGGGGCACGTTCATCACAAAGTCGCACTGCCTTTGTGACAGAAATGCACTTAATCTGCTGGTGTTGAGCTCTTGTAAGGCCTCCTTGAATTCATTCTCTGCTCCAACAAAAATGGTGCACTGATCGCACTGGATTTGACGGACAGCACCTCTGATGGCGATGAAACATCGCAAGCTGTTAATGAAGGCATCAGTGGACATGTCTTCCAGCATTTCCAAGTGGATAGCCTGTGAACAAAAGCAGGTAAAGACCAGGCCATACCATTTGTGTTGTTTTCTACCTTCTGTCGTGATGAAGGGACCAAAACAGTCCATACCACAATAAGTGAATGGAGAGGAAGGCTCCATGCGCTCTTCCGGTAAATCACTCATTCGCTGGCCTTCTGGTGGTCTCCTAAGTCTGCGATAGATGACACACTGGCGGATGAATGAAGACACTGCTCTGCTCATACCTGGTATCCAATACCCACTGGATCTGATGTCATTTGCAGTAAAGCCCTTGCCTTGATGCTTGACCCTATCATGGCTGTGTGCTATTATCAATTTAGTGATATGATGGTCTTTAGGAATAACAATAGGATGTTTAAATGAATCAGAGAGAGATGAGCGGCTAAGTCTTCCTCCCACCTTCACAAGACCATCTTTGTCGATGAAGATATCAAGTTGATAGAGTTTGTTGCCTTTTGTTAATTGATTTCCTTTCTTTAACTCTTCAATTTCTTTCTCATATGCTTGTCTTTGCAGATCTCTGATTATGGCACATTCTGAGCCCTTCTGTTCACTCACTGTGCAGGGCGTATTGGATTTGATTTGCTTAGCTCGTCGCATGAGGCGGTCCACTGCTTTGACAGCTCGAGACCATGATGAGAATTTAGACAGACAGTCTGCGATACTGATTGGTTTTGATGTCAGAGATGCAGATGTTGTGTTACAAACGGAAGCCAGTGTTTGAGCCTTTCTGATCTCTGGATCTCCTATCTCCAGGTCTGGTATGACATTCTCTGGTATGGGTAGTTCACTTTCCCACAGAAAGGTGGGACCAGAGAACCAGTCGGACCCGAGCAGCTCATCCACTGTTCTTCCCCAGGATGCTCCATCCGCTGGATTCCTATCTGTTGGCACATAATGCCATTGCTGCGGGATTGTGCTATTGCGGATCTTCTGTACCCTGTTTGCCACAAATGTATGAAAGTGCTTTGCGTCATTGTTAATATAACATAAGACTACTTTGGAATCTGTCCAGACGTATTTATTTGTATTAGCACAGCCAAGCTCTTCTCAAAGCATGTTGCTGACAGTCACTGAGACTACTGCAGCTGTCAATTCGAGTATTGTCGTTAACTTTGTCAGAGAGACTCTGGCCTTTCCTATTACTAGAGAGCAGTGAATCTCTCCTCTGTGATTCTTGACTCTCAGGTAAGAGCATTGCCCATATCCACT
>JABFEB020000002.1:15820018-15843138 GCA_019775895.2 Stomatorhinus ivindoensis | reverse complement strand
TGGACCGGCATCCTGTTCAGGGTATACCTGTGCTGTCACCATGTGATGGACCGGCATCCTGTTCAGGGTATACCTGTGCTGTCACCATGTGATGGACCGGCATCCTGTTCAGGGTATACCTGTGCTGTCACCATGTGATGGACAGCTCATGTGGGGGCAGCATGCGGCTCAGTGGGCAAAGCCACTGTATCTGTGATCTCAAGGTTGTCAGTTTGAGCCCACCCTTAGCACATATGCAGCTACCTGGCTACAACAGATGGCTGACCTTCACAGCCAATTTTCTCTCACCTACAGAGAGCAAACTGGGGGAGGCATGAAGAGAATTTCTACCCAGGGATAGATAAAGAATCAATTTTCTATAGAAACCAATTTAGTATGATGTCGAGTGATATTTTCCAAGACGTACCCAGACTAAATCAATGTAATAGTAGTACTTTATTCTTCCCCTAGCCTTTTTGCATATCCCATTCTTGCTATCCATGAAACATATATACAGGTAAAAGCAAGGTCTGGGGTAAGAATGCAGTCAGCCAGTGTCCAGGACCCCTTGAGCAACTGGGGTTAAGGGTCTTGCTCAAGAGCCCAACAGCGGCATCACTCTGTCAACCACGACAATCGAACCAGCGATCTTGTGATCACAGACTCCGAATCTCACACACCGCCTCAGTAGTACTGTGTATCATAATAATTGTTCTTTTGTGGCATAACTAGTTACTCATCATCTTATCCATTTATCATACATTTTTTTTCATGAGTCTTAAGTGTAACCAAATTACTGTAGATCACTATCTTCCATCTTCTGTAAACCGTAAACTTTCTATAAACTGGATTTAGAGTGTTACTGTATATCATATGGAGAAAAATCATTCCCAAGTTGAACATTCAGAATTGATTTATTGAGAACTTAAAGCACAAACAAATTTTTTAAATCATAACCCCGCCCCCCCCCCCACCACCAATTTATTATACAGACACTCCTCTACTTACGACTGTTATGTTGCGAACGGCTGTTCGTAACTTGAAATGTTCATAAGTTGTTACTGAACATCATTTTAAGGGTATACACAAGTACAAAGAACTAGCTGGGAGTATGCAGGCTACGCTACGGTGGGAGTAGCGGCCAGAAGTCGTGCTAAATGAAAGGGGCGTGCAGGAAAAAAGATTGATACTGCAGACTGGAAAAGGGAATTTGGACTTGCAGTCCTCTTTGTTCGTTCGTCTGAAAGTTTGTAAGTAGAGGATCATCTGTATATACTTACACATTTTTTGAGCATTTAAAATTATATTTAAAATAACACTTTCAGTCTTGGTAGAAACACTGGATTATTTCACTGGCAAAAATATGTTTACATAAGGTACTTCATCCCAATTACTCAGAAATAAATGTTTAGTAACTGGGAACACAGATTGTGTATAAAAATAAGGTAATAAAGTTACCCAGCATGTGAGCAGCCACTACAACAAGAAGACTGATACAACTATTGTCAGCATCATGATTGCAGTCATGTAGGCTGAGGCCACTGATGACTCTGTCCTGGAAGCAGCTAGGGTAAAAAGGACAAAGACAATGGGGAATTTGGTAACATTTGAAAATGATGCTCATATATTCCAGGTGAAAAGGTTCTGCCTATCTTAAGGTCTGTCTGGCATGACATGTAAACGTTGAAGCACTAAAGAGAGAAGCAAAAAGCCCTTCCACTACTCTACAAGGGCTCAGACAAAGAATCTGTCCAGTGTACACATGCTATTATTTACAGGTAAACTAACCTATACCTAGACCAGTGGTTCCCAACCCAGTTCTTGTGGTTCAAATTTTTGCTCCCTTCAAGCTCCTGGAACAAATATGTGGACTGTCTGGAGGTTCCCCAAGGACCAGGGGAGAAACACTGGTCTTGCCTGTCCTTTTCATGCCCTGGAAAAGTGAGAGCTGAAGCAGCTGCTGATTGGACATAGGTTCCCAGTAAGTAAGAGTGCAAAGGTCACCATGGTGAAGGAGGCGGCTTGTGATGTGGAGGACTACATACAACAAGGGAAAGACTGCTTTTCCCAAGCTGAATGCTGTTCAGATACTGTGTATCACAAGTAGTTCTGTAAAAGTGTTAAATAGTTAGCTTACATTATTATTACATTATTCCATTTATCCAAACAGACAAGGGAGGGTTTCTTGACAGAAATAAATACGTTAAATTAAGATCTTAGTGCCAGGAAGAGTAACAACAGATATGGCTATATGACACTATAGCTAGAGGACTGGAAATCACTACATCACAGTAAAGACTGATCTCACTGGTTCACAATAGAGAACTTGCATTATCATGTTCTTGTCTTGAATAATCATGATAAGTTATGAAGTACCCTTTTAGAGAGTCTACTACCAGTCAGATCACGCATAAGATTCTGTCTAGAACAAGCATTTCTGATTTATGAATAAACATTTTCAGGCCAAGGCTGGTGACAGGAGCCAAACAGCTTGACCATTTCTGAAGGACACAATTGATTCTACTAACTGCAGATCTATGAGTCAAGACTGTTAATCCTAGAAATCAATGGCAACCATTGTTGCAACTGCAAGTAGAACAATGATGTAACTGAAAGGTAATGGAGTGCAATCATCCAACCTTCACTTATCCACTATCAGCCGTAATGGGGCATCACAAGACAAAAACAACACAGACGAACTACAGAAATTTCAATAGCATACTATTCCCTCAGACTGACATTTACAAATAAATAAATCCTGATGGGAAGAGCAGTTATAGAAGTTTGCTTAATGTTTCAGTCTGTAACAGCACAGCAGGTCCTATACCTCACTAGTTCCAACATCACAGTTACCAGCACAAGTAAATTATATATATATGTGTGTGTGTGTGTGTGTGTGTGTGTGCATATATTCTCTAAATGCAGTATTATATGTAAAACAAGTCTTTTTTGATCACAGGTAGATCAATATTATACCATTATTAACCATAGGAAAAAGTGGCTTATTTCCAAGGCTTAATACAATTCTTCTGCATACGAGGACACCAATCGCTGAGATTCAAAGTTCAAGTTTCCTAATAAGGTAACAATTCTCCAATCACTTTTTCTGTAGTTCATTCTGGGCACTACCTATCTCTGTACAGTATATAGACACCGAGATACCCAGTCGTATACAACAGCGTTTACAATCTGAGATTGGGGCTACTACAGAACTGATGCACTTGGTTCTCTACATGACCATTGAACAACATTCAAGGGCCATGTACAGTAAGTAGTAGGTGAGAGACGATGCCCACTAAAACAGGCACAGGTTCAGAGGACCCATCAGAACTCTACGGTCCAAGATGAGAAAAAGTATATATTATTAAAATAAGCACACATCACTACACAAAAAACTATAAAATTTGTTAAACAGCAGTAATATTAGTGTTCAAGGATTCACCTTGAATGAGCACAGTTCACAAGAGTTTAACTCTCTCAGTCTTTATCTAGAGCATTTACCCAGCCATTTGTACATACTGTCTACATGTCATGATTGCATGAGACCTCATTATCATAAGCAGGACCTGGCTGATGGTTAAGTTGCCAAAATGTACAGATCCCACCGAGCATGTTCAGTTTGATGGGACTCTATAGGAAAGGCAGCTGCCGGAATGTCTGAAATGCTGATAGAGGCCCTCAGCAGTGGTGGTTGGAGGCTGGGTATTTGGTCTTGAGCCCCTCCTTAAAGCTCCGGAACAGCAGACGGTTGCGGCGGTTCTCCTCATCCTTGTGCTTGTGGAAGTCGCCCATCACCTTGAAGCCGCGGTGCACCAAGAAAGCAGAGCTGAGCACTGAGAACTTGTAACCAGCCACATGGAGCTCACAGGCCTGGAGAGAGTCAACATAGCAAGTCACTGTCAGAAGCCTAATGTTCAAGATGCAGTTCTGGATAAATGCAGAAAAGTCACCCATGTCTTCGGCCTACCTGACTGATGCGGTTGAAGCCATACTGCCGAAAGCTCTCATCATACAGAGGCACGGCACGTGGTCCAATGTAGAAAGGTTCCCAGGGGTCCACCCAGTTGAGGGTGTAGGCCACATCTAACTGCCCTGGCACAGGCCCGTTCAAGTTTACCCACAGGGAGTAGTTGGTGGGGGCCTGGCACCGAGGGCATAGCTCTTCGTAGAAGGGCCGCACCTCACCCACCTGGTACAGCTGTACTAGTTCCGACTTGGAGGCGGGGATCTTGCGGGTGTGCCGAATCTCGAATGCCGGCAGGACGAAGACCTCATCAGGCACAGGTTCACGTCTATCCAGCATGCCGGCAAACTGCTGATGGAGGTCAGCACTGGGAACCATGTCTATATCGATGACCAGGATGTAAGCAGCTTCTGTACCCCCTCGCGCCACATTGCGTAGCAGATTGTTGGGATATGAGATGTTGCCACCGATCGCATAGTTCTGGTATTTGTTCCTGTGTGACTCAAGTTTGGCAAATACTCCTCTGCAGTCTTCCAGCCCTGCAAACTGCTCTCTGTCCTTTTCCGGGAAACTGGCCGTTTCTCCAGAGTGGCACACCAGGTGGAAGTCCACCAGCTCTTGCACATTTTGACAAAAAATGCTAAGGGCATAGACAAATGCAGTGGCAAACTTAACATCCTGCCCGTGCACGAATATTGCAACTGAGAGAGGATTTTGCCAGCGTTCTAGCAGCGAGTCTAGGTGATGGAGGTTGTTGATGGACGTGTGCGTGGCCAGCGCTATCCGATTTGACCTGGCATCAACAACGGACTTCTGATTCGTCGAATAGTCACTTTTGATTAAGTTCTTATATACACGATACTGTCCACTGTTATCAAAAATGCCCCCAGAGGACAGAGAGTACTTGAGACGCTCTTTCCTTGTGTTTTTCTCTCCCTGGTACGCATTTCTCTTGCCAAATAACTCCGTATACCTGTAGCGCTGCTGTCTGCCGTGCAACTTTGATAGGAAGGACAGGTAGATTAATTGCAGGAGCGCTACAATCAGCAGAGCACTGAGCACCACTTTAAACACGGAGCATTTTTTAGAGAAATGCATTCCAGAAGATCGTCTCTTAGGATGTTTATTTTAGTACACTATATATTATTGTGCACGGGAAGCCACCTGTGACCTTTAACAATTTTCGGTAGTTAGCTATGATCGACTAATAAGACGATATTTAGATGCCTAGGTAGAAAGACTGGATTTCACTATTTACGTCATCTGGCTAGCAGTTAATATCCTCATCTACTGCTACAATCGATCGCTGATTTAAGGTTCACTTACGAACACGTCTCCCCCATAGCCGTAAACGCTTTTAAAAGCTCTACTCATTTCAGCAGAAGACGGCATTTCCACACACACAACATCAAACGCATTCGGCACGAAAGCACTGATCTACCTTGCGGCTCATTGGGCGCATGTCTATGTGCTGTGCAACTTTACCGTAAAATGTAGAATACATAAGCACCAAGGAATCTGGTTACCGTACACCTCCTTAAACTATAAGAACGAAAAAAACACAGGCGGACTTGAAGCTATTTTCACAATGCATATAATGCGGTATGAACAATTACATAACTTGCTTTGATATCACTACAATTTTGCCAGATTTTTTGGGGGGAAGGAGGAATTATTTAAAAGCATTTCAATATATTCGTCATAGGACGAGGTGGCCGAGTGGTTAAGGCGATGGACTGCTAATCCATTGTGCTCTGCACGCGTGGGTTCGAATCCCATCCTCGTCGGAATTAGTTTTTATTTTCAAGAAAAGTAGACCTTTTTGAATTCGTGTAGAAGATAATGCTATAAACCCTGAAGATAATTTTAATAAATAACGAAACTTTAATTATAATTTTTGACCCTTTCTGCCAGTGGCCGTCAAAGCCCCTAGGCAAATTCACTGCCAGCAACAGAATAGCCAAAATTTCACTTTGTCTGACAATTACATATATTATGATAGAAAATCATAATTATGAGACACTAAATTATAATTATGAGATGATTTAGTATCTCAGAATCACATAATTTCAATTTTTGAATCCATCCATCCGTTTTCTGACACTAATCCTGGTCCGCAGGTTAGCGCCCAGCAGGCACCCTTGATAGATGCCCAAATAATCTCAGCTGGCTCCTTTCAGCTACTTTGGGCGCATCCTTAATGTCCGAACTCCCCATTCTATCTCTATGGCTGAGCCCAGACAGTTTGTGAAGGAAACTCATTTCTGCTACTTCCGTAATCTCATTCTTTCGGCCACTACCTAAAACTCATAACCATAGGTGAAGATAGGAACAAGGCTTGACCTGTAAATGTATAGCTTTGCTTTCACCATATCATTCAATACTCCTAAAGCACCCTCCACATGAACCCCTGAGGTGATATGTTATTTCCAAGTTCACATAACTGGTTAGTCAAACTCCCACAAACCCTCCAGTATCCTTGTGAAGGTGTACAGCTGGTCCAGGGTTCCATAACTAGGATGAAATCCACATTGTTCTTCATGGATGTGAGATTTGACCAACTATATGCTCATTTGAGGGCAACAGCACTTCATCCCTGCTGTAAACAGCATGGGTTATTTCAATTTAGTATCTCATAATGATGACTTGGTATCTCATAATTTCAACTTGCTATCATACTATTTCAACTTACTTGATGTATTAAGGGGAATCCTAATGGAATTTTAAGCAAAATTGCATATTTTGCAGAGAACTATTATTTACATTTACTCAGAATTGAGCTATAATTGATTTATAATTTATTAGGTTTATCGTACAATTTATCGTACAATTATCGCCTGGAGGGTTGCCATCCAGGATCTCGAGGTGTTTTGTTGTGTGGTGGGTGTGGCGATACCCTGTACCAGTGCAAGATCTGACCTGTTAGATGCCAGCTGGATTTCATTGGCTCTGTACCATACCAGTATTCGGCACAATGGTAATAAGGTTTAATCCAATCTCATCTTGACCATTGGTATGCCTGGACCTTATCCTGCAAGGAGAAACACTTGATCAGAGCATTGTAATTCCTACATCTTTTTAAATAACAATTTTTGTTTAAAAGCAGCTAGAGTACCTTCTTCCCAATTATGGGATTTTTTTTCGTACCCCAGCTATTTGTTAAATTAAAATAGAATGACCCATAAGCTGTATTTTAATTTGTCTTGGTTTAGATTCCACATTTTTATGAAGAGTTATCTTTTATTTGATAAAGATTTTACTTTCTTTAATGTAAAAAAGCAGCATAGTTTGTATAATGATTTTGGTAAGTATAATGGCTACTGCAAAGGGATAACAACCCTGTTTCCTGGTCTCTGAAAATATACACTATATGGACAAAAGTATTTCGACACACCTCTTAATCATTGAATTCAGGTGTTTCATTCAGACCCATTGCTACAAGTGTGTAAAATCAAGCACCTGGCCACACAGTCAGGTTTACAAACATTTGTGAAAAAATGGGTCATTCTCAAGAGCTCAGCAAATTCAAATGTGGTACTGTCATAGGATGCCACCTGTGAAATAAGTCAGTTTATGAAATTTCCTCTCTGCTAGATATTCTACAGTTAACTCTAAGTGGTATTATTGCAACGTGGAAACATTTAGGAACAACGGAAACTCTTCCATTAAGTGGCTGCCCATGTATAGTAACAGAGCAGGGCTGCCGAGGGCATAGTGTGTAAAGGTCACCAATGCTCTGTTGACTCAATAACTGCAGAGTTCCAAACTTCCTTTGACATTGACCCCAGCACAAAAACTGTGTACTGGGAGCTTCATGGAATGGGCTTTCATGGTTCAGCAGCTGAATACAAGCCTTACATCATTAAGCACAATGCCAAGCATCAGATGGAGTGGTGTAGTCTGGCGCAGTGGAAACATGTTCTGTAGAGTGACGAATCACACTTCTCTGTCTGGAAGTCTCATGGATGAGTCTGGGTATGCTGGATGCCAGGAGATTATTACCTGCCTGTAAAGTTTGGTAGAGGAAGGATGATGGTATGGGGTTGTTTTTCAGTGGTTGGGCTAGGGCCTTTAGTTTCAGCATACCAAGACATTGTGGACAATTCTATGCTTCCAACTTTGTAGGTACAGTTTGGAAAAGTGAGTAAATGGTGTGTGTGTGTGCCCTGTGATGGGCTGGCCCCCCGTCCAGGGTTGTTTCCTGCCTCGTGCCCATTGCTTCTGGCATAGCCTCTGGATCCCCTGTGACCCAGTAGGATAAATGGATGGATGTAATACATTATTGTCAGTACTTTCAGAACACAAATTAATTTAGGATATTTCACAATTGAAATTTTGGTAGGACAACGTTGTCATAACAGCACCCACAGAAAACTCTTCAACATGGGCTGAACTTAACAAGCAAAAACAATTTCATAACCAAAAAAGATACTTGGAGACTGTTCATCTTGTTTTGCCTTGCTAAGTTGAATGTGATTGTGTATAGATATTTAAATGAATGCAGTTCCCTCAATATACATCAATACACACATTTTACACAGAGAACACATTTAAAGTTCATATGGTATTTATGCAGCAATATCTTTACAGGCCTTTTTTCCTGGCCATGCAATGTTATATTGGGAACTACATTTCATGTGGAACATGTTAAGATGAATTATTGCAAAAAAATACAAAAACAAAGTTACGTTACAATTGCTTTCTTTATTCATAACCAAAAAAAAAGTCTCTAAACACAAATACAGTAAACATGTCGATCTTCAACATAGCAGTTTAATAATTTCCTAAATCCATTCCCACTATGATACCAACACACCCGCTCCTCCCTTAGTCCCACCCCCTCCATTTTCCTGGTTGGACGCTGCAGCTGCTTTCCCTTGCCCTTCCTCTTCTCCCACCAATCGGATATTGTATTTTTCTCGGTACTCGGTCAGTTCCCGCCCTTTGGCCTGCATCTGTGAGTTGAGTGATTCCACTAGCCTTGATATCTACAAAGGAATGAAAAGTTATTATTCTAAGCTCAATACTTTATACAATAAGAGTGCTGGAAGCTCTCTCATTTTAACAGGAAGAGCATTCTATGGGTCATCCTTTCAGGTTCAGGCATTTTGGTCTGCTGTGGATTAACTGGCATGATTGGCTTTTAGCCTGGTGGCAATAATATCCTCTAAAATAGGACAATACCATCTTCTGAGTGCAACAACAGTAGAATTGCATATTGTCTTTTCCCCAGCATGAAGCAAAACTTGATCAAATCATGTAAAAGAGTCATTATCAGTTTGCGTTTGGCTCTCCATTTTGCTTTGATCTTTTTTTCCTATAACATATATAACATACTCATTATGACACGAGGTGTGTCGGTTTAACAAAAACGATTTAGATCAAAACTAGAGATCATTTTAAATTTCTCATTATAAGGAGAATGGGTTTATTTTTATTTTATAATTTATATTATATCATGTTGGCAACATTACACTACTGTAGGCTTTATTTTTTTTATTTACCTGTTCTTCCCTTCTCTTTTTAATGTTTTTGACAGCTGGCTATTAAATCAGGTTTGCTATAAAGGTACTTTATTCATACCCTTGGGGAAATTGAGTCATTTTCACATATCCATTGTTGCTCTTCATGATGGGGAGAGACACAAACATATATACACAAGTAAAAGCAAGGTTTTTTTGTGGGTACATTACATATTTTCCTCAGGGATCAATAAAGTATTCTGAATCTGAAAAGTGCATGGTCAGCTAGTCTCCAGTGATCCAGAGCAGAAAAGCTTCAGGGCTCAATGAGCAGTGAGGGCTCAATCTGTTGTAAATTATTGTCACCCAGCTACACTGCACAATTCCCAGTACAGTAATTATACTGTAGATTATTCAAGGAAGAAATATGATTGTAAAATTAATCTTTATTCAGATGACAGAAATTTACTTCATTCAGTATTTTAACAAAATGAAGTGAACAATAAATTTTATTAAAAATTTAAGTTAATTTCAAAGACTGCGGCATGAGTCTGGCCCTGCTTTGGCTTATCTGTGCCTATTACTGAGACAAACCTGTTCTTTATTGTTCTCCAATGCCGGTAAGACCTCTTTCACAGTCCTTTCCACCAAGACACCGCCAACCAGACGAAAGCACTTCCGAGAAGGATCTACTTCCTTTAAAGTGTCAATTACAAGGCTGAAAGATAACCGACATAATTATTCAAAATTAGGATGTACTGCAGGATTATGTGAATGACCCAACCAAGAAAATTTATAGCATTATTGCAAACTGAAATCCTACACACATCCTGTGCAGGATTCCCCCAAGAATGATACTCATCTGGTCACTGAGTACAAAGGTGATTTAATCAATAACTATTAAAAAGGTTCACATACATTAGTGCTCCAGTATATTCATTGTGAAATACATGGCCTTGAGGAATGAAGATAATTATTTGAAATCTAAATCAAACTAAATCATCCCAGAACTAAATTCCCTCCTATACTGATAAGCTACAAATGGAAATAACTTGTATTTATTGTTCTCATCACTTTTCTCAGTAACTGAGGCTGCTGCTTGACAAAAAGTAACAGATTTTATATACAAGACATGATTTACAAAAACAAGTACTAATCTAAAGTTACAGGTTCTCTTATCCACCAGAATTAAGCAGAATATGCATATTCCTTGCATCAATGAAAAAGTTTACCCTATCTATGAGTCCATTATCCACACTGCAAAAATTAAAAACAAAAAAAGTAATTCTACTACCTAGATACATGTGTTATGTTCGGTGCAACCAATTATTTTTGCTTACTTAGCTGTTATTTTGACATGTTGGTGTCACCTGGCTCCTTAAAGTTAAAGTAACAAATAGACAAACCAATACATACTTAGAGCATGGAAGGCCAGTGATGAATGGTCATGCTGTTGGGAATCAGAAAGGGCACCCCCCAGGCAAGAATCAGAAAGGGCACCTCCTCCGGTCAAACAGAGAGTAACAGAGATGCACACATACCTGTGCTCATTGATCTCCATTTCCAGCTCTGCTGCTTTGGAAGCCATGCTACGCTGTTCCTGACGCATCCGCTGAAATGTGGCCACCACCTGTGTCATACAGACACACGCGCATGCAGGTCAAGAAACTATAAAGAGTTCTCTAGACTGGAAGAAAGATGCAAGGAAGAACACTAGACACAGAAAAAATAGGATACATTTCTACATAAAAATTTCGCTGGGAGAATAAAAAAAACTGTTAAAAATTTTGAACAACAATGACAACAGCTATAATCACAAAGTTCTTTATTTTAAATTATTCCGGCCATACAATTATGTTATTACAACAATACTTGGTTTCAATACATGAATATATTGAATTGTATAATAAAAATCATTTGAGGTAAACTATTAAACTAAATCGTTCCTTGGAAATAGCTCTTAATTAGAGAAAACACATATATAATTCGTAGTAAGTGCTAAACGGTATCCCTTTACATACAGAAAGTTGCCACAATAGGCTCTTGCGCTGAGGTTTATTTGTTCAGGATGGTTACACTTCTCTTGTTTAATTCTCATTTTGCTACATTTGAACATGGCTATTTCCGAATCAATATTTGTGATACTTTAATGTTGTATGTAATGTAATGTAATGTAGCTCTATTTTGCTGCAAGTTTGCTATCGGGCTCTATCACGTGCCCACTGTCAGTCCACGAACACGCAACCGATTAACCAGGCACTCCTGACAACGAAACTGAAAATACCCATTCCATCAAATTTTAATGATTCTAATGCTAAGATGAACCGCAAGAGTACAAGACAATTACCTGCTCCGCAGAAGGGGCAGATTGCTTTCCACCACCTGTGTTACTAGTTTTACTAGCTACCGTGCTACTACTATTGCTCGCCGCCATCTTGAAATGAAGTACACCCTGTTCGAGGACCCCTAATGACAATACGTAGCTGTCTCATTAACTGCCTGCAACAATAGGCTTCACCTAATGGCTTGCTAGATAGTCCTGTTTTCATTTGGATTTTAAATAAATCAAATTCAGACGCAGACAATAATGTTCCATGACATATATGATTATTGAATCGCTTATATAAGTTTTCATAGTTGCCTAGATATCTTTTTATTGGTTAATGATTGGGAAGTTTGTCCTAGAGCAAAGTTCCTGGTTTGCAGTAGTCAGTGGATACTGAGGGCGTACTCGCTATTATTATTTTTATATTTCACATTTGGTAGCTATTGCCTCTTTCTAAACAAGCACCGCTCCCTACGGTTCGGCCGGCGGATAGGTCAGGTTTGCAAAAAACTGGGTGATCTTTGTCGCTCCATGGGACCTGACAGAGGACTTCAGACCGTTAATATTTGTCATTTTAGCACGATCAATGATGATATTCAGTTGTTTTGTATTTGAATTTAAATAGTAGTAAGCGCGAAGGTTCGTGAATAATAAGCTGTAGCACCTGCGAATTACGACTTATCAGACATTGTCAATGCTACTGTTCAAAACTATTTTGCAGCCCCGTGCGTTGTATTTGCGTTATCAGTCAAGTTGGGGTTTTTGCTTAATAAGAAAGTGCAGGTAATTACAGAAGGAAATATTTGCAGCATAATTACTAAGTTTACGCAAGGGTATTTGCTTAACAAAATATTTCGTTTTTAATATGTAATGATTATTAAAGAAGGTCTATTTCGGGGGCAGTGAAATTATCAAAGAATTAAAAATGTGCATTATGAAACCTGTTAATTTATTTATCGATATTATAGTTTGAAATTCTGGTATTTATATATGAATATTATATTTTATACTATAAAATGCTACATTTTATGTTCGCCTAGATCCATTGTTCTAGACCGTATTTACTACTTTTTTTCTTTAAAGACTTTAATCTTTTCTCAGGATGTCCTGTGTCCCATTGGCTGCAATTTGTCAGGTGACCTGTACACCTGATAAGGAAGCCAACTATGCTGCTTGCATGCGATTGGTGGAGAAGGCAAAGGAAGGCGGGGCTAGTATGGTCTTTCTCCCAGAGGGATTTGATTACATCGGATCCAACCAAGAAGAGACGCTGATGCTGTCAGAGAGCCTGCTGGGGAACACCATCTCACGCTACACCCAGCTGGCCAGGTGGGCCGCAGTCATGCACTGTTCACACCTACCTAGGTGGCAGGTGTGTAGTTTTTTGCTAGTTGAAATAAAAAAATCTACACAGTATTTAAGTAATATGTTTCCACTTGCGGTGTAATGGTACGGTTTTCCCACGGTTCAACATATGCCACGGCCGGGACGTAATCAGGATTTTTTAAATAGTTCTAGCCCTTGCAGAAAAAATGCTGAGGATTTGATATTGGTGTTCTCAATAGTAGGTACGAGTGTGTGTCACGGTTTTTGCTAATGGAACGGTTTTGGTATTTTTCTATTTAAGAAGGAACTAAAAACACATAACCCTTTAATAAAACAAAACTTTATTTTTCCATATAACAACTCTTCAGAAAAATGGCAGCAGGACTAACTAGGCCTAGGTTATGTCTCTAAATCAAGGAGAGAAAAACTTTACTACTTAACTTTGATAACCTGTAGGTGCTTTGTCTGTTCTGTTTTAAATTAACAGTATACCTAGTATGTACAGTACCTGTAAAGGCAATATTAAATTAATTTTTGTAGGAAAACTTGGAATACCAAATCACATGTTTCTAAACAGAAATAATTTTATTTGACAAGAATATATACAAAGTGAAGCATATCACTGTTAAATAGCAACCACAGGCAGTCACAGTACAGGTAGATAATGGATATTACAAACTCCACAACCCAAGAGGGTGGTTTTGATACAACAGACCCACAAGTGGTCAAGTCTTTTTAATAATGGAGATGACAGTACTGTACAATTAAACACTTCCGATTAACAGCTATTATCAGTTTAATACTAGCAGCAGTACGGACAAGGAAACAAACCATTCCTCCAACGAAATGCATGCATTCCACGGCAAACATTACGACATGTCACAACATTTACAATTAACATATATATACACGAATACACATTAAATGACACCATTTTAAATTGGTGTGGTACAAGGCATGCTTGACTGCTAACCAGGCCAACTGTATCATATTATGTCAGCCAGCTGTGGACACTGGGAGGGATCACCACTCATAACGTTGTATTGCTGAAACGACATTGATTACTTTTGAAGTACGTACCTACCATTAGCCAGGAGTTGATGATTTTTGCCATCTCTGTTGTATAATAATATGTAAATTCTATCCCTCAAAAATGATGACCCTGTATTTTTTGGGTGAAAAGATAAGTGTTTTGTACTTGCACCAGTACCTATAGGAAAATATCCTAATACCGTGTGCATGTTGAACAGTCAGTGGCGTACTGACCGGTTCAGTAAAATACTGTGTGCCATTGCACCACTAGTTTTCATGTTATTGATTATAGAAAGCTAGCTGAACCTCTTTATAATTTCCATTTATAATATAACTAACCCCATAATATTTTCTGATGTTGTGCTAGGCCAGTGGAGCAGACTGGAGGGAAACATGAATGCATGCATAGACGCCATATGGGAATCTCTTGATAGTTTTTTCCTTTTGCTATTTTCATAGAAAACTGGGTATTTGGCTTTCTCTGGGGGGCTTTCATGAGAGAGGGGAAGACTGGGAGACAGACAGGCGGATCTACAATAGTCACATCATCATTAATGACACGGGTAATCATTTCCGCTGCACATATCGCATATGAATATAATTGAACTGTTACATGCTAATGTCTTTGGCTAAGTACATACTAAATAACTCAGCTTATATGTCCAGTTTGAGCTATATCATCAACTTACTCCCTGCATGGTAAACACCCTGCATTCCTGCAAATGCATGATAAGCTAATTCTCTGTAATAATGCATCAGGGATGGAACTAAAATACAGTAGATGCATGCAGGTAGAGAGGCATGACCTGTGCATTTTAAATGACCAAACTGCTATGAGGAAAAATGCAGTATTTTGGAGTTACACTTTTGTCTCATTATCTTGTTCCCATAGGTAGCATTGTGTCAGTGTACAGAAAGGGCCACCTGTTCGATGTGGAGCTGACAGGAAAAGGTATTTCAATGAAGGAGAGTTCCTTTACTATACCTGGACACAGTCTGATGCCCCCTGTTCAAACCCCAGTTGGAAAGGTTGGTTTTCAAACATCCATCCATCCATTCATTCATTATCAAACATTAATTCTGGTTAGAGTAGTGTGGGGCCTTGGAACCGGTCATAGGCACAAGTCGGGGGTTCACCTTAGTTGGGTTTTCAGTCTGTTGCAGGGAGATTCCAGTTAACTCCATGTCTTGGAGCCACAGGAGGAAATTTGCATCAACTAAGAGAACTTGTGTACTTCATATACACATTATGAAGAATTTCTACAGTTAGGATCCAGTTGTATAAACAGGCCATTCTTTTGGATCGCAGGTTGGCCTGGGTATATGCTATGATCTCCGATTTCCAGAACTCTCTCTGGCTCTCCGGCGGCACGGAGCAGAGATTTTGACCTATCCATCAGCCTTTACTGTGGCAACAGGTGCTGCCCACTGGGAGGTGAGACAGGGACATGATTACCATTTTGGGTGCTGGCTTTTAATTAATTGGTCCAGCGCTGGAAGGCTTTCCTTATATCTTGGATATTTATTTGTACAGGTGGTGTTTTTGTGGACAAACCTGTATTGTGTGTTCCTATTGGTAGGTTCTGCTTCGTGCTCGGGCCATTGAGACCCAGTGTTTTGTCATGGCCGCTGCCCAGGTCGGGTGTCATCATGCCAAACGCAGTTCATATGGTCATGCCTTGGCAGTGGACCCCTGGGGAGAGGTGCTGGGTGACTGTGGAGCAACTGAACCAGGTTTGGCTCTGGTGGAGATCGACCTGCAGAAGCTCAGAGACACCAGGAGGAACATGCCTGTGCAGCAGCATCGGCGAGATACAATGTTCTACTACAGTCTGGACTGAGAAGAAAGTGCCACAGAAAATCAGCTGACTCTGTGCATGACTCTGTGCATTATTTTGTGAATCACAAAACACCTCACACATGGTTGTGGTGTCAGACTGTCCCAGAAAGTTGTTTATTCTAGTCTTGTGTTTGTATCATTGTAGATTGTTAATCAGTGATTAATAAACAACAATGAATCAATTATGTTGACTGTGATTACACCACATTGATTTAATTTACTGTCATGAAGAAAACTTTTCACTTATGGGAGATTCAAAATGGAGATTTTGCTGCATTTATGAACATATTCACTGCTGCTTATTAGTAAAGACAGTGACTTTTGGTAAATAAGACATGGGAGACGATATTTTTGTGAATGTGTTAATATAATTCAGTTTCCGCTTAAGCTGTGCACTCTCCTGCAAGTTACATATTTCAGTATATGAATGTGCTGTTTTTTTTTCAGTTGGTTTTCCACATGTAGAATATTCTTGTTTGGTGCCTTTTCATTATTAAAAACTCAAACTAGGAAAATACACATGACTTTAGACGGATCTTCACGGATGTCTGGAACATTCCAAAATTCTACAGCACTTGGAACTCTGTTTTTTCTCTGGTTTTCTATATGAAGCCAATAAATTTATTCATAAGTGTTATAACAGGAATTACACATGGTTCCCAGGTGCCTGTCAATTATAACTACAGAAAAACAAGTGTTTTTAATTATTTTCTCCTAGCGAAGCTGTGCCACTTGAAGCCGGTTCCAGGTTCCATGACCCTGGTTAGCAGTTGGGTGATTATACAGAAATAAAATCCATATTTCAGTTTAGTTTTATGATCTTTGATATAAAGCTACTGGTATTTGGCTCAAGAATTTTTTACAGAGCTGTGGGAATTTTCACACATTTACTGTCAGTGACTCCTAATCTATCGTGCTTTGTGATGGCTATTGATCTTATTATTATTATTATTGCAAAAATCACTCATTTTTCATCTATATTGTAGCATATTTGTATTTAATTTTTGACTTATACATGTGCTTGTTGTACTTTTTCATGTCAGTTTGGATGCCATTAAAAAGGCCCATTAGTAATATGAAACGATGTGACGCTACCTTTACGTCAAGATATCTCAGCAACACCTTAATAACCAAAGACCATATTATGTTTGTCATGATCCGCCCGTCCAAGCCTTGTGTGTGCCACACCCCCCTCATTATCTCGTGTAAATTCCTGATTGTGATCACCTGTTGTCTATCAGTGTCTTTCATATTTAGTCTGGGTCTAAGTCAGTCTCCCCAGGTCGGTCATTGACGTTACCTGTGAGTGTTGTGCTGTCCCGCATCTGTCTGCAATAAACCCCATTTCCTGCACCTATCACTGACTCCCATGCCTGCTTACCTGCTCGTCAACCCCAAGACCGTAACAATCTTCATGACATTATGATCTAGCTTTAGTAACAATTGATCGATTTTGAAATATAGGTTTTTTTGTTATTGAATTTAAAAAATATTAATTAGTATAGTAATTATACATATGGGGATGGCATATTCAATCTATAGAGCTGGACAATAGCTTCAGGAAATATTTGGACCATTTCTGTGCAGCTTACATTAAGGTAAATATAGCCAGTCAAAGTCATAGCCCCCCCCCCCCCCCCCCCCAAAAGTTGAAACTTTGTTTGTTTAAATCTCCCTCAAAATTGATCCCAGACACACCCAATTTCAGTTTCATGAGTTACTCATGTAACCAAATCAGCATGCCAAGTTTAGTTAAAATCTGTGATGGTGAGGTCCGAAAGTGTGATGATTTGACACGGAATGACCAACATGCTGTTTTTAATTGTTTTTAATTTTGGGGTGCTTATCTCATGAAGTGAACCAAGTAAAAGGTCAATATTTTATACACAAATAGTACACAAAAATATATGTTTTGTTATTTAAAATGGACTTGTTAACCTGTGCCCTTGATAAACCTACCAGTTAAGTTATAGGCTTGTCATTTCTTTATTAGTGGGTCAATTTAAGAATTCTGCAGGGGGTCAAATACTTATTTCCCTCACTGTATGAAAACACTTTCAGTCATTTTTTTTGTTACCCAGGGTTCAGGAAAAGCACTATATATCAAGGTTTTTTTTAATAAACGAGAAACAATTCGGAGCTATGGAAGAAAAGTAATTTACACGCCCAATTTAATCAAAATCAAAGATTGTCATGCAAAAACTAAAATGGAATGACCCATCTGTTTTTTTCTTTATATTTTACATAATTTTACATTAATGCCCATACTTAGCTCACGTACATATAAAGGCTGGGGGATATCTTAATGTAAGTATTTATGATGAATCCAACTTAAATTAACTATGTAAATCAAAATTTTAAATAATCCTGTAATAAATCTGCCCCCCTGTGATGTAAAGAATGTTCGTGGAGGGCGAGAGAGATGGCGCTACATTACAAAGGCATCACTTTCTTTTTGCGGCCAGCTGTACAAAGACTCTGTGGTACCTCCACAGTCCTGCATTGTATCAACACAAGTTCCAAAACAGTAGGAGCTTTCACGGCCATGAGTCGAAAGAGGGGCTACAGCTTCGCGGAAGTTGCCCTTTCCCCCGATTCCCAAAACGCTTTTATGAACATGATGGCTCCCCGACCCCAGGCCGACGACGACGGCGCCGCCGTGGATAACGATGAGGAGCTGCTGAACTCGGTCAGCGAGATCACGGAGCATCTCGGCAGGAACATCTCGGTGGTGTTGGAGACGGCGCTGTCCGAGATCAGGAAGATGGTCAGCGTCAGGATACGGGTGCTCAAAATGGAGCTCCGCGAGAAATCGGACGAGATCGAAGCGCTCAAGGCGAGACTGGAGGCGGCTGAGAGGGACTGCAGAGATCCGCCTCCCTTTCGGAAATCTGATTTCCATCCGGGTGCCAAATTTACCAACAATGACCCAAAGAAAACGAAAGCAGGTGCCCCTGGCATCAAAAAGGAGAACATTGACGCCATCTGTAACTATTTAATGAAAGATAAAAACTCCCGGAGCGGCGCTGAATTGGAGATCGAACAGAATAATGTGCCACCGCCGGCCAGCGACCGGGAGCCGCAGCCGCACGGCTCCGTCAGTCTGTGGACAGACGAGGAGCCGGGAGAAGGCGAGAACGACTCGGCATCCGAGGATATATTTAACATGCTGCCTTCGGGAAGCAAACGCATTTATGACTACGAGTGGATGTCAGGAATGGAGTACGCGGCTGAGCTGAAAGGTGGCCGGCTCCAGCGCATGGGCACACTTATGAAATAATGTAGTGCGGTGGGAGCTGCACATTTCTAGGATGTCTCTTTAGTGTATTTTTTTTATGACCCGATGTCTCATACTTGTACGTAAAATCACACCAAATACACAACATGCTTGATTTATATTATCCTGTAAAAGAGTAATCTGCATTTACCCGCCTCTATGGGTGTTCTGTACTCCCTTCAGGTGTGAGGGAGCCAAAATGTGAAAGTGGCACACCTGTAAATGAGGGTGACATGGAGGAACGAGACTCGGATGGGGGAAGGCGTGCTCTGAGCCAGCCCCAGGGTCCTGCGGCCCACGCACACAGCTCGGATTTCCCTGCTGAAAGCCAGGATTCCCCTGGAGTGGAGGGTACGGGTGATGTGGATGAGCGCATGGACATGATAGACACAGGTGGGCATGCTGCTTAGAAACCACGTGACTAAATTTGAGGAGTGAATCATAAATCAAATGTGACATTGCTCATTTTTACCAGATTGCCTCTGTTTCTTCCATACTATCTCCAGGTCAGCAATTTCCTGCTCATACTTACCTCTGCCCACTCTGCGGAACCTTCTGTCCCGATGCCTTGTTTCTGGAGGAGCACTTGAAGTTGATGCACGTGGACAGCAACACCCAGGCATTGCCGTCTGCATCCAGCTCGTCTTCATCGCTGGGTGAGGCCAGTGTGGGCCCCCGGAAAGGCGAAGGGGAGGAGAGAACAGCAGCAAGGGCTTCTCGAGAGAAGAAGGGGGCGGGGGGCTACGAGTGTGCCGATTGTGGCCGGCACTTCAACTATTTGGGCAACTTGCGGCAACACCAACGCATCCACACAGGGGAGAAGCCGTTCATTTGCCCTGAGTGTGGAGAGCGCTTCCGCCACGCTGCCCGCCTCAAGAGCCACAGGCTGGGCCACAGTGGTGCGCAGAGCCCCTTCCCCTGCCCTCAGTGTGGCAAGGGCTTCCCGGTGCTGTCTGGCCTGAAGCGCCACCAGCGGGTGCACACTGGGGAGAGCCCCTACGCCTGCCCGCAGTGTGGCCGGCGCTTTAAGGAGCTGGGCAACCTGTATACCCACCAGCGCATCCACAGCGGGGCCACGCCCTACTGCTGCCAGCAGTGCGGACGCAGCTTCCGGCACCTGGGCACTTACAAAAGCCACCGCTGTACTCCAGCCCAGTGACGTCTGCTCACTGCGAGTACCTGATGTGGAGAGTATGCCGGTGGCCAGTGGACAGTTGGTAGGTCCTTTAACTGGAGGGAGCAGCTGGCTGTCACCGGAAACAGCATTTTCTTTGGTGGAAACTGGAATCAGTTCAAATCACTTCCTTCATCCACACATTTGTAAGCATTTTGGCCAAGTGGTACACTTTTAGGAATGGTCTGAATGTTTCTCCTGAATTTCTGTAATTTACCTCATGTATGACTCAATATCAATTGACATATAAGGTAGCAAAGCAGTTTTGATCAGCAGAATTTGTTTAAATTTCAGTGATTTCTTCACCTCTTCCTAGGTTTTACTTGTTAAAATCCTCATAGACATAGGCTAATTCGGATGCATCCATTAAACTGAGCTGTTCCCTCTCTGAAGATCATTTACAATTCAGTTATTATTCTGTAAACTGGACTTTGACCTCTGTATTTTTCTGGTGGTGGCACTTCCATCACGTTTTCTAAAGATAGTGGGTAGAAACCAGTGGAAACCATGTACCTATCATGAACAAAGAGTTCATGTTGGTGAGCTCTTTGATGTTGCAATGTCACTATTAAGCTTCAGTGTAATGTGCATGAGCTGCTGTTTTAATAAGCCTTAGTGTAGCTGCACACACATGCATGTTAACACTCTTGGATTTGGTTTTCCCTTTTTACAAGGTCATATTACTCTTACATTTCACACAAATGAGGATACTTCTGGTAAAATGGACTAAATCTTATGACCTTGGTCAATAATAATCCACATTTACACTGTCTGGTTCCCTTGCACATGATGAGCACACTCTAAACCAGGGGTAGCTAATCTTATCTGAAAAGGGCTGGTATCTATGCAGGCTTTTGGGATAACCTTTATGCCAGCTGTTCAAACCCAGGTGTGAGAACTCTTCAGCCAATCAGTCCTCTAATTAGTAATCTAATTAGGGAGTTGCAGCAAAACCTGCATGCACAATTGCCCCTTCTGGGTAAGATTGACCACCCTTGCTCTATGCCAATGCATTTTTACAATTTTGTTCTTGTATACAGTTCAAGTGTCATGAAACATATGCTACCAAATGAGTCTATGTAGCTGCCTCCTCCCAGTGGACAAATTGAGTCATTGCAACACTTAGGTGTTCTAAGAATAGGACGCGGAGACTGGAATACCTGCCTATTGGAATAATACCAGATTGTTACTTTAAGTAATATCACAGTCAGATTTGCAAGCTACATTGTGTTTTGTTCTGTGTATCTGACTTACAAAAAAATCTGGTTACAGTCAAAATGTTATTTCTTCAGTTGAATTTGCTCTCAGTTTTTGATATGGGGTCAGAATATGGAGACTAGAAAAACATTAAGGCCCATTTTCAAAGCTAACTCCTCTTTCATATTGCTTTTATAAATTGGTGCAGTCAGCTAGTAAATGTGATGTGTTTGTTCATGGTCATTTGACATTACTTTTTCTGTTTAAGGTCAAAAACCAAGTGAGAATGATCTCAATTCAAATGACATTTCAGGATGATTCTTCGCAGTCAGCTTTGTGTGACTTTCTGAAAAGAATCACTGGTAAAAGTGGTGGATGTGACATGCTAATAAGTGACATGCTATGACACTAATAAACAAAATGCTGCGTATTTGTTGGTTTTTTGTTGTGTGGCTGTACAGAGCGAATCTGATCACTGGCCACAAAAGGCACTCAGTCTGTTTCTCAACCCGGTCCTCACCTACTTCTTTAGTCTGTCTATCCCACACCCATGAAAACTAGTAAAGGAAACTGACAGGTAATTTACAACACTTCATCTTGAAATTCAGGATCATTGTCTCTTAAGACACCAATACTAATCGCAAACCTTACTTTTCATGGTACTTCCTTGAACTAATTGTCCAGCAGTTAAGAGCTGCCAGTTTGTGCTTGACACTTCATTCCACAGTTGTCTAATACAAAATAGTTAGTTATGAGGCAGGCAGGCACTGCTGCCAGCCTATTGTGGCATTATGATTGTATTTCATCCTGTCTAAAACCACTCATGTTCTGATATATGTGTGTTTCACAAGAACTAAGCGGTAGCTGTTTTCACTGATGAGATTCTGTATTACACTCATTACTCACAAATCTCATAGTCTCACCAGCAAATTTACATCATACACAACCTCAAATGTCAAGCAGTTTCAGTGCTGCAGACTAATTTGAAAGCAGATTGGAATTGTATTGTTAAGTACAACTGAATTTGAGTCCCAACTATTTTCTCTAGAATTTTAGACATTTAACATAATAATACTAGTTGGTGCTGTTGATTCACCCTTATTTGTTAAACGAGCAATTGTCTTAAATATGCAATGAGAGTTATTTTTTTGTTATGTCTATAATTTTATTCCTTGACCTGTGTTTCCCCATTTGTGGCATTTCAGGCTTTGCCAGCCTGAATGCTTTTAATCATGCTGAGTTCCATTTGTCCTGTAATCTGAGAAACTCCTCTACATGATACCAGGTGTAATCATTAATTATGGGGAGTGTCTGGTTCTTCTGACTACCTTGGCTTTTAAACAAGCTATTTTTTCCTGAACCTAACAATTGGAGTTTTGTATTTTCATTAACCTTGTACTCAAAATGAAGTTTGCACAATTCATCAGTCATTAGCAGTATTAAATTGTGCTGTGTTGTAATAATCCTTTAGAACATAAGAACATAAGAACTATACAAACGAGAGGAGGCCATTCGGCCCATCAAGCTCGCTTGGGAAGAACTT
>JABFEB020000002.1:15791511-15802194 GCA_019775895.2 Stomatorhinus ivindoensis | reverse complement strand
TTGTTGCCTGGGCCTCAGTCTTGTCACTTGATGTTCAGTCTTGTTGCCTGGACCTCAGTCTTGTCACTTGGTGTTCAGTCTTGTTGCGTGGGCCTCAGTCTTGTCACTTGATGTTCAGTATTGTTGCCTGGGCCTCAGTCTTGTCACTTGGTGTTCAGTCTTGTTGCCTGGGCTTCAGTCTTGTCACTTGGTGTTCAGTCTTGTTGCCTGGGCCTCAGTCTTGTCACTTGATGTTCAGTCTTGTTGCCTGGACCTCAGTCTTGTCAGTTGATGTTCAGTCTTGTTGCCTGGGCCTCAGTATTGTCACTTGGTGTTCAGTCTTGTTGCCTGGGCCTCAGTCTTGTCACTTGATGTTCAGTCTTGTTGCCTGGACCTCAGTCTTGTCACTTGGTGTTCAGTCTTGTTGTCTGGGCTTCAGTCTTGTCACTTGGTGTTCAGTCATGTTGCGTGGGCCTCAGTCTTGTTACTTGATGTTCAGTCTTGTTGCCTGGACCTCAGTCTTGTCACTTGGTGTTCAGTCTTGTTGCCTGGGCCTCAGTATTGTCACTTGGTGTTCAGTCTTGTTGCGTGGGCCTCAGTCTTGTCACTTGATGTTCAGTATTGTTGCCTGGGCCTCAGTCTTGTCTCTTGATGTTCAGTCTTGTTGCCTGGACCTCAGTCATGTCACTTGATGTTCAGTCTTGTTGCCTGGGCCTCAGTCTTGTCACTTGATGTTCAGTCTTGTTGCCTGGACCTCAGTCTTGTCACTTGATGTTCAGTCTTGTTGCCTGGGCCTCAGTATTGTCACTTGGTGTTCAGTCTTGTTGCGTGGGCCTCAGTATTGTCACTTGCTGTTCAGTCTTGTTGTGTGGGCCTCCGTCTTGTCACTTGATGTTCAGTATTGTTGCCTGGGCCTCAGTCTTGTCACTTGATGTTCAGTCTTGTTGCCTGGGCCTCAGTCTTGTCACTTGGTGTTCAGTCTTGTTGCCTGGGCCTCAGTCTTGTCACTTGGTGTTCAGTCTTGTTGCTTGGGGTTAATTGACGCAGCTCTGGACTCAGTCTTGTTGTTCGGGCTTAGCCAAAACCCCACAAATATACAGCTGGGGTGGGATTCAAACCCCCAAACCCCACAAATATAGAGGTGGGGTGGAATCCAAACCCCCAAACATCACAAATACAGACCTGGGGTGGGATTCAGTCCCCCACCTTTACAAATTCAGAACAAGGTTGGATTCAAACCTCTAACAACAGTGTCATCCTGTTAAGTTGATCTCATTTTATTCAGAAAAATTAATGTCTTTGCTTTTTCTGTCCTTCCTCTTGTCCGTTATAATGATTTATGTAATATCCCCCATCAAACATAAAAATTATTATTATTATAATTATTATCATTATTATTATTGTGAAGTGACATTTTAAAAATAACAACACATTGACATCCATCCTCTAACATTAAAATATACCGTAAAGACATGTCTTTTTCTGAACACTCAGAAATCCCACAGCACCCAGAATTCTCATTTTCCATTGTTGGATTTCAAGCCATTATATGAATGTATCAATGTTGCAGCAGAAACATATCTGGGGCCCGCTGTATCGATTGCAACTGCAAGTGAGAATTAGTACCTTTTTTCATACTACTTCCATTCAACAATTTTGCATGAACAGTAAGCTTTGTGCTGATTTCACCCAAACAGAATTATCATGAAGAAAAAATCAAGCCTACCAAATGGCCATCTATAAAGAAATAGGCATTTTAAGTGCATGCTTTTATGTATTGTGCATTGTGGCGTTCTGTGAAATTTAGTGAAATATTCACTGAGCCTTTATCAAACTTAAAAGACATCTTTTTTAATGGATTAGACTTATAAGGATATGGTCCTTGTCAAAGGCATCATAGGGCACAAGGCTGGGGTACACCCTGGGTGGGATACCAGTCCATCACAGGGCATTTATACACGCACACACACACACACACACCTACACACACACACACACACACACTGTGGGCAATATGATGATGCCAACTAATTCATCTTCATGTCTGGATTGTGAGAGGAACCCATAGTACCCACAGCATGGAAAACTCCATTGTGTCCCTCAGCACTGTAGGCGTGAGGCATCAGTAATGATCACTGAGCCAAAATGCCACCCTCCTACACAGGATGATAAAAAATGAAAAAGGATCATACAGCATCAGGGCGGCAAAACAATGTAATACGTTTCTGAAAACAAGCAAATCCCATTAATGCTCTGTAATATATACATGCATACTTTCAGAAAGTTTACTGCCATTTATTGTTGGTTGTGGAAAAAATTACAAGATAAAATAAGCTTTGTTTTGTGACGGTGCTTTTAAAGTTGACTCTCATGTCCTCATGTCTAATAGAAAAATTGTTGTTTATTTTATTTCATTTTTATCCAGATGCCTCCTTCTGAGATTGATTGGGAGAGAAAAATAGCATACACTAAAAATCCACTGTACAATATATTGCATTTCTATCATATTACATTTTCCTTCTCTGTCTAGTTCTTTGTAGTCTTAAGATTTCTAGACAAACTCATTATAAATTGAAGAAAAACATTTATCGCTTAAGACTGTGCTGACTTTAAGGTGAATAGAAACATGTTATTTGTGTCAAATATGTAACACATTATTTATATCCATTTCCAGTAGACAGTAGATGAAAACTTAGCATGTTTTGAAAGTGAAAAGCACAGACTTAAGTCCTAGTGAATATTTGATTTCAACCCTCTTAGACACTTCCAAACCAATAATTAACTGGGTTTACATCTATGCCTCTGAAACATCCCAGGGGGCGCTGCAGGCCATGGCAACAGCAGATGTAGGGGAACTGTCCTCCTGGAGTTGGCAGGAATCATTCCGAGCCTGGTAGAATGCAGGGAATTTTTGGAGATCTCCCAGAATCCGTGCCGACCTGCAGAATCAAGTGTTGAAAATTCTTCTAAACCACCAAAAGTGATGTGTTGGCATGAATCTTGTAGCTTCTCAGAGTCTAATGCGCCACTATTTTTATTTTCTTATTTCATATGAGGAGATGACTATTCCTAAAAGACCAAGCTTAGCATCCACAAATCAGAAGTAAAGCCACAGCATTGAAGACAATTACATGAAGACATGCTGCATAAAATACACGTCTAAGAAACTGATTCATCAAGTTCTATGCACTTGTGATTATCATTGTAACTCATATGTAATCATTAACACCTTTTACAGCTAGCAAAGAACATGTAGGGGAGGCTTACTTAGCACTATATTAAGATTTATAATTTCACAAGTCAGCCTCAAAGATTTTCGCACACTATTCATCAGATCTCATTCTTACTCTTTGCACCCATTGCTTTCTTTGGAATTTTTGCAAGGTCTGTTTGCACATAACAATTAAAGATTTTAATTATACCGATGAAATTCGGCTTGGAGCATTACAAACATGTTCTCAAGTCCTTTCAAGAAGGTAAATTGTCACTGGTTTGGAGAGAAAGTACATCTTTCTCCAAGGCTATTCTACAGTTAGGTCCCTGGCAGGACCTGAGGCCACTGTCCTGTGCTCTCCAAATGAACTCCTGGCCCTTTTTGTTAAAAAAATACTTACCCCCTTTAAAATTCCTTTACTCTTCTATTATCACTGACTCCTTCCAGGACCACCAGCTTAAATCTGGGATTTAGGAGGGTCCACTTTGTCTCCAGAGCCACTGATCCAATAGTAACAGTCAGATGTGGTTTTATTGCGTGGCCTGATGCCGCATCGGGTACCATACACAATGCCCAGTACCACCAATGCCAGCACAACGATGAGGAGGGGCACTAGCAATGCCACAAGCAACCAGGTGTTGTCTTTATGTTGTGTGTTATTCTTCTTTGTAAACTCTTCAGTGTGTGTGGTAGGGAAGATAAGACTAAGAGTGGAGGCTGGTGGCGAAGCTGTCTGCCAGTCTGAGTTTGCTGTCTCAGGCCTGTCATTGTCTCCGCTGTGTAATTTGGTTCCTTGTGGTATGTCGCTCTCCTCTGCGCTGGCAGACATTATGAAGTTAGGGAAGGAAGTCAAAGGGTTGTCTGTGATTTCAGTCTGAAACCAGTAGGGGAAGGATGGGCCAGCTGGAGAAGATGTTTGAGGGTATGGCGTCCGATCTCCACTATCAGATTCATCCCAGCTTGGGGTGTCATCATTTGGCCTGCTGGTTTTTTCATCTTGTAGGAGCTCAGTCAGCTCCTTCAGGTTGGGAGCCGGCAGCTTGGGTTCATCTGTCCACCAAGCCAAAGCTGGAGTTTCAGTCAGCCAGTCTTCCTCTGGCCACTGTGGCCAAATGAAGTCTGGAATCTGTGATAGGCCAGCGTCCCATGGCAGATAAGAGGTTGTGGTACTAGAGAGCTCCTCAGTCTCGGAGATGGGTTTACAGGAGTAGTTGTCCAATTGCAAAACTTGTCCTTCCTCACAATGGCATTCAAAGCCACCCTCATAATTTACACACATCTGCTGGCAGGTGCCCGGTATCTGGCACTCGTCGGTGTCCTGGCAGCGGCTGAGATCCTCAGGCACAGGGGAGAAGCCAGGCTCGCAGTGGCAGATATAGGAGCCAGCGGTATTCTGACAGGCGTACTCACAGAGATTATCCAGGCACTCGTCCACGTCTACACAATCGCCGGTCTCATCAAAGTGATAGCCTTCAAAGCAATGACACTGGAAGGAGCCTGGAGTGTTGACACAGAGCTGGGGACAGGGGCTCTGCTGGCATTCGTCTTCATCCACACAGCTGTGATTATCCGATGCCAGCAGGTATCCCTCCATACACGTGCATAGGTACCCTTCAGAGCTGGGCACACATTTAAAATCACATTGCACATACTGGCAATCATTACCTGGAGAGCATGTGAGCCCGTCGTCTTCTAAAATGTAGCCACTGTCACACTCACAGTAATATTGGGTGCCTGCATTCTTACAGGTGTGTTGGCATCCTCCGTTGTCTCGCTGGCACAAGTCTGGTAATTCCTCGGAACAAAAAGAACTGTTTTTGGACCAGATCACTTTCTCATGATTCCTCAGGATACAGAAAGCTGTCTGGTCTGGCACAGTGCTGGCCGGACAGGGGATGGTGGCCAGCGAGCCTAAAGGCACGTGAGTGATCTGGGTGCTGAGAAAGTCAAAGGGGGTGGAGTACTGTACAGGGCCCCCTCCCTCAGCCTGGATGGGTGGGCACATCCCCTTGTAGGCATAGTGGCACAGGAATGCATCCACAGGTTCTGAGCATGTGGCGTCCTCCCATTTGAAGTTCCTGTAGCTCTCGCTAGGGGCAGTGCTGTAGCTCATGTGTACACAGCGTGGCGAGGAACACCTTTCAGGTGCATCCCCCTGCAGCCAGTTGGTGTACTTGGTGTCCTGGTCACCGGTGGTCCAAGTGAATCCTCGGAGCGGGTGGGTGCTGGAGCACTGGCGCGGCTGCCTCTGCAGACCGATCCACACTCGCACCCGGGCATGCCTCTCCCGCAGCTGCACACCTGAAAAGAGCTTCCGTAGCTCTGCCGCCTCCTCCGGGTGGATCAGTGTAGCCAGACTTCCATTCTTTTGCCTGCAGCTCCTCCACGATTCCAAGAAAGTCTTGGGCTGAAAGTAAAGCGCATAGCAACCCTGCTCATTGCAGAGGACGTCCTGCTCTTGCAGGCGCTGGCCTAAAGCACAGGCAGCCCAGAGTGCACAGAACACCAACAGCACACTGCCTGACAGAGTATCACACAGCATTTTACATAGAAAGCAGAGCCCCCGGCAATGAGCACCTCACACTCGATTCTGCCCTCTTACTCAGTCTAACTCCAGCTTTACTCCCTCAGACCCGGTGCTCCCATTTGCCGTCTGACTCCCTCTCCTCTGATCTCTCGCCTGCTCTCTGAGCTCTCAGTTGGGGTAAGAACTTGCAGCTTACTCCTGGACTACTGAGTGAGAGAAAAGGGAGGAGGCATGGGAGGGAACACAAGACTGTTATTGCAAGGGGGGTGGGGGCAAATGGAAGCGTCTGTGTAACGGAGAGAAGGTATATTGTTGGTTTAATGAACGCTGGCATATGGTTTTCATACATCTGTAATTAAAAGGGTTTGGGTCCCACGCTGCCCAGCACTCCGGGGCACATTGCATCATGACACTGCGGTTTTCATATATACCCTTGTTTTAGATGGGAAGGATGAACATAAGTATATATGAACCTTCAATGTAGTTTTCTTTCATTTGAAGACTCAGGTGATTTTTAATAACCAATAATCCACAATATCTAATAGGGCGGTATTTAGAGATGAATGGATATGGAGTTTGACTATCCTGTTACATTATTTTTACATATGAAGTTTTTGTATCTAAAGTAACAGCAAAAAAAAAAAAACTAGGAAAAATGGCCAGGGGACCTTATTGAATTCCTTGTATTTGTATCTTATTTAGCATTTAACAGAGTGGTTAATCACAACAAATAGCTTGGAATGTAATTAATTCATACTGTCAATATTTATATATTATCAAATATATTGTCAAGTGACATTCAGCTAAGTGTGAAATGCAACTTTATGGGTTTACCTAAAGTAGTTGAGTAAAAAATAATATATAACTATAAAAGCTCAGTGATATATAATGAGGGTCAATTACAATAAAACTAGATAAGAAATTATGTTAGATAACTAGATAAAACTAGATAAAAAATTATCAATAGTTCGGCAAACACAAATGATACATTCTTTGATTTAGGATTTCAAATTAAATTTCCCTGCTTATCTGCAGCCACTGGTAAATAAAAGTTGAGATTTATTCAAAGCTGCTGTAAGAATCATACAACCAATATGTTTACTTCAAAAACTTTTTCTAATTTTTTTTTTAATGTATTAAAGCAATGTATTTTTAGTATTGTATCCAGCAGCCCTTTACTCACAATGAATTAGAAACGCAAATGATCCATCAACTTTAAAAAACTTGTATATTTCCAGTACAGTACTTATGCAATCAACCATCACAAAAGAGCTTGTTTCCTCCTGAGGATTCCAACCTCTGTATCACCTTCTAACAGCTTGGAGTTCCTCCCCAGCCCAGCAGATGGGCCACAGTAGTGTGGCATCCACACTGGAAATCCACATAAATAGGGCAAATTTAAGAGATGGGGGCAATGGAACCTCATGGGGAAAAGCAAAGGTATAAGAATGTCAAAGCATCATATTTTCAGGACTATTCCTGTGAAAACCAGAGCAAGTCCATTTATGGTCACAGTGTTATCTTTATACTTTCACTAAGCGTATAGTTAAAATAAGAATTCCAATGCATTTATAGGTCTGAATCATATAGCTGGTAAAGCATTATCAGAAAAAAATAGTTGGATCAAAATCCATTCTTGTATGGTTTAGATTACCCCCTTCTTTCGAATATACTATGCTATTTGTGATATTCCAGTTAAAACAACAAAGGGGCAATGAGGACAGAGGAAAAGAAACAGGGCTGTGTGCAGATGGAATTTTGAGCTGCTCTTTTTCCTGATGTCCTGCAGAGATGATGGTGCTTGGTCACCAATGTCCTCGGGATGCCTGGAGACCAAGGTTCGCAAGGTCACCTTTGGGGTTATCCCTCTGTTATGTCTGTGCGTGAAGATTCTGAGCCATGCAGAAAACAGCGAATCACAAAGAGAACAAATGGAGCTTTGCTGCACAAGTAACAGAATTATATGCTAACCTGATGGAATGTGTATGACAGATTCTTCTTCTGGACACTAAACTGTAGATGTTACACTACAGACTTCTGCTCCATTTAGGATAGAAGCACTATAGAAGATCTTGCACGTATGTTCCACTACAGACAAGATTTTTCATAATAGTTTAAGCCAAAAAAGAAACAGTAAAAGCAATTCTACAAACAAAAACATCAGGCAATCAAATCAGTCTCAAATAATTCTGTATGCCATCAACATTGATATACTGCTTAGACTATTGTTTTTGAAATCCATTAAGGTTTGAATTTACTTCCCTCATCATAATAGCCAAGCTGGCCTTGAGTCCATATCAGTGGTGCATAAATGCACATCACTCTCTGACACTGTTACCAGTATCACAGAGTCTATGGAATAGACTAACCCTACACTAATCCTCAGCTGCAATTCTTTCGTATGGTTGGGGGGGGGGGCAGATGACTCCCTTTATTCTCCCACATCTGAAGTGACTTCAAGTGGTTCTAGTTAGAGATCTTCTGTTCACTAAATTTACAAACGGTTTTGTTTTCTGCAGGAGGGCAGACATCATCAAAACACTAATTATATATTGTGATATATAGCTTTTTTGGATTATATTTCTGTTAATAATATAAATGTTTGCGATTTGATTTATCATTACATTACATTACATGAGTGTATTGGTGTCTACGATGATAGCAGGAGAGCACAAATAAGGATGAGTTAACAAAACCAACAGTGCTTTGGCTTGCTAATTTATGTCACAGACCTCTGGTTATAACAAACAGCTCTGCCATGGAAACATTACATTTAAATTTCATTCCAGGTTAGCAGACACTAATATAAAGTGACACACAATTCAGGCCAACCAGTCCTTGGTGAACAAGTCAGGTTAAGGATCTTGTTCAAAGGTAGCATCATCTTTTATGATATTTTACACCGATAAGCTAACTTTACTGAAAAAATTGTCAGCTTATATGAAGGCTGATGAACACAGGGTGCAAGATTCCATCCACAATTTGTAAATATAAGGTGATATTGACTAATGGACATTGATAATTGTGTTAGAATGCCAACCCAAAAGAAACGACAGACAGAGAAAGCAACCAATGACTCTTTAACAAAACTAAATATCTGTGTCAGCCTTCTCCTTAGTGCCATATGAATTCTGTCTAATCTCCAAATGTAAATCATGCAAAAGAAAAAAATAACACAAAATATGGCCACATACAATGCAAGCGCTTGATATGTAAACTGTGTAAATTTATGCGTGGCCCTTTTCATAATCCGTGCATAGCATACATCTGTGGTGCTTTTCATAATCCGTGCATAGCATACATCTGTGGTCCTTTGCTTGCCAAGGCTTTGTGTTTAGGTCTACAGCTCCTCCCCTGTGGTGAACTTTCCCCAACTCCCACCAAACACACTCAAGTGAACCTGGCTTTCACTAGCAGCAGCCTGCCTCTAAATAAAAGCCCTACTGGAGTGCCTGAGAAGTCAGATGGGAGTGTTCAATCACCTGCCCAGGGGACCAGCACTTAGGCTGAGGCCAAAGATAGAAAGAAGCACGGTGAGTTTGAAACATGGGTCTGTACTGTTCTGGAAGCTCTGTTTTGACTTGCGGCCTGTACTTACTTGCCATATGACATTCAGACTAAGTGCTACTAGAGGCTGTTTGTTAGGAGCAGAGAGGCCTCAAAGACCGCAAAGGCCAGACATAACAGGTACATTTACTATAGCTGAAGGTTGTCAGACTAATGAAATCCATGTAAGTTAACTAACAGATGTCATCTACAGGTGAGTAATATGCAGTATGTACAATCATCTTAAGCAGTCAAGGAAAATTAAATCTAAATTACCATGTGTCACGATTGCTTGGGCAAGCGCACTGAAAAGATGGTGGTTGGGGTTTAACCTCAAAGAAACATGACTTATATTCCCAACTCCCCTCACATTCCCCCAGAGCCCCACTCCGGAGCGCTCTACAGTAAATAAGCACAGGAAGTGTGACTGGCTGGGAAAGCCTCCGAGAGCGATGACTCCTCACTGACCCTGCACAGCTGCCCCAGCCACAGAGCAGGCAGCTATCATACCCATATACAAGTGCAGCCAAAGGTGTGTCTGCTTTCATGGGCTCCCCCTCAAACACACAACTTAAAACACAGACGGAACTCAAATAATTCATTTAATTTGAAAGTCTTTCTGTGAACATTCTGATTTCATCGTGTGAAGAAATCACACTATGAAAGGAAATTGCAACCAGGACAGTTTTTAAGAGCTGGGATTGGAAGAAGGCCGATTCACTTACAATAAACCACAAAAAAACAAACAAGAAGCATAAATAAAACAGACATAAAACTTCTGGAACTCATTTGTACTGAACAGCATGAAAATTATGAGGAAAAACCAAACAAGTTGTGGATATGCGTCTTGGGAGTGAGATGAACATTTTCGTTGAAGTTACTCGAGTAAAGGAAATGGACCGTTAGAATTGTCCCTAGACAGAGAACAAAGGACAGGTGTACCTGAAGGAACCATCCCTTTTGACTCTCTGGAGAAAGACTTAATATATATACTTAACACAGACACCATCGCATAACAATGAGAAAAATGAAGAATTCAACAGGATGACTCCAGGGCACATCTAGATAACTACAATAATCCAACTGCATTTCAAGTGATGCCATAATCTCAGTCAGTCACAGAATGAAAGCATGACAGGAGAATGAGAAGAGGTAGGCTTCATTCAGTAGCAGCACCATGAATGCAGTGCAAGCATCCATTGCCACTACAACCCAACTAGGGTTGCTGGAGCCTTACCCAAGAACAGGGGGCACAGGGGGAATAGGAACCAGGAATGAATCCAGGACCTTCTTGCTGTGAGGCAGCAGCGCTAACCACTGAGGTTTTGCTTATGAGGTTATTACACATTGTTGACATTTTGGTCCCCAAATGTGATCTATGGGTTCAGGGTTGTGGGGATCCAGATCCTATCCCAAA
>JABFEB020000002.1:15735130-15753611 GCA_019775895.2 Stomatorhinus ivindoensis | reverse complement strand
GGTAGGCGTGTTAACAAACTGAGTAAAAAAACAATCCTGTACTAATTCCACCATCTCCAGTTCATTTTCAGAAGAGCATGAAATCAATGCTCCAGGTCCAGAGAGTAAAAGTTTCAACCAATTGGTTGAGACAAAATCCTGGTCTGGACTTTTACTCTCTGGACCTGAATTACCCAACTCAGCTTGTATCTATGTGGTTGCTAGATATCCGCACATTGCCTGTGGTTTGCTCACCTAATAATACTCCATCATCTATTCTGCACACATTCTTAGAAAAGCTTCTCTACAGTAGTATTCCCTAATGTAGTGTCTCTGTCTGTCACAGCACATTGCAGACCCCCAGTGAGCCGGAAGAGACAGTATAGCTCTCTGTTGGGATGTCAGGGTACAAGATAAAAAGCGATATCCCAGTAAGCAAGCTATGAATTCCTGCATGGCTACCAGCACATGTCTGAAGTCCTGTTGGGGTCTGTCTCATCTTGTCCTGTCCTTCGTGTCTCTTCCCCGTTTGGCCAGCAGGTGTCACTCCTTGTCAAATCCTTGTGTGTTTCTCCTGCATTCCTGCCTGCCATGGGCTGAGTGTGTGGCTCCAATTGAAATTGCTGGTTGCAGATTCAAGGCTGCCTTAATGCTAGCCTCATTTGTTTTTCTTTTTGTGCATTTGACTTTGTGCTATGTTCCTGCATGTTGATTGCTCTGTTCCCTTGCCTGTTCTTGCTCCCAGTGTGGCCTTGATCCTGCACCTTGTTTCCTTGTTGTTTCTTGTAATTAGTTATTGTTTTCCCCATTTTGCTTTTTGACCCCTCATGGTCCTATTGTTTGTAGTTTTACCCAGTGTATTTAGTTTCTTTAATAAGCCCCGTTGTGTCTCAGAGCCGCTGATGGATCATCCCTTTTTCCCACCTAATTTATGGCTGCCTCATGCCCCGCCGCCTTGACAAGTCCAGCTCAGAGTGAGAGGAAGGTCGGGTTTGTACACAGGCACGCACACAAACTCTGCAAAAACTATGATTCTAAGCTAGGTGTCCTTAACCCAGGACTTCTAAACATAAGCAAAACAGAGTTACATTATTATTATTTGTTATTATTAGTACTAGTAAGATTCCCCTTACATTGCATAATAGGTAAGAAATAAATGGATGTAGAGAAGAAACATGTTTACAATTTAAAGTATGCTGTAAGTATGTATGTGAAGGGTTCAATGGGGCTAATCCCACAATGAATTAAAACAATTTGACAAATTCAAATAAGAAGAAGGATGTTCAGCTTCAGCCACCAGCTCTTGTGGTTGGCAGTGGGCAATTTTTCTGGTTCTTTCCTTTCTTCTCCATCGTCACCACATTGCCAATTGATGTGGACACCTTCACACTGCCTGCTTCTACATCATTTATGTTGAGGTGTTCCACTAATAATTTGTACACTTTAGTTTCAGTAATGTCCCAATTAACAGCATTCAGCTGGAATTCACTGTCTACAACATCTCCATATCCATAAATTCCAATTCAATCACTGAATAAACCCCTCTCTGCAGTCTCCTCCAATTTGACTTCTCCAGTTTCTATTCCTACAATTTAAAATTTACCGTTACTTTCATTTACATCATTAAGCTCAAACTGGCAGCCTGTCTTGGTGGTCGTCTGCAGGCTTTATGGAGACTGTCCTTTCATTTAACACAAAAACCTCCAACCCATGCATGTCTAAGCCCTCACCTCCCCAGGCTGGTTGGTCGGAGGAGTTGCTGGGGAGCACTCTTCTTTTACACCCCAGAAGATGATTTGTCCCAGGCTGCTGAATACACATCATCCATCCAGCTAACTGCCTTGGCAATTGCCTTTCGGGTGTGTGACCCTGGTCAGAGGGTGAGGCCAAGCATGCTTGGTGGGTGTTATCCCTTAGCTCTCAGCATGAGAAACACAAGGTGTGGTATGTGAGCATGTGAAAAGGCTGAAATGTGTGTGTCTCACAGTGAATGCATGACACCTGAGAGCCCTGTTTGTGTTGCTCTTGGAATTATTCATTGAGTATTTTTCCAGCTTTTCACGGACAGTTCATGCTGTTTGCTATTAAGTGCTGTCCGCATTTACAGGCCCTGAGCAGTAAAAGCCAGCACAGCATCTCTTACACCTTGATGACTCCATGTTTCAGGTGAGGCTGCACATTGATGTTTCACAAAACAAAGCAAAACTTGGTGATAAAAATGTTTCTAAGAAATTCTATAGACAGGGGTTGACCTGAGGCAGGGGATACCCTATAAACACATTCACACAAAACACAAGCTATTGGTAATTTAGAGACACTGATCCTCCTGACCACATATGAGAAGCGAACCACATGAACACAGGACCATTCTGTAAATACCACACAGACAGAGACCCACAGGTGACAAACAAACCCACAGATAACATAGTAACATAATCACAGCAACTGAGTTAGTGGCCAATAGCACTTTATATGTCAGAATTGTTATCTTGCAGTTTAATTCTGGAGAGATGTTGGTAGGATCTATGGGTTTCTAAGGGACTGAGTCTTTAATCTGTTTGACAGTTCTGTAAACCAAAAACATTCTGACATATTATAGAGGTCTCTGCCTCCTCTGTGCCTGCCACCCCCCCCCCCCCCAGACCATTATATTAACAGCTATTTATAGCCCAAGGTCACCAATTCCCTGCACTTACTTACTTAGAAAGCCACAAAGGATGATGAAAGCAATTAAGGTAAAAATGATGCATGCCTGTTTAAAGGCATGCCTTTTCATCAGGACAAATGATCTGTAAATATTTGGGATATTAAAACCTGATATTTACTGATATGTATCCTTAAACTGTCAGCTTGTTTACCATCTGGTTTTAATATTCACTGAATGGACAGCCAAGGAGCGAGATGACTGAACAGATACTGCCACCATAAGAAACGTACATCTAGATAGATGTGCATCTAGAACCGTGAAGGTCTGTGGAGACTTTCTGGATGAGCGGGGCCAACTCTAACATGCACTGCACGTCATGAGACCGATCTGCTCAGGCTTAGCATAGTGGCAGTGATATGTCAGTCACATGAGAGCCTCAGCAACAAAAACACTGAGAAAACAGTCAGGCATTATCAAAAAAAATGTGCCATTCATGGACACAACTTTTGATTCTTTTTTATTATAGATTATATATTTATTGTATGTACAGATAACAATCATATTGAAACTCAACAGTGAGAATAGCGCATACAATCAGCCAGAGAAGATGCCAGAAACTATCAGGTTGGTGCCCAGTATTAATGTGTGTTTATTTTGGCAAGGAAGAGCAACAGAGACACTTACAAACATGGAAAAATCCTTCTTTTGCTTTATTTCTGAAAAGGAATACTGATTACAAAGTAAGGTCCCATTTCATAATCATATTAATCACCCCCCCCACCCCAAGTCCCCCTCAGCCACACGTCTTTGCCCCTTCTTGTAACATTACCATCCTCCACACATCCAAATGCCGAAAACAATAAAATGATTTATATAGAAAGAAATATCAACAGTAGTCAGAAAGGGGGCAGGTATGCAAACATTGCACAGGTGTTTGTTTATCTTGTGTGTTTATCTAAACGTCACAGACAGCTCATGAAAATTAGGACTGGAGAACAGCCAGAATGCTACGTCGCTCTGCGCTGACACAGCCCACTTTGCTGTGTCGTTCTGTCTGTAGATTCTGCAGCCCGTCTGCTTTCACATTTCCTGCTCCATCGGAAGCACGTGGCTGGCCTCCATAGTGACTCAGCACTTCAGCTCCTCCTTCACAGAAATGTGAGTACAGGTTAACCTCTGTTTCTGACCAAACGCTTCCAGTGCTTCACTGGAAATCTATTTAATGAGTTTAAAGCAATTAAGAAACCTTTGCACAGGCCAGCACATTGGCCATTGTATTTATGCACTTCTTCAAAAGAGCACAGCAGATCACACATCTGAGGCAAAGGAAAGGCCTTACTGATTCTCCAATCTTCAACATGTCTCACACCGCTTATCATGTGAAAGGTGACCAAGAAAAAGAATAATTTTTCCATGGTCAGGCTTGTAACAGAATATCTTTTTTTTTCACCTGCAAAGCCACAGGGTAGACCAAAAACGTGGCATATCCCAGTGCTTTGACCATTCAAGATTTCTTGATCTTTTCTCATTTGTCAGGCTGAACAAATGGGCCTGAGAGATGTCACCCGATAGCCAACAAAGACAGTTCACGTGTCTCCATCCTTTCATTTCGAGAGACAGTTGTCTGACTAACAGCTCTCGACATGGAGCGCATAGGACTGCTCCGCATTTCTCTGTTTATCTAGCGTGCTGTGCTTTTACAGATTGCATGTTGATGTTCTCTGCCGATCCTGGATAACCGAGGGGGGCAGAAGGCCTCGGAGAGACACAGTAGCCCCTTTCAGTGCCCTTTGTAAACAGAAGAGCAGCAGAGAATGCCGTGGTTATGAGGTGAGCACTCGACAGAACACTACGCTGACTGATGGCTGAGAACCCATCCTTGTGAGGTACCAGCAAGCACCATAGGTCTCACCAGGCACACAAAGTACCAAACAATACAACAGGAAAGGCAGAAAGAACCAAACCCCCATTCTACAGTAAGTCAGCAATCATGTGTCTACACAAGCAATCTAGATTAAAAAAATTAAATAGAAAAGCCATGATACACAAATGATAAGAACCCCATTCTGTTTTCTTTGTTTACAGCTACCTGTACAGGATCTTCCCAGTGTCTTCCCATTCATGCCATCTAGGCTAGCATCAGTCCACTGTGTGTGTGTGTGTGTGTGCGTGTCTGTCTGTCTCAGGAAGAGAAACAGTGAGAGCTTGACAGCAAAAGCCAAAAGCTGAAATCCAAATGCAGATGTCCAGTCATGGAAAGATTAAACACCCTGAAATGGTGAGAGCAGTTCCCACACTCTGGGAATGAACAGCTGTGTTTTACTGGTGCATCAAAGAAAGAGGCCAGACCACTGAGCCAGGGCTGGAATGACTTATTCCAGAAGAGATTCTGACACTGGCAAAGACAATTACTGTAAGACCTCCAACTCTCCCCACCTGCGTCTCAGGAAAAAAAAGACTAAATTTACTAACAACCACTTCACTCCTTACAGCTCTCATTTTTATAACCTCTTTCATGCACACTTCTTAGGGCCCGAGATGGTCCACCAACATCCAGTCCATCCTCTGATCTTCAGGGCCTGTGGTCAAGATAAAATGTCAGTCAGGAGCGTGCCCTCACTCTGTCACTGTCTTCCCTGCCTTTCTTTCGTGGTCCCACCCCCCCAACTCAGTCCCCGCCCCTGCCTTTCTTCATGGCACCCTGAAGGGTGAATGGAAGCGGCAGAGTTAGGACCAGTGAAAGGAGAGGGCCCCTAGCAGCAACCTCCCCCAGACGGCCTCACAGGGGTGCTCTCGATCTTAAGATTGGGTTTGTCTCCGCCGGAAGTGGCACCAGGTCCCATGCGCTTTTTAATCTCAGCCGCCATGGTCATGAAAGCTTGCTCCACGTTGGTAGCATTCTTGGCGCTTGTCTCCAAGAAGGGAATGGCCAGCGAGTCTGCAAACTCCTACCAAGAGACCGTGAACATGTTTGAAAACAAGCACATTTCAGACCAAAACAATACCAGCTCCTCAAAAATACAACATATTTTGTAAGGTGAGTATTTATCCACTATAGAGGAACAACTTTGAGAAAATTAATTAATGGTATCTGTAGGCATGCAGACCATGTTCATCCCTGAGACTAACCTTGGCTGTTGTGTAGTCCACCACTTTCTTGGTTGTAAGGTCACATTTGTTGCCTACAAGGAGCTTATTGACATTTTCACTAGCATAGCGATCTATCTCCTGTAGCCACTGCTTAACGTTGCTGTAGGACTCCTGCAGATACGAAGAAAATCCTAAATATAGCTTGTATCTGGGCAGCATTTTTGCCAAGGTATACTCTACACAAATTATAATATTTACACAAATTATAATATTTAGTTATCACTCTCACAAAAATATAACATCACAAATGTGTTCTTCCTTCATTACTTCACTTTGATATACCAAAAATGATCAACATGAAATGCAGCAGAGCGTTCGTTTTATGCTACAGTCTACCTATTACACCAATCTGGAACTGGAACACATTGAACATACTCAAGTCAAAATACAAATCAATTGCAATATTTTCTCTACAGTTAATGATGCAGAGTGGAGACTGGAACCTGACCACACAGCTATTTGAGAGCCAAGTCACTGTTGTGGTGTCAACCAATTTGCATCTCCCCTGTGAATCCAACTGCTTAAGATCACAAGGGTTATCCATTCCTACATTATCATTGTTCTCTCCTTTATGGTCAAATATTAAATGCATTCTGTTTTCTCTTCCAGCATCCACTTGGGGCTACCAGCCTACAATCTTTAAGTCTCTAAAGAAAGGACCCAGGCAGTGGTCAAAATGAGCATGCCCTCAAACCTGATACGTGCAAAACAACATCAGGTATTTTTAAAACAATTGTATTTTGCTAATTATTTTCAAGCAAATATCACTAAGTAACTTGGGTCTCCTTTTTATAAGCTGGAAACATTAAGATGCCCTTTGACAAACAGCGTCAAATTATGACAACTACAAATGATAAATCTGCAGCATATAATGCATGGGTTGGGAATAAGGTATGTATGTGATGCATGGCAAAGCTAAAAGCCTCTATCCCAGTGAATCTTTCAAAATATATGTGGAGCAACACACGCGGCAGGGCAAATTGATAACTAAGAAAACGCTGTCACTGTTCAATGTCTTAGAGTTCCTTTTTCACAGGTCAGTTTTCAACTCCCAGCAATGTTTTCCAGCTTCATCTAAATCAGCTGGCTTCATCATACTTCTGGCTATGTATTCAGTGTGGGAAATTCACCCGTGTATTCACAAATTCACAAAGTTGAAGGTCTGCCTTGAAAAAAATATAAACTGACCAGTGCCTCCACATTTCAACTTAGGCAGCAGCTGCAAAAACATATTCACCATTAAGCTACTGTAACCATTGTGACCTGGAGTGAAGAAATCAATCACAAAAAGTTTACTGGACACATTTGCAGCCAAATGTGCCTCGAGGTTCACTAGATGCCAACAAGGCCTCAGTTTCATGCAGTGTCATGATGGAAAAAACACCACCTTAATGTAAGGCTGAGAATATAATGGTGCCACCAGAGATGACGCGCAAGCTGGTTATGCATGTCTAATGTATAGAGTGCAGCCCCTGACCTGGTCTGTGACATCATAAACCACAATGATGCCGTGAGCTCCTCGGTAGTAACTTGAGGTGATGGTGCGAAACCTCTCCTGGCCAGCAGTGTCCCACTATGGAAGAGAGACTAGCCATCAGTCAGCAGCTCCTGTCAATGCAGTGCCATCATTCTCAGCCCATGCAGGACAAAAGCACTCAGTGGCATGCAGATGGTAACACTGTGTCCACACTTTTTTGTTGGATTTCAGTGTACTGTAATAACAATTTACAGGTCATAAATGATGTTTGTTATATGTGCAAAACATCTTGAATGTAATTCTGCTGGTTAATGATATTGTACAAGTTTTGCCAAAGAAACACAACTGTTTGTATGAAACCTTAAGTTAGTAATTTAATACTATAGTTCAGCATTAACACTGAGGATAATAAATGTTCACACTGCTACATTGTCATTTAAAAGAACACAGAAATGAGTCTCCTTTTCCATCCTTCATCCACACTACCCGAGAGTTTTCAGTGTTTTTTTTTTTAAAACACTCTCATGTATACTTCTGAATACTCCATTTGGGAGTTGCAGTGTGGAGGAGTGATAAGTGAGACTTAAGAAAATACAGACTCTAAAGTTGTCCTAATTTGTCCCTGCTCGTCACATGGCCCTTCCCTGATTTGATTACGCCTTCTCATTGTCTGACTGGTCACTCTACACAAAAGTAAACAGTATTCCAACATGGCAGATATGGCAGTTAAACAGTGTGTTAGTGTTGACTGCTACATATTTCCACAAAAAGAAAGTAATTCACTGGCCGCCGAGGAGATGCATGCATGCCCAATGCAGGCTAATATATACGTTTTCGCTCAGTACTGTGGCTGTCTCTCATCCACTTCACTTACAATCTGCAGCTTTATAGTCTTGCCATCCAGCTCAATGGTGCGGATCTTGAAGTCCACTCCAATAGTGCTGATGTAACTCTCTGTGTAAGTATCATCCTAAAAACAGACAGACACTCAAGCACACAACCATGGGGAAAATCAATATGCACCATGGACCATAGTACAACAATATAGTCTAGTCAATCCAAAGTGAAACTGTCACTACTTTGTGGATTCTATGATCATTTTAACTGTCATGAAAATCCAGCTGTACTGGGGTTTCTTTGCTTTATTGTTTCTTTGCAAATTGGTTAGCTGTGGCCAACAGAAACATGGAAATCACACACCACTGTACTTGTTCAGTTATAAATTACAAGAACCATCCCAGTTTAATTCATAAATGACCACTGCATCACCATCTTGGATTTTGATTCAATTAAAAATGTGAATTACATATATTTTGCAGAGTTCAGGAGGGTTTTTTTTTCATTTTTTTTTATCTCCATGTGTTGTTTCAGTGATCCTATTTTATCCTTTAAATGTATATATATATTTTTGTTTGAAAACAAGTAAAGAATACTTTATTCCCAATTAAGTGAAAAGAACCCCCCCCCCAAAAAAAAACAATAATAATAATTGCATTTCTTTATAAATTTGTATTATTTTGGGGTGCTTATCCAATGAAGGGAACCAAGTAACAGGTCAATGTCTTATATAAAAGTAGTAAACATACATACACTCACTGAGCACTTTATTAGGAACACATACTGGGTAGGGCCTTCCTTTGCTCTCAAAACAACCTCAATTTTACATGGCATGGATTCCATTAAATATTGGTAATATTCCTTTGAGATTTGATCCAGGCTGACATGATTGCGCTATACTATTTGCAGATTTTTCAGCAGCACTTTCATTTGCAAATCCCCTTTTCCACCACATCTTTAAGGTGTTTACTGGATTCACATCCAGTGACTAGGAAGGCCACTGAATTCATATTTATGTTCATGAAAGCAGTTTGAGACGACCTGTGCTATGTGACATGGTGCAGTATCGTCCTAGATGTAGCCAGTAAAAGATGGGCAAATTGTGACATACAAGCAACGATTGATTGTAGAGCTGTCACAATTGCTCTATTAAACTCGATTACTCGGTAACTAAGAAGCATCGATTAAAATTTTCCTTTTCAATTATATGGCGATATGGCAGTAGACAAAGCATGCAGGATAAGGGTGCAAACAGAGTGAAAACAACATTAGTGTAAAAGCACTTCACATTAAAAGTAAATGATTTCAGTTGTCTGTAAGTACAATGGTACCTCGGCTCATGAAATTAATTCATTCAAGGACTCATTTCGCAAACTGAATCATTTTTTCCCATTTGAAATGATGTGAATACAAATAATTCACTCAAATAATATGTTTACAGAAGGCAATACACAACTGAGCATATGCTTATTGGCAGGCTGGTCGCTCGAAAGATGCCAAAACACGGAAGGGAACCACAAAACACCCACCCCCACCCCCCAAAAAAACTAAACAATTAACAAGGACTGAGTAACAGTCAAAAACAAAACAGTAATTTCAAAAATGTGATATATTTTTTTTTAATTATACTGTAAATTATTTTCATATGCCTAAAATTCTTATGACGTTGTATGGTGATTGTCACGACCCGCCCGTCAGAGCCTCCTGTGTGCCACGCCCCCTCGTTACCTCATGTTCTACCCTAATGGAACCCACCTGTTGTCAATCGTCCTCATCTGTTTTGGTTTCGGTCTTGTCAGTCTTTAGTATTTAGTCCACGTCTCTGTACGTGTTGTCAGATCCGTCATTTTGTTTGCGAGTTAGCTTTGTTAGTTTGTCTGTTTTGCTTCGTTGGTTAGTTTCGTTTCGTTCCTGAGAATAAACCCTTTGTTTGCGACTACGCTGCCTTCAGCCTGCTTTTCTGCCCGTCCGACCGGCAGTCTTCTTCTTCCACTCTAAACTTACACATGCACTGACTGGAAAGTAGACTACAGTCTTACCCTCCTACCCCCAGACTTCCTTCTATCAACTGTGCAATATGCAATATCTAAATAGTATTGATAACTGTGCAATATCTGTATACTGTAAATATCATTGCTCTGTGTACAACACATAATACTCAATGCACATGATAATAATTACTGTGTAATACTTAATGTGCAGTAACACACGCTGCATATTAATATATTTAAAAACCTTATTTAGTTATTCTTCCATATGTATATAGCGCTGCTGAACTTTTTGCACTATTTATTTATTGTTTGTTGTGTGTTCTACATACATGTTTGCACTGGAGGAGCTGCTTTTAATGCCATTGTACATGTGTATAGTGACAATAAAATACATTCTATTCTATTGTTTGTACTGTAAGCAACCAATACGTAATTGCCACTATGTGTGAATGGAGAATATAACAGAAATAGGAGTTACTTAATTAATGTTATTAATGAAGTACTGTAATTTTATGTATAGGTATGTGACTGTTAAAAACCATCATAAACATGTTTATTAATCACTGAAAGGTACTGATACAACGGAACGTTCTGTCTCTTTCTTTTTTCAGATATTTGAACTCTGAAGAGATATAGTAAAGACATACATCTCCAAATATCCATCTGTGCTTAGAAAATTGAACTTTGAACCACATATTGTTCAAAGTATGAACTGGCAGCAGAGCAGGGCAGGCCATGAAGAAACACTGCATATACAGTAATTGCTCCGTTGTGAGGAAACCCGGTAAGATATGAAGATTAATAAGGAAAAACTAGGCAATGCCACATATTTTACTATACATTTTGTATATTTACCGCAAACTTAAATTAAAATTTGCACAGATCATATTTAATACGCACTTGGATGAGGCTTATTTATGTCAAACCTGGTCCATGCTTTACAGGTAAAAATTACATGAACGTAAAATTAAAACATGCAGGTAACAATATGCATTCAATAACGTAGATAATGGATATGTTAGTAGTTTATACAGTTTTATACTGGGCTTGAACTCCGAAATTCAGTCCCACTCTAGTGAAATAATGAACTTCTTCATTGAAATTTTCTCAGATTTTAAGCTTCATTGGTTATGATTAAAAGCCTTAATATTATCATATGGAAACTAACGTTAATGCATTAACATAATGCATTACACACTGAACCCTTAGTCTGCCCTAGGTATACCTTAGTTCTGAAATACCTTTTTAACACGTACATTTGTACGTGAAAAGTTGAACTTGTGAAATATAGTTAAATATTGTGAAATAATATATTATTTTATAATTGTTTAATGAAAATCAACGTTATTAGAAAATACAATTTTAAAGTTATACATAGAAAATAAACATTATGAAATAATACCTGTTATGGAATTATTTAAAAATAAAACGACATCAATTATTGAAATATTTATTTATCCATTTATAGATATTTTATTTATTTAATTTTGAGTATAACAGCGTCCTCTAGCCCTACATACATTTCAGGGGGTTTGGTCATCCTATAATGTGCAAATAGTTTTCGAATTTTTCTTCTCCTTATTTTAATGTTCGGCAGACTAAGCATACGGAAGAGATTTATGTGCTTACTGCGCATAAGTGAGATCAGAGCAGACGCATGAGAAGAGGCACGTTAATGCCAGGTGTGAACGGGCGTATTTAGCGTTGCTTACTTGTGATCTGATCACCCAGGACTTATGTTACTGTAATACCAGGTGTGAATAGGACCTATATCTCATTTTATATATCGATATGCCGTAAACATTCAGTATATTGTCTAGCCATAGCCTCAGGAAATAATCAAGATTCATCAGACCAGACCATGGTCTCCAGGTTAGGTGTCTCCAGCTGTCCTGTTTTGATGAACCTGTGCCCACTGCAGTCTCAGCTTTCATTTTCTGCCTGACAGGAGTGGAACCTGACATGATCTTCTGCATTCTGAGATGTTTTTCTGCGCACCATAGTTGTGCAGAGAAATTATCCGATTTACCAAACCAGTCTGGCTGTTGTCCTCTGACCTCCCACATGAACAAAGCGTTTCTGTCTGCAAAACTGCCACTTACTAGATGTTTTTTGTTTTTCACACCATTATGAGTAAACTCTACAGACTGTTGTGTTTCAAAATACTGGGAGATCAGTTATCACAGAATACTCAAACCAGCCCATCTGGCACCAAAAATCACGCCAAGGTCAAACTCAGAGATCCCATGTTTTACCCATCGTAGTGTTTGATGTGAACATGAATCTGAAGGTCCTGATCAGTATCTGTATGGTTTTATGCACTGCACTGTAGCCAGACTGATTAGTTAATTGCATGAATAATCAGGTGTACGGGTACTCCTAATAACGTGCTCAATGAGTGTACTGTATGCATTTCATTATAAAAACAAAATTAGTTACTCCAAGCCTTTCAATGTTATTTAATAACTAAACATAGTAAAAAAAAATGCAGTTCATAAGATGAACTTTGACCTTCAAAAAAGTATTCTATTACAGCTTTACAATTTCCAGTATAACACACATGTCTAATTTCATCCAAATCAAAAATGGAAATTTGAATTAAAATGGAATGACCCACACGTTACTGTCATGATCCGCACGTGCAAGCCTCGTGTGCCACGCCCCCCTCGTTACCTCGTGTCAAGTCCCGATGGTGAACATCTGTTGTCTATCAGTGCTTGCTTGTCTTGAGTATTTAGTCTGCGTCTGATTCAGTCTCCCCCAGATCTGTCATTGATGTTGCCCGTGACATTACTCGGAAGTCCTGTTTTGTCCTGCGTTTATCCCGATTAAACCCTGCTTCCCGTCCTGATCACTGCCTCCCTTGCCTGCTTGCCCGCCCGTACGCACGCACCGCGATAGTTTCAAGTATAAATTAGTACAGGAAGACAGACATTGTTTTCGTGCCATTCCTATCAAAACATAAATGACCAACCATTAGGTCATAGCTGTAGCCAGAGGGAGATGGTACAGGTACAGAATGTAAAAATCCAGACCAAGGTTTCAACCAGTTGAGGATAATGAGTGACAGCACAGAATACTCAACTAGCTGGTTGAAAAAAAATCTTGGTCTGGATTTTTACATTCTGGACCTGAACTATCTACCCCTCCCTGTAACATACAAAACCAAATCTATTAATACAAATTCATTGCTACTAATATTAGGGCTGGGCAATATAGCAAAATATTTTATCACAATCATTTTTCCATGTTAGCTGATTCAGATAATTATAATGAGAAATGTTATAATTATTTTCAACAATAATTTGATATTTGAGGTTATATTTATTCTTAAAATTCCCTTAGGAATCCCCTTAAACATGGAAATGCAAAGTGAAATTTTATTTCAATAAATGAATCATATAATAATGTAAATTTTGTACTAGGGGGTAACACGAGTAATGTGCCAATAGTAATATTTATTGCAGAGGTTTTTTCTCTGACCACCTCGCTGCTTGATGTGGGGGGAGGGTTTGACATTGCTGGTAGAGCTGCCACCTGCCTCATGCCAATAGATAAAAAGAATGAATATGGGACGCAACTGAAAGTTGCCACAGTGATTGCTGGTGTCTATGACTGTAACCTCTTGTGTTTTGTATGTTCTCCTGGAAGGCATTGCTTTGAGTGATGAAATTAATTAGAAGTATTTCCAGATTTATTTGGCACAAGGGATCAGCAGAGATAATACACAGCACCAATCTGTCGGGTGTCCTGGGCTTCATCAACATGGCAAATTACCACCACAGCAGAATATTTGCTTTATCCACAGTATCTCCTTTTCAAATAGATGTTGTGGCTGCTGACACCAATAAGGGTTGCTCTGAGGGAGCGCTTTTCTCTCCCATGACTCATGGGTAATACCAGAACAGTGGTATATGAGCTGCTCTGTTAACTCAATAAACCTTACCATGCATTTGTTGTGCGGAGGCTGTCCATTCCCAAAACACTGTGACTGCCGGCAGGCCAAGTTATTTATTTACCTGCTCTCCCGGTGAATTGCACTTTTATTTTGACTGTTGTCTTTCAGCTCCCTATCTGCCCTACTCTCTTGTAAAGTGACCTTGTTACTTGTTATATTGATATTTGAGAAAAATATATTGTGATAATTATCATGACTGTTTTATCATCCAGCCCTAGCTAATAATTATAAATCCATATGCAACAGCACTGGATCATTCTGGCACATCTCAACAAATGGTCCACGCTCAACCACCTCAGAATAGAACCATTTTGTAGCATTTTGTTTGCCCCTGGGCCAATATGAAAGATCCAAAGTTTCTCTACTCTAACTTAGAGGTGGGCGATAAATCAATTTTATTGATTAATTCGAATTTACAGTTCATAGCGATGTGTTTTTATGAAAATCGATTTTATTGCTTATTTTACACGTGAGCGGCAAAAGCGGAACTAATGCGACGCATCATTCTTCATCGGGCACATTAGCCCGGGGCTCCCAAATACTGTAGCGGGTTCACAAACAACATGGTCTGGTTTTGCGCCATTGGATACAGACCAGACAAGTCCTCCTTGCAAAGTCTGTTTAAAAACTGTTGCAACCAAAGGAAGCAGCACAACAAATCTGTTCCAGCACCTAAAGCAGAGGCACACAGCGGAGTGGGAGAAGTGCAGCTCCCAGCAAAATGAAAATACACACAGCACCAGCACAACATCCAAAGTTGAGTAAGCAACCATCCCTGACACATTTTTGAACTGTGTGCCATATGATAAAAATGGGGCATGGTGGAAGGCGATAACATATGCTGTCACGATGTATATTACAAAAGATATGGTGCCCATACATACTGTGGAAAAGCTGGGATTCATTAACATGCTAAAAGTTTTTACTAGTTTCTAAAAGTGTTTACAATGGCGTGGTTTGCCATCTTACTTACACTTTAAAGTTAAATAAATAAATAGAGTTAAAACTTGTTTTGAACTATTTGTCATCTGTAGTTTGATTTTGAGTATGGGGAGGGGGAAATCGTGTAAAATCGAAAATCGGATTTATTTAAAAAAAAAAAAAATCGGAGATTTTATTTTTAGGCCATATCGCCCAGCTCTACCCTAACTCATATAGTTTAAAGGTCACATTGGCTTGAAATTCAATTAGATTTTTCCTTCGTACGCAAAAATGCTGGGTTGGCCATTTTCAGATATTTTTGCAACGGCATCTGAAAACTCCCAGGCATCTCAAAAATTCCAAATATGCATTTATTTAGCTTGTAGCATGTACCCAACTGAAGATAAAAAATTCTCTCTCTAATCTGTCAAGAGGCCTATAATCTCAAGGGGTAATAAAATATTGTCACTTTCATTGTGTCATTTGAAAGTTCTAGGTTCCCTTTACAACAGATAAAAAACAGAATGGTATTTCTGTTTTAAGGGATTATTGAGCTTCAAATTGTCAATTAAAACCCTTAGACTCAATAAAAATCTTTTAGCGAATGAAAGAAAATCTCACTGTATTTCAAGCCAGTGTAACTAGATGAGGTAAACTAGAGAAATGTTGGATTTTTCATACTGGCCCAGATGCAAACAGATTGCCACAAAATGGTTCAATTATAAAATGGTCTAGCATGTATGATACTAAATATTTGCTGAGTTAAGCCAGAATGACTCCACTGCATTGACTAGTCATTTAATAATTTGGGAGCATTACATATGGTTGGCTATATGGGATTTTGACAAATTACAATTACAAAAATGGAGTAAAAATCAGTTCTTTATAGCTGATGAAAAAGCTGGGGTTTCTAGAATTTCAGAAAAATACACAAACATGAAAACAAAAGTATAATGGAATACCAAATGAAAAATGATAAAATCATAGCACCATTCTTTCCTACACCTAAGTGACAACTGTGGATTCAGCCGTCCAATTGATGCTGATCGATACTATGAATGGGTTTTCAGTTACAATGGTTTCATCAATAAACGTCTGTGCACAGGTCTATTCCTAGACCTTACCCAGGAAGTGTATCTGATTAAATTCAGCATTATAATCAAAATTATTATGACTTACTCTGAATCTGAGATGCTGAACAGTCATGCAAAACATTTTAGGTGAGAGATAAAAACGTCATGCTTGTTAGAAGTACTCACAGCAAATCGCAACAAGAGGCAGGATTTGCCCACACCAGAATCACCAATCAAGAGCAACTTGAACAAGTAGTCACTGTAAGAACAGGAAAATTCATGAAAGATATATAATTTTCCCATACAATAAAATAAATAAAGTAAATAAGTAAATAAAAGGTCAAGGTGACTGAAATATAATATATGTCATACACGAACATCACTACGCTGTATTCTGGAATCTTTTAGCAGTGGTGTAACAGGAATTTTACTATGCATGCTCTGTAAACTTATACTAGATCTGGTATTGATGCCAGGTTGCATACGTTGCATTTCATCAGTAAATTACAAAATTACCACATAACCTAAATAGTTCATCACCACCTTCACATAAAACAAGAAGGTATCATGACTTTGTTGCATTTCCTTTACTATATACATATATGAAGCAGTTTAGGCAAGAAGGCACTGGATTTACAGAGATGTCCCAGGGTCCCTAAACAGTAAAATGAAGCAGAATGCAGGTATGTACCTTTGAATTGTGTACTGTGATGGTGTAACTGCCCCCCATCCAGAAATGGAAATTACAGTGATGTCATGTTGACCCTTCAAAAACCTTGTGTGTATCACTCACCTCCCCCACAATGAAATCAAGATGCCAAACCTTTCTAAGAAGTAGCTAATGATGCAATATGTGCTATCTAAATAAATCCATTTCAACTGGTCTTAGTATTAATGATATTAGATGCGCTGCATCATGTACTCAATTCACTTATTCGTCTCTCAATTAATAGACGTATAATAGAGGTATAATTATAATCAACAAATTAGCAGATTCGTCGAATTAACTACTGCTAAGACAACCACAACGGAACAATCCGGGTGCAGAGCTAACATTTTCAGCGATGTGGCTACTTACAGCCACGGGGCTGACCGGACAAACAGGCCGCCTCACACATGCAGGACGCTGGATGCACGACATGACAGCGTGTGACAGCCGGTCCGGCTCTGCCGATACCCTCAGGCACGACATACGCCACTCAAACTATGTCTAAATAGCTTTTCTTTTGACCCAGGGAGTACCCTGCTGCGTTCTCTCACAGTTGCAACCATCGCCAACTCGATGAAAGCCACCCAGTGACCCTAGGTACCTGCCGCTGTACTCACTATTCGGGATTCATGGTCTGCCTGACGGTCGGGTTTCGCGTGTCCTCCTTCCTAGTCTTTCAGCGCTCCTCGGTAAACACACAATGCAGTGCACTTCGCTTCTTAGTATTCCCTGAAAGGGTGATAGTTCGCTTGCGTTTGATTGATTGATACACGACTCAAAGTCAGCTCTTTTCCCGAAGGTTTATTATCTTTTTTCCGGTCACCGCTCCCGGTTGGTTCCAGACACAAGATGGCTGCGCAGGTGCGGCAGTGACGCTAAAGGACGTCGCCTTATGGCGGACATAGAAATCCTACACAAAATAGAGTGACAACCCTCATACTGTAATTTAAAGCACCCATAATGCACAAGACCCAATGTGTCCCAATATGTTACAAAGGCGGCAAATACTTAGAAATACTTTGTGTGTGTGTGTTTGCATAGATCACATTTGAGGACCAAATTATCCCCAAAGTGTAGTAAAGCCTGAGATATCCCTTCTTTTGGGGACATCTTTTGAGGTCCCCATGTAGATAACCTCAGTTTTATAAAAATCTGTGAATGCAATCAAAAAAGTAAAAATGCCAAAAGTCTTGTATTTGGGTTGGTTACTTATGGTTAAGGTTAGGGATGGGTAGAGGTTAATGATGCTGTGATTGGGATTATAGTGTTTAGCATAGAAATGAATGGACAGTCTCTATTTAGATAGGAAGACCAACTGACTTGTGTGTGTGTGGGGGGGGGGAGTTATTGGGGGGATTGTTTGGGGTTGTGTGGGAGTTGTTATGATGTTGTGGGTAACATTTTCTTTCAGAAACTAACTTGTGACTGCAATCAAAAAACTAAATATGCTAAAAGCCTTCCATTTTGTTTGGTTGCTTGCAGTTAAAGTTAGAGCTGAGTAGGGGTTACGGTTGTCATTGGTTTACACCACTACATCCGACACTGCATTGCACTTGGTGATGTAACGCTTATTTGGGGTTGTGTGGGAGTTGTTATGATGTTGTGGGTACCATTTTCTTTCAGTAACTAAATTGTGACTGCAATCAAAAAACTAAATATGCCAAAAGCCTTCCATTTTGTTTGGTTGCTTGCAGTTAAAGTTAGAGCTGAGTAGGGGTTACGGTTGTCATTGGTTTACA
>JABFEB020000002.1:15681162-15699752 GCA_019775895.2 Stomatorhinus ivindoensis | reverse complement strand
GTGGTCCTAAAATCGAACCCTGTGGTATCCCACTATGAACGCAGGCCCACTGTGACATTGTGCCTCTTATAACTACTTGCTGTTTCCTATCTGTTAACCAGTTATCGATCCAGGTCGCTACAGTTCCTAAAATACCTAAAACACATGTAAATGCAGTATTGAAGGCGTGCTTCTTATAGCCATGTCACATTGCCAAACTGCGACGATTTCTTACTAACCAATACACAAAGAAATTGATACATGCCTTTGTATACAGTAGGCTAAACTACTGTAGTGCTCTGTTATCTGGGAGCACACACTCCACATTAAACACCTTGCAGCATTTTCAAAATGCAGCAGCTCGAATTATCACCAAGAGCAGGAAGTTTGACCACATGATCCCCGTTCTTAGTTCCCTGCACAGGGTGCATGTTAGGTTCAGGACTGACTGCAAAGTTCTGCTACTTACATATAAGGCACTTAAAGCTCTAGCTCCTGCCTACCTAACAGAATTACTTCAAGTTTACAAGCTTCATCGAGTTTACAAGCAAATCACAGAATGCAGGTTTCCTTGTCGTTCCACACATAAATAAAGTGACAGTGGGCGATACAGCATTCTGCTACAGAGCCCAAGTACTGTGAAATGGTTTATCAGTTTATGTTTGGGATGCCAATTCGGTCTCAGTCTTTAAATCTTGACTGAACACCTACTACTTCAGTTTAGCTTACCTAACACATAACACACAGTAACTATGGTTGGGCACCAGCTTCCTATCAGAAGGTGGGCACCATCTGAGCTGGAGTCCTGGTTCAGTCCCATGGAGTGGTGAAATCACGAATGGGACCTACAGTAAGAACTATCATCGAGGGTGCAGCCTTTACTGCCACCATACACAGGCCAACATGGAGAACGGACTCATTGCTGGACTTTGTCTTGATCCTTAAGCACAGCTTACAGCTAGCTTTTAGCAAGCAAGTCCACTCTTTTCTGTTTTGAGTAATGTCAATATGCCCAGGGGGGCTGGGCAGCCAGTTGACCTCACAGAGGTATTTTTTCCCCTTACATGGGAGTTTTTGGTTCCTCTCTGTTGTCATCCGTCTTTCATTACTCATTTTCTTTGCTTCCTTTTTCTCATCCTGTATTACTCTCTCTAACGATGTTGTAATGTATCACAATACATCCATGTAAAGCCCATTTGGGAAGACTCTGTTGTGAAAGGCGCTATATTAACATAAATTGAATTGAATAATGTGCTATATAAATAGACTTGCCTTTTTTCAACTAGGGATACAGAGATGTTGTTTTTTAGGACAAACTAGGATATATGCCATAATAAGAGTGATTATTTTTTAAAGCATGCACTTACTGGCACGATTGCTCTGCTGACAATAGGGACTGTGGTTAGTGACCTTACCTTCCGTTGCCATGATGGCTCTCAGGTCTTGGTTCAGCAGCTCAAACCTCCTCTCAAGGTCCCGCTCCTCTTGCCTGGGTCAAACCAGACGGCATGGGTTAAACCCAGGACCAGAGAAGTACACAAATGATGTAATCATATCACCGTGACTACGAGCATTTTGTCATAATTCTTGCCAGTGTGATCTGGTAGTATTTTAATTGTAAATACAGACATGTCCATTCATTGACCTCCCATAACCAATTATTCGACTCTTGATTCCAGGAAGCACAGGTCACAAAGCAGCATTCTCTGGATGGGAATGCCAGTCTATTACAACTGATGTTACTAAGAGAAATTTACAAACAGTAAATTCTCTGAAACCACATATCTTTTGATGGTGGGAGGAAATCAAATTACCTCTAGAGTGGAAATTGAACCCACAACTCTGAACTACCAGGCAGTCATCTCTACTACTACATAGTGTTTTAATATAATTGCTTATTTTCAATACCTACAAATTAAGTATGCCACAGAAATGATTAAGATGATGCTGCTGGAAGATAATCAGCTGTTGTGATTGTTATTGCAGATATAAATAAGAAATCCTCATAATAGTATAATCAGCCACAAACAACCAACAATGAAGCTTCCAGGGGTTACAACTGAGATTACGAGATATAGGAGCACATATCAGGACAGGTGGACAGACAAACAGAAGAGGGGAAGGTCTCACAGAAGCTGCAGGTGATCCTGTCTCTGAATGAGGGCATTCTTCTTATTTACTAGAGTAAACCATTCCTGGATCAGCTTCTCCTCCTCAGAACGGTCGTTGCCTAAGGAGGAACCACACTGTTGACCCAGATGCTGGGACTGTCCCACTCTTCCAAAATGGAGTTTGCCTTTCAAGAGCCTGTATATTTTACTGTAATTTTCAAATAAACTTTGTTCTGATGTTTACACTCTCCAAGATAATCACAATCATTCTCACCATTGCTCACTCATAAGATGACATATTAATGAGAAAATTAACAAAACAAACAGTAATTTTATGTATACATTTGGGTTGTTGTAGTTGTCATTTAAAATTCTCTTGAAATTCAGGTTCTGTGAAATTCATTCAGAATTTTTTTTAAATAAGAATCGTTTAAATATGAATCGTCAGGGTACCAGTAGACACTTTATGGCGAGTTAACTAAAATGTGAAGTATTGCTTTGAATTTCAAAATTAAGACAGACTCTATTGGTAGATAATAAGTTTTATCTGACTCGTTTATTTTTGGTAAATCTTTAACTTCCTATTTTGTTTTATAAATATCATAATAGAATTCAGATATTGCAAAGTGAATTTTTCCAATATCACTGAGCCCTTGTTTCAAGGCTACAGTGCCCTCCATGTTTAGATTCATCTTTCCTTGATTTACCCATGAGCTTCACAGTTCTAAATTTAAGGATATTTGATTACATTTCAGTTTCACCATGAAACTACTGGACTTCTTACACACTTCACTGTAATATTATAATTTTTGGAACATTTGGCATTAGAAACCTTGGCTTGCTTTGATCACCTTTGGAGTATGTAGTTTCCAGTTCAACATTTGGACCAGAGTTGTACCAATGAAAGAAGTTATTATGAGGCAGTTATTATGCACCATTCAGAACTGAATTGAGAATGAATGTGAAGTTCCAGTTTAATTTGTGAATTTGAATCGAATTGAGAATGAAAAATAGGATGCAGAATTGCAATTCAAATTTGAATCTAAGGAAGTAAGATTAAAATTGAATTGAATTCAAACAGATTCATATACATAGTGTAGGTGTGGTTTTTAACAGTACAGCTTAATATTTAATTCTACACTGTAAGACACAAACTAGTTAGCCATAGGTACTGAAGCACTTATCCATACTGATGATGAAACTTGATGGCAACGCCACAGTTAATTCTGAGGGGTACTGGAACCTCTTATCTGCCTATGCAAATGCCTTCAAATTTCAATCTATGGCAAGACAATGATTCCAAACATGCTAAAGCCACACGGGAGGTTTTCAAAGCAAAAAATTAGAAATTCTTGATTCCGGATTCAGTCAGCTGACCTAAATCCTAAATGGAGCATGCCTTGCATATGCTGAAGAGGAAATTTAAAAGGGACAAGCCTCCGAAATAAGCAGGATCTACTGGCCTGGCTTCTACTGCAGGGAAAATTCTCAACACCTGCTCATGTCTATGAAACGCAAACTAGGAATGATCATTCTATGAAAGGGATATGCAGCAAAGTACTAAACACACCAAACTTTACGGTGCCCTGAAATGGAGGACTGTGAAAATGTACTGTCATTTCTACAAGGTGAAACAAAAATCAAAATCTACAATGTTCACTTTAATCACATGTGAATCGTTTGATTAAAATAGTTTGATTACAAATTGACAATGGAGCACAGGAGCACATGGTGTCTTGGCCCAAAACATTATGGAGGGCACTGTACTTTAAAAGTCCCTTTGAGCAACAAGTAATGTCTCATTTTGTATGGAAAGAAAGAAATATTTTGATTTATACTACATACACTTATCTCCATGTGTAGTGGGCGCAGGGTTAATAGAATATTTTTCGAATAAAGACGATAAAGGCGAAATTTGTCTAGTAATTCCACCTGAAATGCCGTGAAATGCATTAAACTACTATATTTCAGCTGCCTGCTCCTTGCAGCTTACCAGGCCCTTACCTTTCTCCATCAGCTGTCTCAGGGCCTTCTCTACCACATTGGCTCTGCTATCAATGTGCCTCTGTTCACTTTCTAGGGCTTGCATCTCACTCTGCACATACTGACTGATGTCCTGGGGACGCCGCACAAATCCAGGGTCAAACATAGTGCACAAACATATAAATAATGTAAGAGATAAGTCACACAAATGTAGCACATAAGTCTAAAATACTGTATATTAAACTGTTTTATAGGCAAGGGGTCCTCTACTCCAATCCTTGAGGTTATGGAGTATATATAATTTAATTTTATAATTTCACACAAATATATTTTACAGAATTGCAATAATAAAGTTATATATATATATATATATATATATATATATACGCAGAGTATATTTATTATTTTTTTAATTTTATGGTTGAAATAAATTTTGGTACACTGACTGTACTCTCATCCTCCTGAAGTCCACCCGCTTCCCTCGTCTCACCAGGCTCTGCTACTGCTAAGATTTCACACACATACATAAAATGTTAGACAGTGTACCTTCACATTCCCTCTGTAATAGTGCAGTATGATACATTATAATGCACAGGGGCCTGGAATTCTCTGACACAATCTAACATTAAGATTCCAAAGGAACAAAAATTTATGTAATTTCTCATTCAAATATAAATCAGTAGACATCTGTTTCTGAAGAGATGTTGACCAAAAATACATGTTATAAAAAATAACAAAAGAGACCCATAAATGTTTCACTTTCATCGTTAGCTTTTCTTGTTAAAATGAATCAAACTTCTTACCTCAACACTGACTTTCTATCTGGCTTTTTTCAGCTTTTTTAGCATGTACAGCCCATAGCACCTCAACCCAAACTGGGATTTTTCAGCTAAAACAGGATGGAGGTCAGACTAAGTGTGTACCTGACTCGCCAGGCTCACTCGTACCAGAAGACCCACGTTTCAACTTGCTGTCTCTCTGAATCTCAGAACCCTATGGGGAAGAGCGAGACAAACCTGTCTGATGGCCAATAAAGAGGATGTAAAGGAAAGACGTAAACAGTACAAGGGAAAAAGACAACCGCGCGGTGAAACTGATACATCAATTCACCAGATTCTCAGACTGCAAGCACATATCTGAGGTCTGAATGTCCCCATCTCAATGGAGATGGAAACCCAGCTAGATAAATAGCTGGATCTTGTTACCTTTTGAGCAGGGAATATGTGTTACCTCGGCACTCTTGTGGGGGGCACTGTGATCAGGCACATCTGCATCCTCCACAGACAGACTCCTCTGCTGGGAACGTCGCTTCTTCACAAGGTCTGCATCTCGCACACGGGTGAAGCTGGACCTGGAGGCTGCAGTGCGGCTTCTGGGAGGGGCGACGGGGGGCAGTGCTGCCTCCTGTCCTTCCTGCTGACTTGTCGCCCTACCGTCCTCAACCTTCAGGACACGCTTGTTTCTAGGAGGTGGGACCAAGTTCCCATTGAACTGAGTCGGTTCCTCGGGCAACTTGCCCTCAGTTTCCTGCAGGGTGGCCCCAGCCTGCAGCCTCTGGGCACAGTAGCGAAAAGCCTCATGTGTGTCAGTGCTGCTGAGGGCCCCCTCCACACTGTAGCTGGACTGGCTGCTGTTGCGCTCGATCTGCACCACGCTGAGCTGCTGCCCGGTGAAGTGCGTGCGGATGAGGCTCAGGTAGGTCATCACGATCAGTCGGTCAGGCACGGCCCGCAGCATCATGTCCGAGGACGACAACAGCGGAGAAATGCCCAAGTCTGCAAATCCGCTGAATGCCTGAAAGGGAAGAGGAGGACTAAGGTGAACAATGAATGCTCTTATGGATCTGAATGTTAGACAATACGTTCTTCATACATTTTAAAGTTTTTTACCTCTGTTTTCATATCTTTGATATAGCTTGCTGTATCACTACTGCACATAAAATGCATATATGATTGGAATGAAATATTCTGGTATTATTAAATTTAAAAATATATACAGGAATATGCATACATCAAACTGGAGGCCATTCATTGTTTTTCCCAGGAAGGTTAATCATGGTACTATAGTCAGGGACAATGGAAACGGTGAAGATACAATGTGTACAGTTCATGTCAAATGGAAAGTGGAAGCTCACCATTCTGTTATTTTCTTTGATGTCATATGGGTCCAGCATTTCATAATTCCTAAGAATTCAATGTGTTACACAAGGATATAATATTCATATTTCACAAAAAGCACCAATAAAATCCCACACATGTGATTCATGCTTTCCTCCCAAAAAGCCCCATGACACTCCTCAGTTACATTATATATAAGCCGCATACACTGATATTCAGCGATAAAAGAGAAGGAAAACAATCATCTGGTAGAAATGACCACAGGGCGGTGTGGGGTACCTACACCCTGTCTGGACAGAAGTGGTGCAGGATGGCACAGAATGCCATGCCACTCCTCCAGGAGGTGCTGAAGTTGCTGATTTTCACAGCCTTATAGCCCTGAGTGACCTTCTGGCACCACTGCAGCAGGGACTGGCTTGACTCCACCAGGTCAGGATTACCAGTGGACACCTTGGGAGGCAGAGGCTGACAGATATAAGGTTTTAGGGTTACAGCAGAAAAGAAGCTTTAAGCAAAAGGAAAATTAAGAATTAAAACTGTTGACACTTCATCCACATTAGCCATGTCCAGACAATGTGGATGGGGAGTGGAACATGCCACAGTTACTCTTAAGGAGCATTTTGTTGTGATAAATGCAAACGGCATCACACCACTCAGCAAACACAGCTTCAGGTAACCAGGCCACTGAGCTGCCTGCTACATCAAAACCTCTCGTTGGGTGTCGGCAGGCCATTGGTTGTAAGTGGAGATGTGTAAACTGTTACAGAATTTGCTAAAACTATGTGGGACCATTAGCTTTTCATACAAAATAACACAGCGGTACATGCGGTCTTTGAAACATGTGAGAAAGTGAATCCAGAGAGGCAATTAACAATTACATTGGCTTTAGTCAAAACACCTTGTATGACAGAAAATCGGGGGAGGTACTACCTCACTGGCTCCTGGTAGCTGGACCCCCCCATGACTGCTGGTGGTGAGAGATGTGGTGTCATCAGACAAAGAGGCACTAAGGCGTTTCTTCACACGGGGCATCGGAACAGGCAAGTCTTTTGGCGCCACCCGCTGTCTCACTGAGCTGAAGAGAGGATCGATCATTTTCCAGAATTTCCCGTTCCCCTATTTGCTACATCCAGTATCATCTATTAAGTAGAGCTGGTCATTATCTGCTGGCCATATTATTAGTGACGGTTTCAAAAGTAGGCATTACAATACAATGGATACAAATACCATACAAACAGCACATAAGGTAAACTCTAACAGCTGGACCAGGAATGGGCAATTTCAACTAAAAAATGAATATTAACACATTACATTAACTGTACCTTCATAATGCCTTTGTAATTCATTCGTAGGACATTGAGTGCAGCTTCATAATGCATTCATAATCAGTATGTTAGTACTATATATTGGCAGCTTTAATATATATAAATAACAAAAACTATAAGTGTATAATCATAGAATGTTTGTTATTAATGCACTCAATATTCTATAAATGCATTATGAAGGTGCGGTTAATGTAAAGCATCACCAAATTAGCTATAAACTCAGTCCAGAGCCAAGTGATTAACCCCTGAAAACATTCTAGAATCCATATTACCCTCACCCATACTGACTAAACTAATTTTAATCAAAATGGAACTATGAAATGTAAATAAAGATTATTTTATAAACATTGAATGTAGTTTGTGGAAGTCATAAAACAATGTCAAATTAGAATATTGAACCAATAATTATCCATAATTAACTAATCCATATATTTTATCTTCTACATATTGTACTTCCCTTCTTTGATCAAGACATTGAGATTTACCGAACTTGCTGGAGGACCTGGACTGGGTGCTGGTAATCCTGGGAAGCTGTGCCCTTTTCTGTTCAAAGCCATTCCTACCTGTACAGCATGCAGTGTGCTCTGCTCTGCCTGTACAGCACGCAGTATGCTCTGCTCTGCCTATATAGCACGCACTGTGCTCTTTTCTGCCTTAATAGCATGCACTGTGCTCTGCTGTACAGCATGCACTGTGCTCTGCTCTGCTGTACAGCATGCACTGTGCTCTACTCTGCCTGTACAGCATGCACTGTGCTCTGCTCTGCCTATACAGCATGCAGTGTGCTCTACTCTGCTGTACAGTATGCAGTATGCTCTGCCTATACAGCATGCAATGTGCTCTGTCTATATAGCACACACTGTGCTCTTTTCTGCCTTTATAGCATGCAATATCCTCTGCTCTGCCTGTACAGCATGCACTGTGCTCTCCTCTGCCTACACAGCATGCAGTGTGCTCTACTCTGCTGTACAATATGCAGTATGTTCTGCCTGTACAGCATGCAATGTGCTCTGTCTATATAGCACACATTGTGCTCTTTTATGCCTTTATAGCATGCAATATACTCTGCTCTGCCTGTTCAGCATGCACTGTGCTCTCCTCTGCCTATACAGCATGCAGATTGCTCTACTCTGCTGTACAGTATGCAGTATGCTCTGCTTGTACAGCATGCAATGTGCTCTGCTCTGTATATACAGCATGCACTGTGTTCTGCTGTGCTTTCTAATCCCTCCCATTGTGTCTTTTTTGCATTCTGTATCTGACTCCTGCCTCCTGTTCTGTTACTGATCTTGACCGTTTGTTATGTTTCTTCAGCTTGTAGTCTGTGAATTTTTCATTCCCTACATTCCCTATTTTGCTAAATCTCTCTGGGAGAAGTTTACCCCTCCTACTACACAAAATAGTTTCATTTTCTGTTGATAAACCAGATAGGACACATTCCAAGTTTCCACCAGAGGTGTGAATGACCCTAGATGCATGGATGACTCAGCTAGGTCCTGTTTTACAGAACTTTCAAATGCTGCAGACATACAGTATACTCTACCCAGGAAGCCTCAGATGTGGGACAAACAGCAGGAGCAGTGCCCTCTTCTGGCCAAGATTGAATTAATTTGGCAAAGAATTATTTAAAAATTATCATATATTTATGGTATTACCACTGCAACATTTAGTAATTCCCATTTCAGTAATGCTGGCCTATGTGGCAATAAAAACTAGCTAAACAACGCTACTCATATGTGATCTGCACCACCTTTGATGATGCTGGTTCCATTAAGGCAAGATCTCTCATAAGCAGCATGTGCATATTGGTATTTATGGATTATTTATTGAAAAAAGCCACAAAAACAATTAGAAGCTGTTCATACATTGAAAATCTACTATGCAAGCCACATGAATTGCTGGTGTTTTGCAGAAATGCATACGTTGTGTCAGGCCATGCTCTCAGATGTTTAGAAAATAACTATGAAAGTGTATACTGGACTTTATTATTTGTAACTCAGAAAAGACAATCCACATATATGTACCATGATCCACAAATATTCCACTATCCACAAACATATATTTTTAAAATTTGTGTACAATTACATCCACAAAAATATAGATTGAGTTGTACATGTGAAACATATTTTACATATTTGTGGATTATGAAACTGAATGGCAAAGTGGAGTTTGATTAAAAACTAACCCACAGAACACTCACCACGTGTCCAGACATGATGACGCAGACAGTAAGGCCCCCACCTCCTGCAATGCATCCTCCTTTCCTAATACTTCCTCAAAATCCTGCTTTTGGCCTTTCTCATCGTATAAAGCTGGGGATTTTTCATCTAGGGCAGTACCATCATTTTTTGCATCCTCACGTTTCTTAAAGTATATTTCCTCTTTGACTGCTTCTGACAAAGGTAGCCTTTTCTCCAGGCACGGCTGACCTTTATAACCACTGAATGCATCCTCACTTTTTCGAGGTGATGATGGAGATGGAGATTGATCTTTCATCTGGTTCATTTCACTTTCTACGAAGCAGCAGCTGCATGGTTCTGCACTATTTGGGAACTCCATTTTCCCATCAATGGCATGAGGCTCCTGCACATCTTGTGAGTTTTGGCCAATAATGATGGGCTCCTGTTTCAAACTTAAGGATGATGGCTCACTAGCTTCCGTGTTCCTAGCGGTGACCATGGTACTTTCCAAATGGCCAGTAGCTGATGTTGGATGAGCCGGTTGCAACATAGCAGCCACTCTCTCATAACTGAGAGACAAAAACTTCAATAAACCATCAGGGGACAACTCACATGAGCATAGGAACCACATGAAGTTATGCCCACTGTTCATATACAAATATGCAGGCCAATTATTTAAGAAAGTCAACAAATTCTGTATTCCTTGTTCAACAAACTCAAATGCAGAGAACATGCAAATCTTGAATCGTTGCCACACATACAAAGTTTTTAATGGATGCTGTTTCATGAGAGTTACTGCTGAAAGGAGACATAGCCACAGATAAACTTTATTCCAGATTCTTTGGCAGTGGAAGCTGGAGCAGAGCAGACATGCGAGCAGGCACCTGCCTTCCTGACACTCACCCTCTCGGAAAGACGCTAACTACTGTCTTCGCCAGCCCTGCTGCAGGTTCCTTGTGGCTTGTCCCATTGCTTTCTTCCACCAAAATCTCCCGGCCTAAATCATATTCTGACTGCTTGTCATGGTTCTTTTCTTTCTCAGAAACCAGTTGCTGACCCTCATCTTGGACTGTTCTAGAAATGAGTGAAGAAGACTGAGGCTGATTGTTTCCATCTTTTATAATGACATCCACATGCTTTTTGTTACCTACTGCAAAGTCTCCTTCCTTCACATGAATTCTATGCTTGAACAAAACAATAGATTTTAAAATAATGAAGGAATTTGGGTAAAGCAGAGAGCAGAGCAGGAGATACTAACAGATAAAACACGATACATCCATTCATGCATCCATCCAAAATCTGAAAACCCCCTGGTAGGTTTTCCATAGGATCAAGGTTGCCAGGGACACTAACTTTAAGGTGAGGATGATGAATAATTTATGACTTATGAGTACTAGGATCACAAAGTATCCCTACCTGCAATAATTTTAATCAATCTTGCTGTACAGAGATGAACCTGACAAACATTATTTTTAGTAAAAAGCAGAAACCTAAAACAGGGGCATTAATGTGGAACATTAAGGCAATGTGAAAATTGTGAAAATAATACATATATTTCTTTATTCATAAACTAATGAGTTACAGTTCATCCAGTTTCAACTGTGTTACAACTGTGTTAATTTATTTTATTTTAATTTTATTTTACCTCATATAAATACTGCATATTTGAAAGGATGTCCCTCTATAAAATACTTATTTGATAGCAAGTTAGTGTGAACTACTTTTATTACACTGCGATTTTTATTCATTTAAATATAGGTGTTTCTATGGCTACAGATTATTCAAGCACATCTAAGAAATGTAACCTTTTACATATATCCAGCTGCTTCTCTAGTACTGGAGTCTGGAGCCTTTCACAGGAAGCACTGCACCAAGGTAAGGTGCACTCTCAGTGGGATGCTAATCCATCATAAGCCACATGCACAGGCAATATAGAAACAGGACTTCTGCTAACTGCACGCTTTTGGACTGCTGGAGAAACTACAGTACCCAGAGAAAAGCTGCACAAGCATTTGGAAGTGTTCCTGAGCCCATGCAGTGATTCCCAGTATAGAATATAGTGGAAATATATGTATGCATGTAGAGAGAGAGAGAGAGAGAGAGAGAGAGAGAATAGATGGACAAAGGTATGCTTGCTAAACACTGATTACTGTCATTCCAGGTCATGCTGAGAAACTTACCCCCCATCCACTTTGCTTTTTGCTGCCTCCCCTCTACCGAGTTTCATTTCCTCATTATCCCTTTCCAGCATAACTAATTTCACTTCACCAACAGGATGAAATGGAAGACTGGAGTCACTGGACAAAGTTATATGCATGTTGGGTTTGCTGCCGCTACTGTCATTTGCTTCTGCGTTAGCCAAAGGGGTGCTAAAAAGCTGCATGCCTGACACAGGTGTGAGTATTTCACCATCAACATGGGTAGTGTCATTCGAGAGGATGTGAGGCTGACGGGATAAAAATTCCTTAGAGATTCCTCGGATCAGTGCATTCTCTGACTTTGGCCGCTGTGCTGATGGAAAACCAGCAATTTTGGAAACACTTGGACAAGATGGTGCCAGAGCAAACATACTGTGGAAATCTTTATCCTCATGATACTGATCTTGAAATGGAGAAGGAAGCAGTAGCTTCCTCTTTGGACGTGTCGTCCAGAGTCTGTTGATTTCCAACCATTCCTCTACCAAAATGTTCTCTTTAATGGATGTGTGTGCTGAAGGAAAACCAAGAACTGTGGGACTTCTTGGGCAGCATAGCAGAAGATTCACCATATTTGGAATCTTTCCTATGGAAGACTCTTCTGCTCGGGGTCTTGGTATTGATGGAAAACCTGGAATGCTTACTGTTTCTGAACAACATGGCACCAGAGCCACCATACTCCACCCTGGCAAATCTTTTGATTCACCTTTGCTTACTGGTGATTTCCCCAGTGCCAAAGAATTTTGCCCTGACAGTTCTGAATTTACTTTCAGTGGTCTCTCCCACAATGGTTTCTTTACCACCTGCCAGGTTAGCTCCTTACGATCCATTTCACTTAGTACATTTATTGATGGGAAACCCGGGATTTTGGAAAATCTTGAGCAGGTTGGCCGTAGAGCAACCATACTGTAAGGTCTAAAGAAGAGTGACACTGAAGTCAGAGCTGAGGCAAACATCATACTCAACAAACTTAGATATTATTAATGGTACTCATACTATAAAATACAAAATGTGTACACATACAAAAGATGACTGGCAATTCATTAATGTGATGCAACAACAAGATCTTCCCTTCCTAACATAATTTTGATTCAATATCATGATGTCAGTACTATTTATGCAAGCTCTTATAAAGTTTGTTCATTTCTATTGTTAATAATAAATTGGATATGACAAAAACATTAAGCTACTACTGTGGGATTAATAAATCTCGGATGCAAGGGATGATTCAATCCTACAAAGGCCTTAGCACCGCAATGTACAGAAAGGCAAACTGGAGTCCCTTGAAGTCTATACCTCAGTACAGATTTCACCCAAATGCATACATCCTGCAGACCCACATCATGCAGGAAGGCCCATATCAGAGAGTGGTTTCCCCACACACTTACATGCTATCCTTGTGTGACTTCTTTAGCTTCACTGTATATGGAGTACACTCTTCCTGCTTCACAAAACTGACAGGGAGGTCTATCAAGCAAAACTGGACCTTGGGGTCAAGAGCAGTAGGTGCAGGAGAAAATGTGTGGCGGGGGATTTCTTGGCTTCTCAGAGTAATGTCTGTATATTTATCTGTCAACAGTGAAACAGACCCTGAAGTGGGAGGATCACCCATGGGCCTGATGGACAGAGGAGAAGTCAAGAGAGAGAAACGGGACACCAAGTATATGGATGAGGAAAAGCAGACCTACATGCTGCTGTTAGTCAGGGCAGGAGGGCAGGTGGGCACCAAGCTCTCACTCACCTCTGTCTAACTGCCAAAAGCACTGGCAGACCCATGGGCACCGAGTGCCACATTCTGCAATGCAAGAACCTAAAATGAGGGTCAAATGAAGACATGAATGAAAACAATGCGGCTAATACTGATTTTAAAGATCAAAGCCATGCTGTATGAGAGCTGTGTCACAACGCATCCACTCACCCCCTTTCTAGAGTGTCACGTTCTGGCTCCTTCTGCTCTACAAAAAGGTCAACTTCTTCTTTGTTTAATTCAAATTGAGTGCTTGTGTACAATGCTGATTTTTCATTCTGGACACTCCAGGAAGTAACATCACAAATTGTATTCTCATGAACATTAGCCTCTTCCAAGTCATCAAAAAATTCTACCTGACTGTCAAAGGTTATCTCTTCCCACAAATGTCCTTTGCTTGTTTCAGATTGTCCTTTAAATGCTGAACACTGGGGTCGGCTGTTTGGTGACTTTGAATGAGCAGATGGGAAACCAGGGACACGAGCCTCTTTTGGGCAAGTAGGCAACAAAGCCACCGTAAGTCTCATAATTTCTTTCTCCTCTGATCCAAAAAGTGTTGAACATGTACTTAAGCGCCTTGCCTGATTTATCTTCAGGAGCTTCCTGCTCAAAGGCTCTTTAAGCAATGACCAATCTTCTGCTTCAAACTTAGTTAACTGCAATGAAGGGAAGCCAGGAATCTTTGAAATCCTTGGACAATATGGCACTAGAGTAGTCATGGAATACCTGTTCATATCAGTGGTGCCCTCCATGCACAGCAGCCTTGGTACAGATGGAAAACCTGGAACACTTGCTGATGTTGGACAACATGGCACAAGGGCCACCATCATATTCATCATTTCTTTGTCTCTGATCACTTCATAGAGGGATAGTGGAGGCAGTATTATCGGCTTTGGCTTCTCCTTATTTGGCTTCTCAAGCAGTGACTTTTTAGCTATAAACCATTCTTTTTCTTGGATGTTGGTATCAACAGTCTTTAAGGAAGGAAAGCCCAGAATTTTAGAAAGTCTTGAATAAGAAGGAAGAAAATTTATCATACTTGGAACCTTTTCTAGTGCATTGGGCCTTGGAGCGGATGGAAACCCAGGAATTCTGGTTGCACTTGGGCAACATGGTGCTAAGTCAGTCATACGTTTCAAATTGTCTTTATCAAGTGTCATCTCAGCCAAAGAGGAAAACATTGCAAACTTAATTCTTTCCTTTTTTGGCTTCTCCCCTGTACCATATTCAATAGGCCATATTTGTTCTTCACACATGTCTGATTTCATTTGTTTGGATGGAAAACCAGGAATTGAGGATGATCTTGGACAAGATGGTAAAAGAGCCAACATTTTTACCTTATCTTCTCCTAAGGCTTCATTTGATTTGGGTAACTGTGTACAGGGAAAACCAGGAATACGGGCTACTTTTGGGCATGCAGGTAAGAGCGCTGCCATTGACAGAATCATTTCCTTGTTTCCATAAGTTTTGTCTTTTCCTTGAGAAGACGAGAGACTTGACATTTGTCTTGACTTCTGCATTTCCCACAATGGCCTATTGTGCATATGCCATCTTCCAATTTGAATATCATGGGAACTGACTGGCTGTCTTGAAGGGAAGCCAGGAATACTTGCAATTCTTGGACAAGATGGCAGAAGACTTACCATATTTAGAGTCTTCTCCATCTGGACCACAGGTGCTTTAAGTTGCTGTGCTGATGGAAAGCCAGGAATTCTGGCTAATCTAGGGCAAGATGGATGCAGAGCCACCATTTTCTTCACAACATCTGTGTCATTGTACTTTTTATCCAAGCTTTGGCAAGGAAGCTTGGTATGCACTGGATTCCCATTCAACATTGGTGTCCAAAAAAGCTTTGCTTCCACGGACAGCTCTGTGATCAGGGTCTCGTCTGTGTTAGCTATCTGTGATGGAAAACCAGGACTTCTAGCAATTCTTGGACAAGATGGCTGAAGAGCAAGCATGCTCTCCAAGCTATGGGAAAGGGGCACTATGGTCAGAGATCAAAGGTCAAGCAAAATTTAACCTCACACATTCTTTGACAGCCATTTACAGCAAAATCCAAGATTATAATACAAAAAATAGTTGACAATAGATCTAAATAAGCTAAATAGCAGCAAAAAAAATGTTAAAACTGAATAACAGATGCCAGTTAATGGAAACATCAAGTATACCCACGCTGTATTTTAAAGTTCGTCAGTTTATTAGACTCACCATAGCAAATAATTCTGGAAGACAGTGATATGTGCCATGGCAGAACAACTTCTCATCTCATAATGCTGACGTATCATTCATGCATTAATATTGTAGAGATAGTAGTTTACAATCTTAGTTATTTTCCTCAGCTCCAACATTCAGAGATCAGGAGGACAAAGCTGCATGTACCAAGGAGAACAGACTGTGAAGCATGAGACACATTGCCTTTCCTAATATCTGTCTTGCTCTCTAGGGGAAGACATGATCACAGAGTGCAATACTACAACCTACAAGTCACCGCTGAGGTTAATCTGACGGCAAACATGAATAATCATCACATGTTTAAAGCTAATTTTAGACACCATTAATCTAATAATCCGTTTCAGATAATCAATAGAAACTAAAAACTATTCACCATTTCTGAAGGAGGATTGTTCTGATGAGATCCAAGGAATGCAACTTACAGTTATGCAGTCAACAAGACTCTGCTATATCAGGTAATTTTGCACCTGTCACCAGAAGATATGGTACAATAACAGAAATTATTCGGCTTGTTTATTGAGTTGTTGTACGATGAACACAACAACATATATACTAAGATGCGCCCCCCCCCCCCAAAAAAAGTGCAGATTTTTTTTCCCAGCACCATTAAATGTTGCCCCCAAGTGGTACCCACATTTATAAGAAAAAGTATGATCCCTGTACAAATCAAGGCATCATAATAATGATATTTCCATTCACCACATCTGTGTTGTACTTTGGGCTGCACAATACTGGAAAAAAGTTCAAATATCACTGAGTGATTTTTTTTGGTGATATTGCAGTATTGATAAAGCAAAGGTTTAAAATGTAATTGAGATAAACTATAACCAAACAGAACTCATTATTATCTACCAATACAGTCAAACAAGTTGGTGGTGTTGCCACAAGTTGTGCCAACACATGACTTGCCTTTCCTCAATATTGTCTCTTTAGAATTTAGAAAGTGGAAGGCTAATGTCTCTTAGAGACTGTTTGTTGTCCAGTTTTCTCCACCTGACTCATTTTTGTTAAATTTCTCACAAATGCACACATGAGTGAGTCTGGTAGTAAGGTGAAAAATTGACTTGGGGAATGCATGCAAAGTTTATGCAATAGGAGTGGCGGTACACTTTACACTGAATTTTACATATATTAGATTACAATCATTCATTTAACAATGGGACAGTTTTAATGGGTAGCCCCCCCCCTCCCCAACTCGGCAAATTGAATCACCCAGATTTCAAAATACCAGAACTGTACTGTATTACAAAATAATGTTGCTTTGTAACTACCATATACTGTGGTATAATGTTGGCATAGTATGGAAGTACAAAAAAAATTATGTCACCCAAGTCTCAACCCAGCTGATTATCGCAATCCTTGCAATGTAACAACATATCATGCTAAGGCAATATTAATATCTCACACCACCCAGCCCTAGTTATATTTAGTCATTGATGCATATCATTCTTACATGCTGTTCTCATACAGAAATGCTTTCGAACTCTGGATGCTTCATGAAACACCACAATTAATCATGATGTTACAATAATGGAGTTAGAAACAAAAATATTGGGACAATGAACTAAAATGGGTTATTTTTTTATGTAGTCAAAAAATTGTGTTCCAGGTCAAAAAATTAACAAAAAAATGTGACTCTGATGGCGTAACATGTTACCTTAATGGTGAAAGGAGCTGTGAATGTGTTTGGTTGTTGAAGGGTTTAAATGAGAACCTAATGCTGAATAAGCTGCTCTGTACATCAGTCTGTTAGTTATCATGGATATTTAATATCACAATCTTGAAGATGCAGTATGTTTATTTGTTGGCATGTTGTGTTACCTCTTCACAATACAAATGTAATGTAAATTAAACTTAAAGATGCCTTAAAATGGTTTATCACTGCAAGTAGTATTCTTGCTTATTCATTTGTAATGCCACTGTGAAAATGCATTAAAATATCAAGCTATTTACTTACTGTTTTTTACACATGTCCTGCCTATAGCAGAATGTAACTAGTACAGTTACATCTCAAATAATTAGAATATCGTGAAAAAGTTCAATATTACTTGGTTTTATTATCTGTAAGCCACAATGATCGAAATTCTAAGAAATAAAGGCTTGACATATTTCATGCTATGTGTAATGAATCTACACTTGAATTTCACTTTCTGAAAGGAATGTCAAGAAATATTGAACTTTTTCTACTATATTCTAATTTTTTGAGATGTACCTGTAAGTGAAGTTTTGGTAGCAGAGTGGTAAGCAAAATAAGTCTAAATACAAAAAAAAACAGTACAGAAATCTAAGCATCATGTAGGAATATCTCATTCACTCAAGGAATCAGAGTGACAAATGTAAATAAATATAAATGCTTCTGGGAAAAAAACATGATTTTTAGCACAAAACCAACCTTTCATTAAGCCATTCACTTTGAATATTTTACTAAATTCTGGGACATTAAGAAAAAAAGGTTACTGCTGAATGAGGCAGAACCGTACTCCAGCAAGATGCAATTTTTATTCCTTCCAAGTGTTCTGTGCTCCTGATTGTGTCTTACCCTGAATAAACCCAGGGACGGATTATGGGTTGTGTGGGCCCCTGGGCAAAACGTTTGCGAGGCCCCACCAGCACCACCACCACAACCAAAGGGCCCTTGGCAGCCAAACGCCCTCCCTCCATGTTTCTATCAGAGGCCCTATAGGGTCAGGGGCCCTTGTAGGCAGAGGATCAAAGAAT
>JABFEB020000002.1:15646903-15657176 GCA_019775895.2 Stomatorhinus ivindoensis | reverse complement strand
ACTGTATATTTAAAAATCCGCGAAGTCGTGAATCCGCGATAAGTGAACCGCGAAGTAGCGAGGGATCACTGTACATGTATAATGTATGCTTTTTATATGTGGTGGTTGCTTTCCTGTCTATAGTTGATTATATAAAAAATGAAATAGCTTTTAAATTGAATGGGCAAAACATTTAAATCCAGAACAGGCTACAGTTTTGTTTATGTGCGCCCTGTTAAGCAATGCAGTGCTAAGGGGAACACAGTATGTCACACCAAGGGATATCATTCAATAACAAATGCAGTGGGTGTTCACACAATGATTAGAAAAAATATTATTGTTTGCTTAGTGCATAAGTTTCACGCCATATAAAATTGCAGCACATATAAAAACAAAACATGTTATTGGAAAAACAAAAGTGCATTTTTTATACATATCCATGAAATATTCTTTTGAGATGAAGACCACTTTCTAGTGATGAACAAAATTAACCATTATTAGTTGGAATTCCTGTTTAATTATTGGCCATCTTTAAAACTAGCAACAAGCAAGGGTACACATCTAAATACCAGTGAGGGCAATTCTATTTTTAAGTGGGTCATTAAGTCATCTCAATTCAGCAGCCAAACAGAGAGAACTCAGATCTTCCCAAGATATCCAAGTTAACTACAGCCAGTTTCACTGCTAGATGGAACAAAAACATACACGCAAAAAAGGATCACGGGAACTCCATGTCTCTGTCTGGGTGCCTGCATGCTGGATTGTCTGCACACAGAAAAGAGCTGGATTGGTAAAGAAGGAGTCGCTTTCACTGCAGTCACCCAAAGAGATCTGCCTTGGGTCAAGTACTGAGAAAAATCATGAACAAACAGCATACATTTCCTGTGTGTGATCCTAATGGAAACAGAATCCCACAGTAAACGGCAAGTGCTGGAACCTGTGGACTATACTGGAGTGCAGAGCATTGGATATACACAATATGGACAAAAGTATTGGGACATCTCGCCAAAGCAATTTGTATGGCATGCCATTCTAAATCCTTAGAAATCAATAAGGAGTTGGTCCCCCTATGCAGCTACAAAAGCTGCCACTCATCTAGGAAGGCTTTCTACAGGAATTTTTGCCTATTCTCCCAGAAGAACATTTGTGAGTATAGGCACTGACGTTGGGCGTGAAGACCTGGCTCATAATCTCTATTCTAGTTCATCCCAAAGGTGTTTGATGAGGTAGAGGTCAAGGCTCTGTGCGAGCCAGTCAAGATCATCCACATCAAACTCACTCAACCATGTCTTTATAGACTTTGCTTAGTGCACTGGGGTAGTCATGCTGGGACAGAAAAGGGCCTCCCCCAAACTGTTCTCACAAAGATGGAAGCATAGGATTGTCTGAAATGTCTTGGTATGCTGAAGTATTAAGAGTTCCCTTCACTGAAACTAAGGGGCCTAGCCCAACTCCTGAAAAACAACCCCATACCATTATTCCTCCTCCTCCAAACTTTACAGTTAGCACAATGCAGTCAGGCAGGTAACGTTCTCCTGGCATCTACCAACCTAGGCATGTCCATCAGATTGCCAGACAGAGAACTGTGATTTGTCATTCCACAGAATACATTTCCCCTGCTCTAGACTCCAGTGGTGGTGTGCTTTACACCACTCCATCCAACACTTGGAATTGCGCTTGGTTATATGAGGCTTGCATGCAGCTGCTCGGCCATGAAAGCCCATTTCATGAAGCTCCCAGTTTTCTTCCTGGGGTTAATGCCAGAGGAAATTTGTAACTGCAGTTACTGAGTCAGCAGAGCATTGGTGACTTTTATGCGGCCTGCCACTTTGTGACTGAGTTTCTCTTGTTCCTCAATGTTTCCATTTTGCAATAATGCCACTTACAATTGACCATGGAATATCTAGTAGGGATGAAATTTCATTGACTTCACTTATTTACAAATGCATGTAACCCTAACTGCATGGCCAGGTGCTTGACTTTGCACGCCTGTGGCAATAAGTCTGAATGAAACATCAGAATTCAATGATTAAGAACTGTGTTCGAAAACTTTTGTGCATATTGTGTATGTGAAAATAAATAGAAAGTCAGCAGAAACATCACAAAGATGTGTAGAGTAAGGAACTGTGAGTATGAAGCAAAAAACCATTAAAGAATATTTTAGACAGAAATACGTCTCCTTGTGTTCTTTTCGATTTAACCATAACGCTCTTCTTAAACACCTGGAATGTTCAGGACACTGTTCATACACTGCGATACATGTTCATAAAGGATTCCGAGTCTGAAATCAAATGGGATACGATCTGTCTACATGCCCAGTTCCTGAGAGAATTCTCCTTCAGCAGGAAGATATGCCATATGTGAATAACACGAGGGAATATTTCATGGTGAAAGTCAGTATTTTTTACCACTATCATTGTATATTGTATTACATATATAATTATCCGTGGATGAGAGAGGGACCTACCTGTCTAGCCCGGTTACACTGGTTTGGAATGTCAGGTTAGCTGACATCATCCTTAGGGCAGAACTTCTATCTAGACTGCTATAATGTAACTTCATTTTGCAGTAAACCTCATACACTTTACGTACGAACATGAATAATGTTATGAAAAATATTATAATTTCTACTTTTAAAATATGTGACACAATATCAGTGTCATGGTCCGTCCGTCCGAGCCTCGTGTATGCCACGCCCCCTCGCTCCCCGTGTTCAATCCTGATGGAAACCACATGTTGTTCATCTGTCTGATTGTGATCATGCGTTTCCTGTTAGTTTCCTTTCTGTCTTTTGTATTTAGTCCGCATCTGAGTTAGTCTCCCTAGTTCTGTCATTGTGATGTGTTGTGGCAATACCCCGTTTCGTCTTTTGATTAAACCCCGTATTTTGGACAATCCTGCCTTTCTGTCGTTTTGCCTGCTCCACGCTGCCTACATCCAGGCACGCTTCACCCATACAGCGTGACAATCAGTAGACAAATGAAGAAATGTAATGCTGGCATGTGACCATCAGCACTTCAGAGATCATTAACATATGAACTGAAATCAGTTATAAAATGTACATTCGCACTAATAACCATATAAACAAAATAAACATTTGCTTCTGATTTCACCAAGAGGCTACTTAGAATATGATGGTTAAATTTCTGTTGCCCTATTATGTACTGTTTTGCATCATATTATTTTACTCAGCTGAATGGCTGAGACATAATCTGAAGTAGCACAAAATGTTCTTGTCACCTTCACTCGTGGTTCTCTAATGGCTGTTGCATAACATTCCCTGAACAATGTTTGTCCTTGTAACACTGAAATAATGAGAACATTCAGAGTTCAAACATGTGAGAGTTAGCAATGAAATGCTTTTAGACAATAAATGTAACAATGTGGATAAAAATGAAGAGTCTTGTAAAGTTCATAATAGAACCATGAATGGTGTTCTGATAGACCCACAAAGCCAATCACCAGTCTACCTACTAATGTCCTGATTATATCAGATTAAACTGACAATTAACACAAAAATTATGTCTAGTCTCAATTTTGAGATCCGGAGGGACACTGTGGAGATTTCCCATTTAACATAACCCCAAACACAGCAGTGGGCTATTCCTTGCGTTCGTGACCCTGATAAATTTAGAGCTGAATTTCTGTGCACCTGCCTGCTGCCTGTCAACATGAAAAACAGATGGCATCAAGTAATGAAAGTAAGGGAAAGGCCTCACACAGTAGCTGAAACACAGCTCAAGGAGGCCTGATACACAAATACTGACAACAACCCTGTACAACCCTTTACAATTTAATGTGCTTCAATGGATTCTTAAATTTACAACTACTGATTCAAAACTACTGGAATATGTAAGTAAATCTGTGTCATCACTGAAATTCTAACATTGGAAATATGCATGGGAAATTGGACGGTCTGAATTCACATGCAACAATATAAAGTTAAAAATACAAAGACAACATTTCAATGTTGCTCCAATTTGATGGTCCGAATTCACATGCAAATATACGAGGTTAAAAATACAAAGACAACATTTCAAAGTTGATCCAATTAGATGGTCCGAATTCACATGCAAAAATATGAAATAAAAAAAAACAAGTTATACATCAAGTTATATACCAAGGCTAAGCAATCGAATCTGTGGCTGCGTTTGACTTGGGCTTAGGTTTGTCTGCAGCTGACGTGACAAGAGCATCTGGCTGCGGCTGCAGGGGTGGAGTATAAACTGACTGCAGCCAAATCAGACAACTTCTACTCCTCCTAGTGTGCGAGACCTGACATCAATGGCCGCACTGCCAGAAAGGTGTAGATAAATCTATACAAATATCACCTGCATACACATTACTTCTTTTCCAATAACCAACTCCTGATCCAAACTGTTAGCAGTGGAAAAAAAAGAAACTGTTGTGTATAGTGGCCCTCTGTAAAAAGTTAGCTGCCAGGAAAAAGATCATATACATGTATTTCAAGGAATCAAAGTTTTTATTGTCATGTACTGAGTAAAATGCAATTCTTACTTGATTGGCTTCTTCACAGACTGGACGATTAAACTAATAAAGCAGCGCAACATTACAGTAACTAACAATAAATAAACTAGTAACTTACGGGTACTTTTGGAGCATTTATGTAATTTATTTAAACTTTATTTTATCAGGCAAATTAACTGAAAAACAGTTATAACTACTCTATGTGATATTCGGGAGAAATAGCAGATAACGCCTCGGAACTGCCTGGGATATAAATGCTGTTTTTTTTTTTGGAAGATATATGGTGGCATGACGTAAGCCATATCATGTGACCAGGCCCCACAGGACACTCATCTAAGCACTGAGTATTCAGGACCTGCAGCTACATGTAGAAGCCTCCGCCTTTTTCTGTACACAACAACAAGAAAGACGTGTTTCTGTTTATGGTTGATCTCTAACACTGCCCCAATATTCCACATCAAACATGTCCAATTTAATGGTTGTTTCAAAACGATTTCACTTTAGATTATTAACCAATCCAACTCAAAGCAATGTATATGACGGTAGCATTGAAACCAAGGGAATGCGTCTTCATACCAGAATTTGGGTTTACAGGTTTCCTTTGCATAATGTTTTTGCCTAAAGAGTCCTATTAAAAATGCTGCGAGTGGCTTTTTTAATGGTTTCAGCCAAGCTTAAGCCGGGCTGGAAATTAAGCTCGCCCTCTTGCCTGAGGTGAGTAATTCAGATTAAGTGCGAGTACAAAAACTAAACACTAACCTGCTGGCTAGTAAAATAAAATGCATGTCGGACTACAAATTTTGATGAATTGGAAGACGCCCGGTGACACAGGTCAGGCGTACGGAAGGTGTGAAGTGTGGGAACAAGTTTTTCAAGCATACGACTTTATACTATATTCTCACATTGTGTTGACACATTTCCTTGTTCTTTCCTACTCAGTATTTGTCATGTACAGTGGTACCTCAGAACTCAAATTTAATCCGTTCAGAACTCTGAATTGAATCCTAAAAAGATTGAGTTGTGATCGAAGTTTCCCCTTAAGAAACAATGGAAAACCAATTGGTTCCAGGCCCTAAAAATGACACCTAAATATGTTTTTTTAGCATTTAAACACAAAATGAACCGGATAAAACAAGAAGAGCATATACTATACTAAACACATCTAAGCACATTTATCAAAACAGTAATTTGTAAAGTAAGAAAATAAATGTATCCAAACAATGTGTTGTGCTCCGATCGTCCACTCCTCCCCCGTGTGCCACGCCCCCTCGTTAACACTGTGTGGAATCCCCGTGTGATCAGCTGTTTCTGGCTGTTGTCATTAGTCCTCTGTATTTCGTCCAAGTTTGTTTCCCCAGTCTGGTCATTGTATTGTCCGTCTGCGTTTTGCCTGCCTTACCTGTAGCTGCCTTACCTGTAATTAAAGCCCGTATTCCCGGATACCCTGATGTCTGCACCTTTGTCTCCGTTTCGTCCCCGCTCGCCACAACAATATTATTTTAATTAAATATATTAATGGTTTATTATCAACAACAAGGTTGTAATCATTTTGGTGCTGAACAGCCTTTAATACCCACAGATTTTAAACACAAATTAAATAGCCTATTTTATATAGGTTGTTATATTCGGTCTGCACAACTTTCTAGTGACAACAGTGTTGACTGCATGGATGTGACCAATTTAGCATGCCCACTTTATACTGAAGGAGTATGTAGTTATCTTCCAATGCAGGTGTATAAGAAGAATTATATGACTTCATGTATAAGGAGCTCTACTGACACATGCACTCTACTGCATTTAAACAGACATGCACTGACTTTTTCACTTTATAGAAGTAATAATGTATACAGCAATATCACTGTTTGGCAGCTGCAGGTTATAGATCAGATATTAATACTGTATAACATATATAATGGCTAGTAACAGCAAAAAAAAGGTTTCTGCCCTCTAATGGATCAAAGCAATTTTCAAGATGCAGTTCCAGTTTATGACTTAAAATGAGTAAGGGAGGGAAATTTCTATCAACTTCCTCTTCTTAAATTCTGACTAAGCAACTGCAACGTGACACAGTTAGTATGTTTAGATGCACAGCTAAGTCAACCTATGGTTATAGCTTCACTATGTCATTTAATCATACTACTGTCCTTGTCCCAGTATTCATGCACGAGAGGGGAATCGATTTATTGACTAAAGTATGTACAACTCTGCTACAATAGGTGGCGATATGGTTCCTTTCAGCTTGTTAGTATTGGGTTGACCTATATATGACAATTGACCTATTAAGCAGAGTGGTGGCTCTGAGGCTAGGGATCTGTGCTAGTAAGCAGAAGGCTGCTGGTTCAAATTCTGTGAATCCCAGAATGATCCTACTCTGTTGGGCCCTTGAGCAAGGCCCTTAACCTGCAATTGCTTTGTCCTGGGTATGACATTAATGTACATCCAACCCTGCAAGGATTTCCTCCAACTTACAGGGAAATTTGTGTGTTGGTGGCAGGATTGGTACTCCAGCCAGTGGGAAAAAAACCGCACCCTGGTCCATTTGGACTAGTGTGATGCTGAGGTATCACCTGCCACATGGCTGCACTCAAGTTCTCATCCCTGAGGTGGTTTGTTGTGCAGCAACGTGCTGTCAGCACATGCTCCTTACCTCTCTCTGTTATGTCACAGATGTAAAAATAAATAAAATTAAGGAAGAAAATTATTCTTTCAGAGAAATTGAAGGTAAAGAAAAAACTAGCTGACAAGTGATGTAAGAATTGGATGTGCATAACTTGCAATATCTGTATTAATACTGTATGTCATCCAGTCCTAGAACAGCCTTTTTTAAAATTCAGTCCAAAATACCCCATTACACCATTAAAAAACCAACACATTGAAGTACTGTCCTTTTGGTACATTCTTTAAGTACCACAAGTACGCTACCTGGTGCGGTGGAAGAGTGCCCTTCAGCTGAGCGGTGAATTGGACAGCTTTAAAGCTTTGTACGTCAGCAGTATGACCGAAGAAAGGCCCATACAAACTGCAGCAGAACCCAGGACCACCCGGACCATGGCTACGAGAGGAGGCTGCCCACACCAGCCAGGGCCGCCTGCATTCCCCGCATGGTGGATCCTCCTCACGGTCAGCCCCCCGCCCGAGCAGAGGCCAGAGACAGAGAGTTAGGGGGGGCCCTCAGCCCCCATCGCTTCCCTATCCCATGTTAGTGTAAAGCAGTCATTCCCAAACTTTCTCTGCAGGTCCTCTTTTCTAGATAGGACCATTATTGACCCCCCCCCCATTCAAACTACACAGGTTCAGATTCAACTTTATTTGAAATACAACTCCCTTTTCGAATTGAGCGAAACAAATGCAGTTACAAAATAAAAATGGTGCAATTTCACCACTGTGTGAGAAAAAAGAGCAATCAGTTAAATTAAAAGTCCAGTATAAGTTTGAAATTAAGCTAATGGAGATTTAACATTCCTGTAAATATTCATTGGCATACACAAATTAAAGTTTGTCTTACAATTACATCATTTTGTTTTTAATGATAACTGCAGGTTTCGGCCTATACTATAACACAAAACAATACTAAATCATACTGATTAATTGATAGTCTCCCTGAACTTAATGCAGAAAATTTGAAACCTCATTTTTCATGATATGGTTAGATTTTTTTTGTCCGGCGCTGCGAAACGTCCTCACGCGTCGCCATGTCACATGGTACAAAAACCTTGCAAGAGCAAGACGACTTAAGACAGATCGTATTGTTAGTTACTGTAATGTTGCGCTGCTTTATGTTTATGTTTAATCGTCCAGTCTGTGGAGAGATTATTTTAGGGTGGCACATGCCCTGAGGCTATCCTATTGGTGTGCCCCTCCGCAATATCTCTGCGCCCCCCCAGTTTGGGAACCACTGGTGTAAAGTATGTATGCATATGTGTGAAAGAGTTGTGTGTTTATGTCTACAATGCATTAAAATTATGGGTGCAGTTAGGGTATGAGGGCCCCACAGCTAGCAGATGGCAGAGTCCCTCACACCCCAAGGCCCTAATGTAATTTGGACTGTGTTTATGACTAAAGTGCATAAAACGGGTGAGCAGTTGAGGCATGGGCACCCCCCTGCTGGGAGATGGCACCCACCTGCCTCAACCCACCTCCTCAGCCGTAGTTTCATGTGGTGTCTTATATGCAAGTAAACATTGAGGGGCAGTGTTTCGGCAGAACAACCCCAGACCCACCGGCAAATGGAGAGCCAGTCCGGCCAGGCAGGGTGACCCCCATCCCCAGGCAACACCAGCCCCCCCCAAGCCTGAGGGCCCAACACTGGGAACGCAGACACCGACACCCCACCAGGTGACCGGCCCCAGGCAGGCCAGGCCCCACTGCATCCCTCCTCCCAGTGCACCGCCCATCAAGGGGGGGGGGCGGGGCAGAACCCTCCATCCCCCGCACTGTCCCCCACAGGCCAGGCCAGTGGCCACCCACACAGACACCAACCATGGGACCCCAGCCAAGAGGAACACCAGAGGACCACCGCCCCCAGCTCCCACCCTGGGGCAAGACCCCGCCACCCCAGGCAGCATTACATTATTGGAGTCCATCTATGTTCAAATTCTGCCAATTGATTTCTTACTTCTTAATCTATGTAACTAAAACTGAGTTTTTTTGTTTCTTAATTCTTGCAATTCCATTTTACATTTTCTCAATTTTACAATTAGCTCATTGAGAACATGTTTTTCTTGGGAGGCAACCTGTGCTGATTCCAAAGTTTTAATTTTCTGTTCTAGTTCTGTCTCGGGTGCTTTTTCCTCTTTCTTTTTATGTACTGAATATAAAATTATTCTGCCTCGTATTACAGCCTTTGCTGTCTCCCAGGGAATTCAGAGATACCAGGCAGGTCATTTGTTTCAATAAATGTTGTCCAATCATTTTTAATAACTTCTAGAAGTTTTGAGTCCATTAGTAATGATGTATTCAGTCTCCACCATTTAAAAGGTGGTGCACTAGCTTTTGCAGTGACCGTCATAGTGACAGGTGCATGGTCACTTATTGTGATAGAGTGAATTGGTGTGTGACATATATCCTTCATATCTGAATTGGTAAGCTGGTAAGAAAAAAGTCTATCTGGGAGTAGGAATGGTGGACTGGCATGAAAAATATGTATTCTCTGAGCATGGCATGAAAAGTATGCCAGACATCGCATAGGACAAAATCATATATTTTTTTAATGTTTTGGATGACTGGCAAGTACAGCAACTAGCTGCTGTACTACGTCTGTGAGATTTTGGATTAAGTACTAAGTTGAAGTCCCCTCCCAGTATAAGTTCTGTGTCTGAATGTGTTGATATTGCAGCAAAAAAGGTGGTAGAAGAAGGAGGGGGTCATCACTATTTGGACAATATATTTTGGCAATACATATCTATTTGTTATATGTTGAAATTTTAATAATAATAATTTAAAAATTCCTTCTGGGTCTATGATGGTGTCTTTACAGTTGAGACATATTCTTTTGTTAATTACAATTGCTACACCTCTTAGTTCTGAATTATAATTAGTTAAATATACATGTGGAAATTCTGGTGAACTTAATGTACATTGGCCTGATTTGGCAAAGTGAGTTTCCTGCAGTAGGATAATGTCTGCTTGTAATGTTGCTAGTTATTCTAAGATTTCATGTCTTTTAGGGTTGTGCGGTATACCGGTACTGTGAAAATACCGGTATTTATCATTTTTGACACGGTACAATTTCAAAAGTTTGCTCAGTTCGGTATTTCATCCGCTGTTCCGATTTTCACCACTATGCGGCAGTGTTGCGCAAACTGGC
>JABFEB020000002.1:15636319-15646803 GCA_019775895.2 Stomatorhinus ivindoensis | reverse complement strand
TTAAAATCACCCATAACTACCACATCATTTTTATTGCTCATAATCCTAATATCACTATATAATAATCTGCTTTCCTCTGCAGCTACATTAGGTGCTCTGTAACAAACACCGACAATTAGGCTATTTGAGTTTTTAGCATCTAATTTTATCCATATAGATTCCGTAGTTTTACTTACATCAGTAAGATTCACTGAAATGATGTCAGCAGGTCCTTCTGTGCCAAGGCTGAAATGCAGAGGAATTGGTATATTTGGGATTAAATACATTTTCATTGAAAAGAGGGACTTTGCAATTAATTGCAATTCAACTGATCACTCTTCATAACATTCTGGAGTATATGCAAATTACCATAATAAAAATTGAGGCAGCAGACTTAAGTGAAAATTAATATTTGTGTCATTCTCAAAACTTTTGGCTACAACTGTATATTGGATCAGATCACCTTCTCCTCAACCCTCAAAAAAGTATATTGTGTATGGAAATAAGATTTTGAAAACTGATGTTCAAATATTTTATATACATAATATTATATAATATATATAATCGTTAAAATATAACGCACTTATTTGACGTTTATGCAACCGTTTGAACATGCTTATTTGTGCTTATTGTATGTGACTGCTTACAATACACATAGTAGACTGAATGCAATCAACAAGGTAAAAACAGACCATACATAAACAAGGCATATGTGTCACACCCTAGGGGCGGGATCCGACAGAGGTCGGGAACCTCCCCAACAATTAGATCAAGAATAAAGGTGCTGCAGTCGGCACAGGCTGGTGCGAAGTATTGCGCTCTTTATGAAAGCCCTTACCGAGCACTCTTTCGTGTTCCCTCGCCCGTTCCGTCTGCCTCGTGTACCTGCCCTAATCTCTCCCTTTGCCTCCCTAGCCCAGATCCCGGTCCTGACCCGTTTGCCTCGCCTGACCCCGTTGTGTCCGTCGCCCCCCTCCTCTCGTGCCCCAGTCCTGTGCTATACCCTCGGACGGACCACCTGGTATACGACCCTCGCCTGGAAGACCAACCTCTCTGCTTGCCTGCCCCCTGCAAGACATCCGCCTCAACTCTCCTCCCCGGAGAGAGAACCCCTCAGGACTACCTGTTGCTTCCCAGCTCTTCTCTCCTTCCTGACCCGCTCTCACACCTGCTTGCCCCGTACAATAAAGCCCGATCCACAACCCGCATACCTGGGTCCTTGCCTGCTTGTACGCGTGACAATATGTCCTGTAATAAATATTTTATTCGTGCTAATGTTGTTATTATTATTGTTATTATTATACCTGTGATTCAATCACTTATACTCGTGCACAATATGCTTGCAAATTTTTTCAAAAAAAAAAATTATCACAAGTATAGTGTGACATGCACGCTGCCAGTCGGGCGAACAAACAAGCAGGCGGAAGGTAGCGAAGTCGCAAAAAAAGGGTTTATTTTCGGGAAGACGAAAACGAAACCAATCAGCGGAACAAAACAGAGCGGGTAACCAAACAAACTAACAAAATGACGGATCTGATGTGGACTAAGTGAGACAAAGGTTAAGAGCACAAGACAATCAGACATTGTTAACAACAGCTGGTTTCCATGGGGAGCAGACACGAGGTAATGAGGGGGGCGTGGCACACAGGAGGCTCTGACGGGCGGATCATGACCTATAGGCCTATATTTTTATATTAACATAATTAAGTAATACTAAACAATAACACAACCGACAAATAGAACACTTTTAAATTCAAATGTTTATGGCAAATTGAAACGCTAATTTATTTAGTTTACACGTATTTTTCTGCAGAAATTTGGGTTAACTCCGGTTGCTGTATTAGTCTATTGATATACGCTCTCAGCAACTCCCCGAGAGCCCGTTCGATGAACGAATCGAACATAGAGGTTTTCAGACACTCGGTGACTCAAAAGAGCCTGTTCGATGAACGAATCGAACTTACGGTCGGGTTTTCGGACACTTGGTCGATGACTCAAACAAACGGTTCGCGAACCGATCCCAAGAGCCCTCGCGGCGTTTACTGCGGAAATGCAGTTACGCTGTTAAAAGGAATAAAATAAACGCAGCTCTTCATAATTTATCCCAACAGTAAATTATTGCATTTCTGTATAATAAAACTATGTCTTTCAACAAAGAAAAAAGATATTTCTTAACTTTGACGTTTACACAACAACGTATACAAGTTTACTTATGCTCATTCTATGTGTATGTGTGATTGTATTGGTAATATTGCAGTTATTGTTAACTGTGATGTAGTCCTTGATACTCATGCACATAAACTTGGCTTAAGTAAAGAAAATAAGAACTATATATACACGCGTGCTTATTCAGCATCGACACCCTTTCTGCTTGTTTTTTTATTGTGAATATTCAAGCTGAACATTTTGTTGAACACCAGCGCTATCTTTCAGTTAAATAACGTAACCTTGAGACAGATTTATTGGATTTGCCGAATTTCTGAGAGGTGTGCGTGTTAATTTAAAACTGGATTGTATTTTGAGGACGCGGTGCACTTATGAAATTGTTTTTTTAGCTTTTGAAACACAAGTTTATCCGTTCTTGCGCTCATAGTTACTCAAGCCGGAAGCAAGTGAGCCGTATTTCACACTGGCGGATATGACGTCACTTCGATATTATTGTTTATCGCAATAATTCCTCGTCCAGCAAAATTTGTTATCGTGACAGGCCTACATATCCGGTGGCTGTGAACGCTGCGTGCCTGGCCTATTTGCATGTGTCCCAGCATGCCGCGGTGATGGACTGAGAATGGCCGCTCTCTATGTTATGCCTGTCATTAATGTTTCGGGTTTCATGCGTTGTGTGTTTGTATTGGTACCCTGTTAAGTTGAAGCTTCATCCTCATATGTTTGACTGTGTGTAAATCACCCACCATGTGTAGTTCCCATTGTTCATACAGTGACCTTCCCCCTTGTTCCTTCAATTTAGGGGGTCATATATATGCTCTCCTTGTATGCTCTTGTACAATTGGGTGTTGAGGTGACTGATGGTTTAGTCTTTTTAAGGACTGCAAATGAAAGAGTGTAATTGAACTCTATTTGTGACATGGTATTATGGCTGGTATCAACGGACGTCACAGTATGTTTCGCCTTCCAGTTTCATCATCAGTGCTTGTATATTTCACATGGTATTTTGAAGGACACTGAAAGGAACACATGCAGTGGTGATTGTAACCATGCCGGTGAACTTGATAGCACCTGTGTTAAGTATAGAATCCCTTTATTGTCGTTGTTCAGATAGCAAGTACAATCTTCACATATTCCATTCTTGCTCTCCTGAGACACACACATGCACAGGAAAGAGAAGCTTGGGCTCCAAGCTCAGAGTCCCCTATTTATCTGGTGTCCCTGGAGCATTGTTCATGGTTAAGGGCCCAACAGTGATAATTGGCTACTCTAACCAATCATGGAATTTGCACTGGCAAACTTCCATTCAGAGGCCTAACCCACAAAGCCACACCACCCCAATTACAAAAGTCTCATAGGAGGACTTGCCGACCTCTGGGGCTGAGGTCACTGAAGTAGTCAAACAACTATTTGGTGGTAGGACTCCAGAGGTGGATGATATTCACCCTGAGTACTTGAAAGCTCTTGATGTCCTTTCTCACATATCTCTTCAACATTGCATGGACTTTGGGAACAGCGGCTTTGGATTGGCAGACTGGGGTGGTGGTCCCTATCTGTAAGAATGGGGATGAGAGTGTTGCAACTATAGGGGGATCACACTCCTCAGTCTCCCTGGGAAGGTCTATGCTGGGGTACTGGAGATCAGGGTCTGCCTGTTAGTCGAACCTCAGATCCAGGAGGAACAATGCGGATTGTGTCCTGGTCACAAAACACTGGATCATCTCTTCACCCTCACAAGGAAGTCAGACTGCCCAGTCACCGATTCTGTCCATAACTTTTACGGACAATTTTTTGGAGGATGAGTTGCTGCCTCTAGTGGAGGAGTTTAAATATCTTGGGGTTTTGTTCACAGTTGAGGGGAGAGTGGAAGATTGACAGATGGATTGGTACAGCGTCGGCAGTAATGTGTCTGGACATTCCTGTTTAGACTGCTGCACCTGCAACACGACCCCAGATAAGCGGCAAAAAATGGACAGGTGTATGGATTTGTTAAATAACCAGTGCCCTACATTGTGCTGCTAATTTACACTCAAGCCTCACTCAAAAAAAATGATACTTTCAATGTGGTCCAAATCAATGACAATCATTTCTGCCTTTCATGCATTGTAATGCAAAACTAAAATTAACTGATTAGACTTAGAAACTTTTAAGAATAGTTTAATGAATTTAATGAAGTACTTTAATGTATGGATAAAAGCGGCAGATAAATGAGCAAATGTAAATAAAATCTATGGCCTGAAAATGTCATAAAAATGTGGTGCAACTAGATAAACCGCTGGTGAAATCATAGAGTTGATTCAAAGAAAAACTGTTTAATAAACTTTTTACACTTTTGCTATGTATAACATAGTTTTGTCAGCAGGGGTGTAGCTAGAAATTCCCTGATAAAATGTCATCATGCCCTCAATTTTCCAGGTAATTTCTTGCATTCAAAATCCCTTGTCAAGTGCAGGGCCCTCAAAATGTGCCAGCATATCTATGCCTCTTCCAAGCCCCGTTTGCTGCTCTTTTACATGTTGAAAATACCTATTACCTCTGAGTCTGGAAGAGTCAAAGCATACACATGATCAAGGTACTGTGGAAGAGATGAACTGTGTGTGTAAGGCTGGGGGCTCTTCTGTGATGGAGGGGGAGATCGTGGAGATATGCATCGTGTATTGGGGCACCTCCACTATGTCCATGCCGTCTTCCTGATTTCCTGGTGACAGAGAGCTTTCACTGAGAACCAGCTCATCCATGTCAACCCCCATCAGTGGCCCCTCTCGCGGACCATTAACAAGTCGGACTAGGCTGCGTATCTGTGGGAGGTCCCAGATGGTCTCCAGCACCACCAAGAGCACCACCAGGCCAACCAGCAAGTAACCTACAAAGAAAAGTTTTATATATTATGATTCCATGTTTCCATACAAATTTACCCCAGCACTAAACATCTTCAATCATTAGCACACATCATGCCCAGAAAAAGTGGATGGCTTGCTCTACACATTGTGGCATATTTGGTTTCTGCCTTTGGATTAGTAAATCTATATGTTGATATCATATTTAGACTTATAACTTATAGTTGCATGATTTTAAAACTTGTGTCTGCTTTTAGCTCTGGCCACTGGAAGGTGTTCCTCAGTAAATTTGCAGTAAAGGTAATGTGCATGTAGCATTGAGGCACGGGCATCCCCACAGGAGGTTGCGAATTCCAGGCCCCGTCGCACAGCCAGGCTGCGGGTCCTTCCCGGCAGGTAGTCCCCCAGGCCGATGGTACTGAGGGAGATGAAGCAGAAGTACAGGGACTCCAGGAAGCTCCAGTCACGCTCCAGCAAGCAGAGCCCAGTGGCAGGCAACAAGAAGAACAGCAGTGCAGTGCAGGTGAGTAACAGACAGACATGGAGCAGGGAAGCCTGGTGATAGGACATCCCCCAGCGCTCCTGTAAGTGGCGCACTGGAGCGTGGGTGACAGAAGGCAGAAGGCGTTGGGTGGAGGATGACATCAGCAGCATGGTAAGTGGCATGCCCACCAGGCAGTACAGCACACAGAAGACCTTGCCTTCATCGGAGAGGGGGACAGTGTTGCCATAACCTGCATTCAAGCAGAGACACACACTTTGTGTAAAATTGCTCACGGAGTAACCTCAAAAGCTTTAGTTAGGTAAGTGAGCCTTCAAGGGGATTGACATACAGTAATTTACAAAGGTGAACTGAGAAAAATTAAAAGTAACCAGAGGCTCTCTGTATAATCGTAATTTAAACCCTCACCTGATTCATTTCGGTCACTACCCTCCACTAAAACTTTGTGAATAATTGGTTGTTTCTGACGAATCAATGAAGTAAACGGAAAATTTTGGTCATCATGCTGATTTCTTCTTCTTGCTGATTGAGTACATCAGGCTGTTCATGTCTGACACCCTGTCTTTCGTTTGCAATCCAGGAGGGGCCATGGACAGCATTTTTCAATTATTATTACTTGCAAAATATAGTGTAATATGGCCACTGCTCATCTAAAATGAAAAATACTAAATTGAGCTCATAAAACCCCTAACTTTTTCATGCTCTCCAACTAATTATGCTTTGCTCACATTTTGGTTATTAGTGTATTTGCCTGATGATGTGCCTGCAATACTAGAAGATGGAGTTAAGTGGGTGTATACTATGGGTTTCATGTTACCAATTTGCAAATTCATGTAAGCTACCTGACCTAAACATAGTAGAAATAGTTTCGGAAGAGTGTGACCAGAGTGAAGGAAATGCAGCCAGTGAGTGCTCAGCATATGTGTGGGACCTCTTTCAGGACAGCTGTAACAGCATGCCACCTCACAAAACTGGCATAGAAGGGAAAGTAGGATCTAACAGATTTGGGGCCCAGTGACGGGCTCACTCTGTTGACCACGGGATTTAAACAGGCAACCTTCTGAGTCGACAGAGCTGATGAGCGTATGAAAACAAATCATGCGCACATTTTAATGATTTCCTGAGTTCGATTTAGTATTTCGTGTACACGTTAATCTTAATTTTGCTTCATTTAATACAGGAAACTGTCTGTGGCCACTCCGACTTTTCGTCACCCACAGATGTAATTAAACGTCTGAAAGAGTCAGTACGGAATAACTTAACTAACGAACGAGATATGACTCACCGCGACCGTGAATAGGTCAAGCGGTTACAGAGAGTGTGTGGATAGATGGATATATGAATCATGAAGTATGTGTAAAAAATAAAAGTTTGTTTAATGAAAGAGATGGTGTAGTTCAGGGGTGCCCAATCGGTCGATCGTCAAGACAATAGACATCTCTAGTCGATCGCTTAATAATTTCCGATTCCCCCGGCAAAATATACTGAGGGAACATCCCCTAGGTTCGAGACCACAGTTCTAGTTAAACGAAATAAAACGAAAGTTTAGTGCGCATGAAAGTTACATAGAAAATATTGCTTTAACCTGCAAGTCAAAATATGGTCCAAAAATAAAAAGTGACGGCCGGCATATCAAGCGATGGCACCAACCTGTGGTCGTTAAGTAAGTAGTGAGGAAGAACAGGGATGAAGTAAAATCACTGTTTATCTCGTCAGTGTCGGCATCCAGGACAGCTATCCGTCGCTTGCCTGCAAACAGCGCCTTCTTCAGCAGCTGGTCCAGGCGCTTTTCCTGTAGGCATCGGTTTTGTTCCAGAAAGAGCAGTCGGAGCCGCCGGACCTCGTCTAACAGAGCGCTCTCCTGTGGCTTTTCGAGGATCACGAAGACCAAGCCGCCGAAAATAATGTACAGCACATAGCTGACCACCATAATGGAAAACGCTCTAACCCGACAAAAGCGCGGACACACATAATACCTACTAACCATGATATTTATATTCGAAAATGCCAGCAACAGGGTGCAATGTGAGCGAGCTGGTCACCTGTGCTTGGCGCCCTGTAAACAAATATGCCGTATCATATTTCCTAGGCAATTGTATTTAATAATTTAATGGGAAAGCATTAAACCGTAAGTATAATATGTAAAACTATTTTTAAAAGCTTAAATACTAAATTTTACTATGTGGATAACCATACTGGATATCAGGGCAGGTAAACAGCTCAAAATGAACTTGTATGGAATGTTTGTATCCGGTGTATAACAATCATGATTGATTATTAAGCAACTTTATAAATTACAAATTTACCATACATTGTTTCTCCATTCAGGTTAATCTGTCATCCGTGGATATGAAATGGAATATATTTTACGAATATTTTAATTACCGTTTTGAGGTTAGCGTTAGTGTTTCGGTGATAAAATATTGAGCATGGATTTTCACTTTGTACTACGTACAATGTGTTAAAGCAAATTCGTAACGTGTAATTAATGCTTCATTAAGAAATCATTACGAAATGAATACACAGAACATATCAGCTTGTCCAAAAGACCCTCCCATTTCTGCCGATATGGAAATACTTTTACATTAATACTACAGTGAACAAGTATTGACACCATTTTTCATCTTTGTGAATTTACATCAACCCACAGAAACACAAATCATAAAAACCAGAATATTTACTATAAAAGTTGTTTTACATGGGTACACACGTTACATGTAATGCACATGTATAAAGAGAAGGACAATGACAATATCTTTTAAGTCTCATTTAGCATTAAAATGCTGTGTATTAGACAATATAATGTAAGATTTATATGTGAAGGCTGCATTCCCTACAAACAGAAGCAAATACAGCCTTCTTTCCAAAAAGTGTCTACTTGGTGCGAGTTGGACATCCTGTGTCCTACTCTAATTCCATGCATATCACCCATGGCACTCTGGTATGCAACAAAATCTACAAAAAATGAACATGTAAGGACGAGGGGGAAAAGTACTACTGTACCTGCAAATGTTACCTGTAAGAGAGCCAAGTGTGAGGCACAGTATGAGTTTCCTTACTGAAATGTTACCTCCCCAGTAACAATGCAAAGAAATAGTAAATTGTTTGTATTCTCCAGACAGTGAGGGGCAAGGGGAGTCACGCCAGGCCAGAGGTCAGGCCGGCTGATCTGGGCCAGGGATGCACTGGCGAGCCACTTTCAGCTACAGCCTGCCAGCTGTTTGCAGTGGAGGTAGCTCACAGAGGCAGGTGCAGAGAGTAATGGGAGCAGGTCCAGCGGCGCAGTGGCTTGCTGACCCTACCGATGACAGGCAGCTTGTGGGCGTAGCCCCGAGGTGGCAGAGCCGATAAGGCTGCCGACGGAGTAAAGCTCGTCTGGAAGCGGCGGGCCTGGCACCGGCGACCCATCTGCCGTCCGCCGATGAGGAAGGAGAAGGCGGGGGGCCTGGTCAGCAGGGGGGCAAAGCGGGCCTTGGGGAACACGTCACGGGATGGACCCAGTGGCCGCTGGCCTGGCCGAGCAGACGACGAACGGGAGCGCTGCACTGACGACGAGCAGGAAGAGGAACGAGGCAAGGATCTGGGGGGAGGCAGAGAGGCAGGGGGCATCTGAGGGCTCGCATACACTGCCTCTTTGTCTGTCACCTTCGTGTCACCTCAAATAACCAGCAAATTCAAACAGCATAAAAGCTTATATTTAGAGCGAAAGTAATCAGACCCATCCAAAAATATTTAAAATGTCCCATTAAAAAGTCAGAAATGCTAAAGCAAAGCCTCAACCGACTCGGTCGGAGGCAGACGCGGGCACATCGTGGCCTACCTTCCAGGGGCTGGCAGGCTGGGCAGCGCTGGCTCTCCATTGGGGCTGCCGTCCTGCCGCGGGCTTATGCTGAGGCTGGCTGTCAGCTGGGGCATCTTGCGCGTGGTGTCCATGCCGGCAGTGCTGCCGCTCCCAGCACTGCCACTGCCGGGAGGGTCCTTCCTAGGGCCAGGGGGCTGCAGTGAGGCCACCGGGGGGTCGCCCCCAACGCTGGGTCCAGCACTGAAGCGCACTGCCAGGCTGTCTCCAAAGAAGGAGTAGAGCTCGCAGTACATGGCAGGAAGGGGCACAGGTGTCCACTCCTCCCAGGGCAAGCCTGCACCGCCTGCCTGTAGGTGGCTGGCGATACCCAAGCCCGGCTCGGACTGCGGCTCAGGGGGTGGGCTCAGCCCGGGGGAGCTCTCACGGCCCCCGATGGTCCCCCCAGCACCCGGCATCCCACCAACCCTTACTTCTGTTGACCCAGATAGAGACAGGGCCTTCATCTTCAGCAGACGTTCCACTGCCACCTGCAGGGGGAAATGTGCGATGACAAGAGCACATCAGTGACAGAAACTTTAAGAACCATGGCTGATACATGGCAGTAATGTGCACACGCACCAAGATGGCCCCATAAACCTTGTGCCCGTCAGCCTTGACCTGGGCGTTGGACACAGAATAGTCATCCAGCACGGCCTGGAGGTTGGCCCAGTAGGCCGGGAGGTGGGGGTATAAAACGCGTTCTACAGCCTGAAACAATCAGGAGAACAAAACACTGGTTAAAATTAACTGAGCAAAAACTGAGAGAAAAGCACAACACACATGACACGGGGTGGGACTAAACTCTGCAGATGCCCATGATGTCTTCACTGACCACAAAAGGCAATCAGAGGGCAGTACCTTCCAGCCCAGCGCGTGCAGCCCCACCACGGCCCCATAGTGTGAGCAGAGCGGCCGCACAGGGTCCGACAACACCTTCTGAAGGGACAGCAGGATCTGGTGGTACAGGCCACTGACCAGGTCCCCGTGGGTCCTGCCAGAGGTAGAGAGTGCATTTAGTCACATAAAACTGACCGCTGAGGGAGCCTCTATTTTTACTTGCCGGTAGTCAGGTATTGTGAGAATCACATACAGGACTGTCACAGAAAATTAGAATATTGTGATAAAGTTCTTTATTGTCCGTAATGCAATTAAAAAAACA
>JABFEB020000002.1:15614485-15626849 GCA_019775895.2 Stomatorhinus ivindoensis | reverse complement strand
CCCCCCCCCCCCCCCCCCCCCCCGCTACATAAAGCCTGCTAAAAACAAATTATTATTAATTCTACAGAGATGATGGCAGTTATTCACTCTTAGTCCGCTGAAAAATATGACAGGGGAATAGGGGGGCAAATCCATTGCCACCAAGCATAAAAATTTCATCCAAATGTCAAAATTCCCACCCTCACCACCCACCATCCCAAGTGTAACATCTCAAATTCAGAAAATATTTACACAAAAAAGACCTGAAGGAAAAAGTGTGCTTTAACGATTTGAACATGAGCACAATTCTTTATACACATGTTAAAATTATTTTAAAATTTGAAATGACAGTAATAAAATGATTTAAAAGCCAAAAATAACAATACCTATTGGGGTAACGTGTGCAAGTGGGTTGGCGAATGCATTTGGGTTTACGGTCTGCACACTATAGGGTTTTAGAAAGTAGACATATCCCAGGAAGGGAGAATAACAAAAAAGGACAACGACAATATGTATGATGGCAGGCTGCTCAGTCCTCAAGCACAATAGGCTCGTTGGTGCTGGAGGGCAGGATGGAGCCTGGCGGTGGGCGAAGGGATGCTGGCAGCTTCACCCGCACAGCAACGTGGGGCTTCCTGGCCGCTCTCCTCATCTCTGCCTGTGTCAGGTGTTTCCTGAGGGCTCTGAAATATCACCACACACCACTCTATGCTCAGAATTTTGCAACAATGCACCCAGAACTCAGTCTCAGTCCCAAGAACAGTTTAAAAACTGCTCCTCTTGACGTATGAAGTGCAGCAGCTGAGCGCAGTTTATACAAACAGTTTAAAAGAAAAGAAGTGAAAATAATGCTTTAAGAGGTCTCAATAAACCATACTTACACAAAAGCACTGGCTAGCTGCAAGATCACTATACAATAAAATCCTATACATCAGAGTGCTTTGAGGCATTTTACTAACCCTTTTACATACCCGTATGGTGGGAGACCCACCTAGAGCATGTTCTTCAGATGTACTTTTGAGGTCTGCCACGGCCCTGTGAGAACACCCACCTGGTGTCCTTGGTGGCCACAAATACTACAGGGTTGGGAGCATCTCCCTGGTTGACCTTCTGGCGCTTGATGACAGACTGGGAGGTGGTCCTCATGGCAGAAGTGAATGGTCTGCCGTTGGCAGCAAAAGGGAGCCCAGCAACCTGCAGAACACAGAGGGGCATCAGATGATTGTAAAGCCTTTAAGTCATGGCTGGTGAAAGTGATGAAGATGATGTTACAATCAACCCGTTTCTAACAGGCGATGCATACTAGCTCAACTGGACAACTCACACTGTCAAAGGTCCTCTTTCCCAGCAGGTTACTGGCTGCCCGAGGCTGCGTCACCTGGTTGCGGTTAATGGGAGTAGGGGCTCCCCTCGGGGCCTTCAGCTTTAAAGGAGCCTGGAGAGCTGACAGTGAAGACAGAGTGTCACCTAGCCTGCATAGGTAAGTCAGACTCACTGGTCTCCCAAACATCACACTGACTGGCTGTCTTGGGTAAATGGACTAAATGGTAAATGGACTGCACTTATATATTTCTACAATTTATGCCTCACATTCACCCATTCACACTCACACACCGGTGGCGGAGGCTGCCACGCAAAGCCCCAACCTGCAAACTGGGAGCAATCTGGGGTTCAGTGTCTTGCACAAGGACACTTTGATAGGGACAGGAGGAGCCAGGGCTCGAACCTGCAACCCTCCAGCTGCCGAACGAAAGCACTACCTCCTGCACCATCATCTTCCCCTAGGTGTCTTAGGTGTCAGTCTTACCCAGCTCTTTAACTATGGTGACCAGAGTGGGCCGAACGACTGGCCGGTTCTTCACAGGAGTTTTAGATGCTTTAGGGAGCCGGATCATGCCTGAAAGAAAAAAATTAAGATTCAACATGTGACAGCTGATTATTGATAGTCAACAGTGTTGAAAATACTGATTTTGATACAGATCGGTTCTGTAATTATGAAACCGTACCAGTATTAATTTCCCATAGTGTTGAATTTATCCATGTCATATGCACTTTTCTGCTTGCTCATGCTTTGGACAGCGAGGTGAGACATGCACACAGACTGACCCAAAGACACACACAGACTGATACAGTAATGCACAGACGGACAGACACAGCCACACACAGACTGACACAGCAACACACAGATGTTCAGACACACACAGATACATAGACACAGAGACAGATGAACACAGACTGACACAGGCATACACAGATGCACACAGAGACAGATGCACACAGGCTGACACAGCCACACAGGTGCACAGACACAGGGATGGAAGCACAGACTGACACACACACAAACACAGATGCACAGAAACAGATTCATAGAAAGACACAGAGAGGATTTGCCCCACCTCCTCTCATTCACATGGCAACTACAGCAGACCTAAGATACTCCATGACTGATTTTGGTCAATAAGTAGACCTTCATTGGCAAGTGGAAAAGTGACCACGATTCAGATAGTTGGGCCAAAGATTGTATATAAATAAATAAATATATATAAATAAATAAAAAATATAAATATATATTTAACATATATTTTCACATCATTTATCATTTGAAATCTAGTTTAGAATGATTTGTGGTTTCATTAGTATTTATTTTAAAGATGTATATTTAGTTATATATTTTACTTTAGGTGTTACTAAGTTTATTAATTAGGTCTGACATATCTTGTATATATCTGTGTTGACACCTACATCAAGAGGAATTTATCACTTGGTACTTGAACAATAAAAATTCTGAAACTTGTAGGACTTTGCAGGCCACTACAAACTATCACAATGTAGTGCCACTAACTATTTGTATGGTTTGTTGTGCAATGTATGAGAGGCCCAAAGATAAATCATTACTTTAGCTAAACAATATTTTAAAATGTTATTTGAAGTATTTTACAGTTTTTATTCCAGTTGGTTTTCGGAACCAATATGCATAGTTGTCATTTAGTTCTAATTTTATTTTTGTATCTTATTTTGTTTCAGTTTATGGATTTTTTTTACACTCACGATCATAACCACGTCATGTGTACCAAGAGCATAATGCAGTTTAAGTAAAATTCAAATTTATTCTTACGACATCCATACCATTAATCTTTAGTTCAGACTCATGCCAAAAACAATACTGAAAATGATTTTGATCCTATAAAATCGCACAATACATAAATATCAGTAATACATAATATTTATTAGTGTACTACTAACAGGAGTGTACATACTACTTCCATATTACTAAGATTTTGCTTTGGGTATGACACCCATTCTTTGTGACCCTGAAATCTCATATTCCTGCAGTAACAAACTTTTCAGTGTCATTAATTTCATATGAAATATTGAGTCCCAGTGAATACTGTAGTAACATTGTACATACAGGTGTACAAGTTAGATGGTTTGTATATTATAAGGTAGGGGTGTCCAAACTTATTCACAAAGGGCCGGTGTTGTATGCAGGTTTTTGAGATAACCTTTATGACAGCTGTTCAAACCCAGGTGTGAGGACTCTTCAGCCAGTCCAATTAGGAAGTTGCAATGAAAACCCACATACACACCGGCCCATTGCGGATAAGATTGGACACCCCTGTTATAAGGTCTACATTGGAAATGACAAAGTGTATACACAGTACTGTTTGTTTAGAAACTGGCAATAAAGACTAACAGAATGTTATGGGTTGAGGTTAGAGCTGCCCAAATATTATTTGTAAATTTTCACATTTGCAGGAATTTCACCTCCTTTTTCTTAGGCCATTGGGATCTGGGACAGGGCCAGCAATTTCTTCTGAATGTTCCGTTCAACTACCATCCTCTACACAGAACCTCACAGGGCAAATGACAAGAATGCAACTATGACACCACCTTTTAGCATACGCAAAAAGCCCTGAATTATGTCAGAAGATAAAGACAATCAGAGCTAGCAGGTAATGTACTCCCTGTGGCTCACTAACATTGCTCAATCAAAGGATCAGTAATTTAGTCCTTTACCAGCGCCCAAATAATTTGGATGAAAATAAGAACCATAAACTAAATGAAAGAGTGATAAAGCAGAATAGATAGACTAAAAATGGAGTGAATGAAGCTCTCCAACTGACTATTCTGCTGGCTGATGAACTGCACTCCATCCTCAAAATTCAAGCATGGGTTGTTATAAAATGCAGTGAATGCAGGCAGTTTTTCTAACTAAATTATGGAAACAAATAGTGTGAAGCAGCTTTTTCAATTGTGTAAATCAGTGGTTCTGAAACTTGTGTCAAAGTGTCAAAATGATGGTACGCAGCAAGGGCATGGCTACTGGTCAGCAGTCTGCCCACTTAAACACTGACAACTGCTGCCTTCCTCCCTCAAGTGCACAACTTTTACTGTAGTCACACCCCCACGCCATCAACCACTAAGCATGGTCATATCCTGGTAACGGCACGTGTATAACTTACACTCCGCCTTGACGGCGTTGGCGTTGATGGAGGCGTAGGGGCGGCGAGCAGCGCGCCGAGGCTGTAGGATGTCCTGGCACACCCGACGGGCGATTCTGGTTAGCTTCGTGGTCTGCAGGATGAAGGTCTGCCGATTTTTGGCCAGCAGTTTGGCCCGGCCGGCGCTACTGGTGAAGGGAGACATGCCTTGCACTTCCTGGCGGGTCATATGAACTCGGGGGGCAGCATCCTTGGGAAGGAGGGATGTGAAAATCTGAATCAGGAAAAGTGCACCTAGCCACACTGCATCTAAGTACAGCAGAGCCCAACACGGCTCCATATTGTGAAAGCAAACTCCATTAACACAATGAATTTGTAGCAAAAACATTTGTTCAAGGTTGTTATAATAAAGAGCAAATGAGGTTTATGTTTAGTATTTCTTGCATTTCAAAATTAGATCTTTACAAAAAATCTGGAGCTGGCCTTTTCGGCTCTGCAAAGTTGATGTGACAGTCACATTTCAGGATTAACCTATACTGTCAGGATTAAAATATATTGTTTGTCGTCTTCATAAACACTATGTAATAATTACCTAATAACAATAATTAGCTAATAAAGAGTGAAATATATTTTACCCAGAATCATGCAGCCATACCAGAAACCACCCAAAACATATTGGTGCCTGATGACAAACTTTGCCAATAGATTGATAATGATCAAATTTGTTGTGATTAGAAAAATGAGACCTGCAGTGCTTAAAATACAAAGAATATGACCCCTTATCCACAAGACTATAAAGAGCTCTATGTAGCTAGAATCCAATAACTAAACTGCCACAAAACTAGCAATGCCATACGTACCGAACTTGCTCTTGTGGCCCCCTCTAGCTGTGTGGGGGTTTTCAGACCTCCATACTTCTTCCAGTAAATCCAGCATGATGCGCACAGTCGGCACTGCATGTTGGGGGGGCCCCAGGCATACCACTGTGGTGACTGAGCAGCTGCAGGATGTATGAGAGCGGGGTGACAAAAGCCCCAGTTATCAAGTACCAACACACCACAGGATTCCAGTCAGCAATGTACTGTGTGTGAAATTTCACAGTAGGTCTACCTCGTTTAATAAGGCAGCTGTTGATGCTGCCGTGTTCATGCACCAGGTGTTGCACGTCTGGAGAGCAGATACTCACTGTGGCAACTCTCGCAGCTGAGCCCTTTCTGAAAGCCTGCTGCTCCATTCATGCCAGGCTTGTTGCCTGGGGCCATGATCTGGTTCGGGTTGGGCTTGGTACTGGTAAAGAGAAATAGGTAAATAACAGTGACACTTCACAATTTTACACTACAGATAATATGACGACATAGTGTGAAACATTTACATGACACTGCAGTTTCTGTTCAAGCATTCTTATTAAAAGCGTGTGAGCTACAATATTCTACTCAACAGATTATGCCATGACCAACTGAACAATGCCTAAAGAACACATACTCATACAAGATGGACACACAGGGTGAGATGTAAGACAAGAATGTTTACACAAACACAGACATTGAGAACCAGCACAAGCAAACACAGTTTCATGTCTGATGAACAATCGGACTAATAGTTAGAACAAAACGTCACCCAGGAGGACACTTACTAGGTTGGGATGTAAACCTGTTTCAGTTTGCTGTCTGCTTCTGCTGCTTTCAGCCTTTTCTGGACACAGACAAAGACAGAACAACTAACTATTAGCAAGTTTTAAATACAACAAGCTTGACAATGCATCAGACATTGTTATGGAGGTCGAATACAGCTCAAGAGAAAAATAATGACCATTTCTTTGAAAGTTACAATCAGCAATGAGAACAGAATACAGCTCATCAGTGACACTACACTCACTCCATGGTTAAGCTTCACTTGGCCTCAAAGACACAGCACAGCAGTTTTCTGTTGAGCTAAACAGCGGTTAATTCAACCTGACAAGTGCTAATGTGTTATATTGTGAATGAGACAACGTGTCAGAGCTGTCATATAATCAGCAGAGCAAATGAGCTGTGTATATGTAAGACAGAGAGCTCACCTGTTGGATGTAGCGGTCCGTAGTTTTCCACATGTAGTAGAATTGAACAACACTGGCCAGCGATTTCCAGGGCAGCTGTCAGGGATATTCAAACATGATGCGTTACCTTAAACCCAGAAGCACAACACCCTCACACTGTCAGCAAGCTTCAACAACTCATGTAGGTTACTTACTGTTTTTACCTGTTTTGCCTACAGGTGATGCCATAACTACAAAATACCCAACATTTAGAGCTGTCAGGATTACTTGATTAAACTGCATCACTCATTTATTTATTTATTTTAAAGCATCGTTTAAAATTTGCCTTCTCAATTACTCTGCAACAAGGCAGACCAAGCACAGAGGATAAGAGAATGAAGGCCACAGCTGTGTAAGAACACTTCACGTTAAAAGTGAATGACAATGTAGTCATCGCAGAACTTCACATCATCTCAAAAGACGACATCCATGTACACACTGAATTAATGCAAGGTTAGCCACAGACAACGAATAGCTATGTACCGTATAGCTTCTTGGAGTCTGGACTGTCTTTCTCATCATTTTGACTTAAATTAGCTCAGTTTACTTTCCATGAATCCTGTATCTCAAGATAATTACAGCTAAAATGAAGGCTGGCCTCATCACGTACATAATATGGCACATAAGCATATAATAACCATATATCTGACAGTTGTGTGTGTGTGTGTATATATATATATATATATATATATATATGTGTGTGTGTGTGAACATATGATAGTATATTTGTTATATTTATGACAAATATTGCAATATTTAGACTATAAGACAAAGTGAAATGAAATGGAAAATGTATCCTAAATAAACTATAGCCAAGTAAATAATAAATTAGTGTTGTTGCAGAGTGCTGTGCCAACAGACACAAAGCAGAGCCAACAAATCCCTTGCTCTTCCTCAAAATCTGCTCTATAGAATACAAAATATTTCCATACAGAAAACGACAAATATCTTCTGGTGACCTGTTCACCGCATGCATGAGTCACTGTGCACCTGGCGGTGAACTGGCACCCCTCCAGGGTCGGTTCCTGCCTCACACCAATTGCCATATGTATTATATATTACTCGATTAAATTGAGCAAATTAATTGGTAGATTATTCAAATTGTTAATGTAATCAATACTGACAGTCCTACTGACATATAACCTAATTTAATCATAGTGATATTGATTCAATGAAAGTTACTTCCTTTGTCAAGTTTCCTAAAGTCCTGGGGGCTGCAATGACTCCTGACCTTTCCTTCAAGCATCATGCTACCCAGAGCTCCCCCCCACCCCCCACGGCTTAATGCTTCCTTGGCCAGACACTCACGAAGTCCTGGCGTATGTCGTTGAAATCCTTGCCGTACTTCTCCAGCGCCTCTTCAAACAGCATGGCCTCGGAGGCGCTCCATTCTTCCATCTCATCGCGACACAGCACTGGGCCACCCTGGGGCACCAGCGTGGACATGGCACGTGCCAGGTCGTACTCGTTCTTCTGCAGGGTGTCCATGGCGTGAAACTAGAACGAGGGCATGGGCAGTACTGAGCCATTTTGGCTGTGCATTACTGACTGACACACAACCTCCTTATTTAGCTACTTTTCTCAACTTTTCTCCACTAGATTAAAATGCAATTAAAAATCTAGCCTGGTTGAATGCTTCCCAAAGCGTTACTGTATTAGCACTATTCAAGGCTAAGACTAAGGGGACTTGCAACCACCGGTGATCGGATGAGCTCCCCAGTCTACTCGCTGTATAATCTGCAGTGGAGATGAATGCAGCAGATGTGTCCATCTCACCAGCGTTATGTCTCGTGAGGCGGCAGCGGCGCTCATGTGCAGGCTGGGCTGTCGGATGGAGCTGCTGCAGTCCAGGGCACGGGCGAAGGTCCCCACTGCCCTGCACCCCCCCCCACACACACATTACCATCTGCACATCCAGCACAGGCCTACATACTGCACAGTATGACTACAGCCCCAAGGTTTCCACCCCTGAGCCCGGTGACCTGCTGCACAGCCTAGCCATGATCAGACAAAAGGCCACAGGATAATTTTCATTTCAAGGGATTAAGAATGAGACCCAGTACAAAAGGTCTGCAAAAATGTCAAAGAACCATCAAAGAAACATCAATCTGTTCTGTCAATAAGGCTTGTAATGCCATTGTTGTCCAGGAGATGGCAACAGTAGCCAATGTAACTAAACACAACAGGCCAAAACACACCAGTCACAGCTAGACAGGGCATTTTGTAATCAACAGACTAGTGCAGATTAGCCATTTTCCATGCAGAACTAGTCCAAGCAGTATCTAGCTCATGGCAGCACACCTGTGGTATGGAATCTATACTGTCAGCATGCATTTTGAAATTGCTGTTACGGTATTTCAATATCATAAAGAAAAATCACTTAACAGCTTTGAGTCAGGCTAGATAATAGTAACAATAATATTAACAATAACAAGAACAACAATATTAAGACAACAACAACAATAATAATGATAATTATGATTGCCGAGCAGTGACAGGCCCTACTGGACTTGGACGTGCAGTGACCGCAGAGCATATGGCAAGTGCTCCTGCAGAGACCCAGCTCATCAGTCCTTCACAGTCCAGTACACAGAACACTAAAGTGTCCTTTCAGGCTTTGATCAGCCACTTCCTGCCACTGGGAAGCTTTAGTTCTGAGAACCAGCTAGCCCTCCTTAACAGGCTCCACATCCATCCAGCAGCTGACCACAGGACCTCCATGGAGCCAGTATTTCTCCTAAGAGAACAGGATTTAGCAAGGCCAACATACCGTGCCACTACCAGGAACTGGTCGATCTGCTGATCCTTTAACTGGTTGTCTGGGTCCCACACCTTTGTCTCCAGTTTCTCCTGCACACGGTCATCCAAGTCCCCTGCACAGCAGGAGAAAGCAGACATGGTCATACAGCCACGACAAGCTCCCCGGAGACTCTGTATGGGGTAGCAGACTCTGCCTCTCTCACAGCTGGCCGTCGCACACGCTCCACGTGCTTCTTCACAGCAAGCTACGGCAGGACAACTAGAGCAGGCAGTGATTAATCTCATCTATGCTGCAGCAGTTTCATCATCTTTATAATGAGCCTATTGAACACATTTGCCCTGAGACAGAAAACTGAAATAAAAATGTTGCAGGTGACTAAAAAGGTCAGAGGGGACATTGCATAGTCATTCGCGCTCACCATCGGCGAGCTTGTCAGGAATCTCAGCCTGGTACTTGGAGCCGACCCGAATTTCGCCTTGGTCTGCCAGTAGAGTCTTCTGGACTGGGTCAAACACCAGAGAGTAGAAGAAATAGTCCTGGGACAGAATGGGAGATGAACAGGAGTAAACATATGATCTTTATGTAGAGCGGTAGAGCTGCCCGTCCGTGGTAGAGCAGAGCTTGTAGCCCCAGCGGGTGGAATAAGATGGGTCTCCGGCAGCATTTCACCTCTTTCTCAAGGTAGCCAGTCAGCACATCCGTTTCATTGAGGAGGGTAACATTGCATTTGCCCCTGCAGAGAGCAAGCACAGGAAGGAGAGCCAGATCAGAGGAGACTGACAGAGTACTAGATCAATCAGCATCACACAGGTCAAGCCCGCTCAGATCTTGGCTGGTAAGAGTTACGTTAAAATCGGTGCTGTACTTTTAATCATGTTATGTTACAACTACAGTTGCACAAAATACATTCAACAGCATCACAGAGCTCACAGCTGGTCATAAATTCAAGATACAGCTCTGTGCACTCAGCAATTTTAAAACAAAGTACAGTGGTACCTTGGAACCTGAACTTAATCCGTTCAGAAGTCCGGATCAAATCCTAAAAAGTTCAAGATCTGATTGAATTTTCCGCATAAGAAATAATGGAAAACCAATTAATTGGTTCCCGGCCCCCAAAAAATTGCACCTAAATATGTTTTTCTTAGCATTTAAACACAAAATGAATACAGAATAAAACAGAAAGAGCATATACTGTACTAAACACATTTATCAAAACAGTAACAAATGTATCCAAACAATGTGTAAAGGAAAAAAAAAAAGTCTTGCCCCAATCGTCCACTCCTTTCGTGTGCCACGCCCCCTCGTTAACCCCGTGTGGAATCCCCGTGTGATCAGCTCTTTCTGCTTGTTGTCATTAGTCCTCTGTATTTAGTCCGCGTTTCAGTTTGTTTCCCTAGTCCGGTCAGTGTATTGTCCGTCTGCGTTTTGCCTGCCTTACCTGTAATTAAACCCCGTATACCCCAATACCCTGACGTCTACACCTTTGTCTCCATTCCGTCCCTGCTCGGCATGACAATATTATTATAATTAAATGTATTAATGGTTCATTAAGAATATTAAAATAATGAAAAAGAAATCTATTTTTAAATGTATTTTATTATATAATAATATTCACTGTTACTGTCTATCATTGTCTAAATGTATTTTTACTGTCTAAATATATGTATTCAGTTAGTGCGAAAAATGCACAGTGCTATCACAGCGAATGCAAGGCTGAGACTGAAGCTTTACCCTTTGTTTTCGCTGACAGACGTGCCACGTGACTCATTTCCCCGCACGTACAAATGAGCGTTCATGGTTTGACTTCTGAGATTCAGATCGAGCTCTAGGTAATTTTTCTAACTGGTTGGTTCGACTTTAAAGAAATCCGAGTTCTAATGAGTTTGAGAACTGAGGTATCACTGAATTAAGGAGAACACTAATGAATACAAATTTCTAGACAACGTGAAAACAGGTCTCTTCACCACCAAATGCAGCTGGCAGCAATGTGCCAAACTGTGGAGTTACAGGGTCAAGCCCTGTAACTCCGTGTTGTGTGATTTGAAGAAGGCCGCACCGTATATGAGTTGCAGGGAGGGACTCAAATTGTCGTGAGAGGAAGAGCTCCCTGTGCTTCAGCTGATGCTTCTGCTGCTCTGAAAGGGAAGGCTGCTTTGACTCCTCCTCAAAGTCTCCTGTGAGAGGAAAAATGTAACAAATCAGACCCCTCCCTGGAAGTGTTATTTCAAACGTCAGATCAAGTGGTCCAAAACATCCTGAGCATCACATGTCCCAAAGCCCTTGTTGTAAGCAGTGTTAAAGGACTGAAGCAGGTCACTGGTGGATTAATTGCTGAGCCCAAAACTGAACATGAACTGTTCAATTTTTAAATGTCAGTAAAGGCACTGCACAAGCCTGTGGTTCAGTCACAGTGATGGTGGTATATGCATAAATGCAATTTAAGGGGCCAAATCTTCTGCTCAATCCTTTTGATTTTTAACTCAAATTTTTACTCAAACTAGCACACACACATACAGTAAGCTAAAGTGCCAGGAAATTGAGCAGTGAAATGTAGGAAGTGTAATTATGGGACTTTGCCTGTGGACTCCGCCCCTGTACTCAGCCACAGGAAACCCTGATGGAGGGGGAGGTATTTGAGGCCACACCTCTTTGTTAACCCCTCCTGCCCCCATCCCCATTGGCCAGCCAGCCCCTGCAAGACTCGGCAGGAATCCCCTGTACACTAAACCTAAAGTGCCCATCCCCCAAAATGTACACCCCCTACTAGGAAAAAAGAAGTATGCATGCATGCGCGCACACACACACACGCGCGCACACACACACACACGCCAACGCAGACTGACACAGGGACATACGCACCCCAGGCACACACAGGAGCACAGGGGCAGGCGCACGCACACACATGCGCACACACACTCCTTCACAAAGGCAAATCCAAGTGCGCTGGTTAATACTGTGTTTGCCCTGGCATTGCTAGACGCACCAAGGGCCTTTTGTTCCAGGCAGTGTGTGAGGGCCGGAGAAGAGGAGACTGGAACGTGAAAATTAACAGTGACTCAAAAACTAACAAGAATTTGTCCTGTTCAACAAAAAGTAACAAAAAGTTAC
>JABFEB020000002.1:15584091-15599455 GCA_019775895.2 Stomatorhinus ivindoensis | reverse complement strand
TATATATATATATACACACACACATATACACACACACACATATACATACACACACACACACATGTCTCATAAGGAAGTTGGCACAGTGAAAAGGCAATCGTCATTTTGTTTTAAAACATGCCAAAACGTAGGACAGGTTAAAAATATAATTTATAATATTTGTTTATTTTATTGAAGGTTAATACCTTTTCATTTATTAAGCACACTGTCAACGGTCATCAGGTTTCTATTTTTAGAGTCATGTGCCAAATAGGTTTTAGATTCTGATTTCCTGTTCATAAACATTGACCTTCTGTTTTGAAAGCTATGTCATAAAATGAGAAATGAAAAAAGAATCGCTGTTGGACAAATGCTTTTATGTATTAGCTGCTTTATTTGACCCAAGCAGCACAGAATTAGGAAGTATATTTTTGTTTTTTTATATTATTTTATACTTCTGTTGCGAATAAAGAAAAATGTCAGTACAGACAGCTACAGCTGTACATTTAAACAGGAAACCCCATGTTTACCTTTTGTTTTGACAACATACTGTTTTAATAAAAATGTTTGACATTTCACATGCAGCTTTGACTTAAATACGAATTTTTAGCCTACGGCATGTAAAAAACATGTCTATGTAGCATATCATCATTCTGATAAAATATATCAAGGTATGGTATTTGGCCATATAACCCAGCCTTAACTTGAAGTAATACCAAATTTAAACGCTTCTTCCAGATGGTGCGTGTGTGTTGGAGTGTGACGTTGCACATATTCATATCGAACATTTTTGGTCTTTCGGTTCAGTACGCATATGTATCAAATGTGGAGAAAAATGTGGAGCCACACTACACATGCATGCATACATCCTAATGTGTAGCTCGAATTTATAAATGTGAATACAAGATATTTGTAATAAAAATGCATATTTATTTTGTTATGCTTTGTATTTTTGAGACAATATTTGTGTTGCACAGTTCAATATGAAACCGAAAGCTTCTAATGGAAATACAGTACAGATCAGGTACAGTTAATTTTCTATATGTGCACCTTAATGGATATTTATTTTGAATTACTTAAAATTTTTGGTTTTTGATAGTAGGTTGTAGTAGTATTCACAGTTTTTTTAAGTCATACTTAGTTCAGTAAACCATTGTACAGTAAAGGAAAAAAGCAATTTATGTTTTGTTTCTTTTACCTCTGCTGTAGCAAAAAAGTACTAAACCGTGACTTCAAATCTGAGGTGCATACTGAACCATGTTTTTTGTGTAGATACACCTCTATTGTACACACACACACTATTGGCAAAAGTATTAGGGCATCCCTCCAAATCATTGAATTCAGGTGTTCCAATCACTTTCATACAGGTGTATAAAATGAAGCAGCTAGGCATGCAGACTGCAAATTTCCTCACTACTAAATATTCCATGGTCAACTGTTAGTAGCATTATAACAAAGTGAAAGCAATTAAGAACAACAGAAACTCAGCCATGAAGTGGTAGGCCACATAAAATCACACAGCGGGGACAATGCATGCTGAGGTGCACAGTGTGAGGAAGTCACCAATTGTCTGCAGAGTCAATAGCTACAAACCTCCAAACTTCATGTGGCCTTCAGATTACCTCAAGAACAGTGTGCAAAGAACCACATGGAAAGGGTTTCCATGGTTTAGCAGCTGCATCCAAGCCGTTGGATCCAGTTGTGTAAAGCACGCTGCCACTAGATTTGTTTTCTGGAGTGATATTAAAGCCTATGTATTAAGAATGGAATGTCATTAATGTTCATGTGTGTGTAAAGGCAGGTGACCCAAAACTTTTGGCAATATAGTGTCAGAGCTAATCACAACCACGATTATTTTTCACCAATATTGAGATCGTGATTATTTATGACAATTACTCGACTGCAGAAACATTGCATTAATTGATTCACAAATATGAAACTTACACACGTAACGAAAATGATTTGAAACCAAAAAAAATTAATAAAACAAACTTGTCCAAATATATTTTTTTAATGAACAGGAAAATTATACTGAGACTAACTGTTCTCTGAGGTTCAAAAACACTAAACTTAACTTTTTTACCACCACTTTACATATTAGAGTCAACTGCTCATTCCACTGATATAAAAAGTGCAACTTCAAGATTTTGTTGACAAAAATCAACAATAAAAATAGTCGCCGACAAATCTGATTGTTGATAATTGTTGCCAGACATATTTTTAAATGGAGAGAGATGTTTTCCTTCCTTTCTACCCGTGCAATATTCCAATAGACTGCATCAATACACCACAAAGCTGAGATTCGCTCATGCGCAATAGCATTCAGCGACAGATAGAAGAATGGTGGCCACAAATCAGGCATCATTGCGTATTAAACGTGCTAAAGTCTGGGACATATAGTTTAAAGTTTTCCGTCACTATGACAGATTTCTGTCAACTGGGTGCACTAAAGGTTAATAATGAGATTTATGTAGATCCGAAGTAAAAAAAATGGGGTGGTAAGGCTGTATCTCTTTTGTTTAATTACGATTTAATTATTTTTCCTAAAAATAAAAATGAACATTATGGTTTCGGCAGTTCGCTAAAACATTGATGGCTGTGGAGTAGCCTACAGGCTGCAAGCTATTTCCCGACGTGTGTTTAAGATGCCAAACTTCATAGTAAGGAGAAAATAATCTGCAAAAGGGTGAATGGCACGGGCTTCTTGTTGCCTGGCGTATCCAATAATAGTAATAATAATAGGGCATAATAATAGGCTAGTAGTAGTATATTTTACATTTTCAAAAAAGATCGGAATAGAATGTATCTATGTTTGGAAGTCGGTGTTGTGTGATGAAGTGTCTCATTTGCTAATAGTAGCTAAAAAAAATTTTGAAAACAGTGGAGAAAACCCATTGCTTAAAAAGAAGCCAAAACTCCGAAGCTCAAGATTCAGGACAGTGGCTCCAATGTCTAAAGTGCTGCGAGAGCTTATGCTACATTAAAAATAAATAACAGCAGTTTTGAAGTCCATTTTCTTGCTGTAAACAGAGGAATGGCAATAGGAAGCTGCTCTAAATTTCCCATATTTTGGGTTATTGGGATTTTTCATCTTGCTTTAAAATGAGTTTTTTATTTGTAAACAGGCTATATAAATATGTGCGATATGGCATAAAATTCATATTGCAGTATAATTTGAACCATAGACAGTAGACTGTATATATTGCGGTATATAATTTGATCGGTAAATTTCAATTAGTGTTTTTGTCCATAGCAGAAGCATTGCAGGAGGAAGTTGTATAATAAACTGTTAACACATTTCAAAATAGTCATGAAAGTTGTGCAGTTTATTGTGGAAATATGCTATTACAGAAAAAATATGAAAACATTTCAAGTAACTTCACTGGTTTTATCTTATATTAAAAACACAGGTTGGTTTTGTAAACTGTATAGGTAAGCAGAAAACAAGACAGAACTAGACTAGTGTCATAACTCCATCTGTATTAGTATGACCATCTCTCCCATATAGGCCCTTCTAGGCAGAGTCCTGCACGGATACGGGTACCCGTCGGGTGACCCGCAAGTTTTGATGAAATGGATGAAAAATATTCTACTGTGTTGGATACGGGTTTGGGTCGGGTGCAGGAGAGCTAAATTGTGGTTTTCAAAACACAATATGCCAACAAAAAATACCCTAGGGCTATTTAATTTTTTATTATATTTATTATTTTTTTATATTTTACTGACAAAATCACTGCATTCAAGATGATAAAACATAAAATCCGTATCAGTTCATGCCTGCACATGCATTCCTGGAAATCTCTCCCACTTTCATTTTCAAAAAAGTGCATGCGATCTCCTCCAGTTGTTAGAAATGGATGCTGAAATAGTCAGCTGAGGCCATCAACTGTGGATGATATCCTTTTTTACACAGTAATATAAAGCACCAAACACTAGTCTTCGCCTTCGCGTAGGAATTCCAATCGGGTAATCAAAGGATAATGGACTGTGCACGTAGGTAGCCTATAAAACCCAATACTGTGCAGGGTAGCCTAATGAACATTTTAGTAATATTAGTTTTAAGACATTTAATTGTAAGCTGGTAAGGCTATATGTGGACACGGCAATATCAAACATTATTTGAGCTTGGAGGTAGAGTACTACTGGCTGTTATTAAGCAACATTTACATTCAGCTATGCCTTTTCAACTGATGTTGCACATGTCACTGGTCATTTGTTGTGGCAATAAACCTTTGTATTTAATTTTTAATCTGTCTGATTTTCATTCGGGTGTAGGTCAGGTGTCGGTATGTATTTGTAGCAGATAGGGTGCGGGATTTTATTTTATATCTGTCGGATAACGGTTTGGATACGGGTTTAAGTATGACGGGTACTGGCGGATGCGATTTATCAAACTCAGACACGTGCAGGACTCTGCTGCTGGGTGCAGCAATCATTATATAAAAAATTTTCATATAAATCATATAAATAAATAAATATTTCACGCGACTTCATTATGTAATTTTTGCGGGCGAGGAGCAGACATTCCTGCAGTAGGGCGGTATAATCAAAATCGCTCCTGTTGGCCAAATTTATATCGTATACCATTTATACCGCCCAGTACTAACTCCAACTACAGCAATGTTTAATGCAGCAAAAGTTGGTCCACTCGCTCAGAAGACTTGTTCAAGAAAGGTCCTATGAACACTCCTTGGGAACTTTTCAGAACCTGTTTTTGCTTGTCAGCCACACATAACCTATCAGACAAGAAGCACTGCAAAAACTAACTCCATGCCTCCACCTTTGTCTGCAAACACTGGAGAAGCAGGAGCATTTGAGGAGTCCCAGCAGTCATGCGTTCCCTGATAGGGCCACCTTTGGCCCTGCTGCTCGCAGCCGGCAGAAAATAAACAAGAGCAGACAACCAGCCCTATATGGAAGCTCTGAGATACTTGTGATACAGTGGAAACAGGACTCATAATGCAATTAACATGTAGTAGAAGCCCTTGCTCTTCCTAGCAAGCTTGTCTTTAATCACTACACAGTCTAATAACAACAAAAGCAGAGGAAGAACTTTAGCACTTGAGTTGGCATTTGGCTTTTTAATTCATAACTACCTAATGCCATGACCACAGACACAGAAACAAAACAACTACTTATGGGGAAAAAGAACCCAGGAACTGCTTTCAATTACAAGCTCTACCAAGCTCAACTAACCAGGTACACCTAACAAGCACATCGCCCTCCAGTTCTAGTGGCTCCCTGTAGGAGAGATTCTAGACTACAACTGGAATAGTAGCTGCGTCTGCTTTAGGGCTTTATAACCCCTTTTCTGCTCCAAGCAGGCGGCAAAGGGGACCGCGTAGCACAATAGCCAGTCAGGCGCGTACTCTGGCTTTCCCAGGGAGTATTCGGCTGGCCGACGGCAGCGCGCACGCCGGCCCTCCCACGGAGTCCCGGTCTGGCAGGCGGCGGCGCGCACGCGCGCCCTCTACGCTGCGCACGGACCAAAAACTGACCCCCCCATAGGTAGTCAAGTCGACTTAAGACAGCTTTCAGCACTTCCATCTAAACGCGCCACACGTTTACTATTCCGTAAACGTGAAATTTGAACCTAGATGTCAGTATAAAATACGTCTACAAACTCATAGTTCTCTTTAAAAGATATGCCATGTATCAATAATGAAAACAACACGCGAACAGCCTGGCCCCGAGGTAAAAGCACCACGGTATATGAATGTATGTAAAATAATTTTCAAAGGGAAAAAGTTGGCCTGTGAGTATTTGGAGGTTGAGGGGAGGCCAATACAAGTTTTTAGCAGAAACTTAATGCTTGCCATGGCAAGGCTATTATTAAACGCTCTGCCAAGACTTTCTGACAATCTTTACATGCCTCATAATTAAGTGCAAAAGTATCATCAAAACAAGGTTTATTTGTCGGACACCTGTCCTGACACTCATCATCCCAAGCATGACCCTGAAATAAAAACCGATCCGATGTCATGCACTTCCATACTCATGATGAACGCTCCCCACCATTGACAGCAAAGCGCAGAGTCCGCGTTAAAAAGCAACGCGGCGTACTCCACTACGCGGTACAAACAAAAGACATGTCAGCACCACGCCGACTTAACAAGACTGCATAACTTTGGCATTTGGCTCCGTGACTTCTACCTTCAGGTACCCCCACCTCCAGATTGCTGTGACCTACATACCCTAACCCTCCGTAGCCCGGGAAGCGCTATCCTCCACTTAAAGTGTATCCGGCATCTCTGGGATGCGCCGACCCAAACACCGACATCAGCGTGCATCGAAAGGACAAAGCACACTGGATCCTGGGGGACTTCACTAAATCATAATATAAAAAAATATCAACCCACTCTGAGGTTTAAGTGCCCAGCCCTCGTCCTACCGCAGATAGCCGGTACAGGTGCTGCATTTTAAATAATTGTAATAAATAAATAAACATTCATTGTGTTATCCTGCAGCACTGACTAACTGTAAGACAAGTCAAATCCCTTTAAGAAACAGCCTGCCAAGCTCAACAAAGTCTCAACGCACGAAGCGTACACAATCGTAATGCGGCCACAAATTGTACATTTCACTTAAAAACTTGACCCCCCCACCACCATTCCTTCAAATGACTTGTGCATTATGGCTAACCTGCTGTTTGCCGGTATTCTTTCTTTCCCCTAATAAGATGGACCTGGCAGCGGATAACCCGGCCTAAACCAGAGGATCGAAACGGCAGACCGCCTGCCTTGTGTGCGGAGGGGAAAAGGAGCAGCTAGTTAAAGTTACGGCGACGGCGTGACGAGGGGGTGGGGGTTAAATACGCGGAAATAGACATTAGCCAGCCAGCTAGCGCAGGTTCCTAAAATAAAGCAGCACTTACCTCCGACCCTGTACATGTTGGCCGCCATTCTGCCGGTCCCTGAGCGTACTCTCTCTCGCTCTCGCACGAGAAATAAAAAAAGAAGAAAACAAAAATGACGTGCAGCTAGTTTATCTTCCCCCTTCCTTATTGTTGCCCGACCCGGCTGCGAAACAAAAGCCCGGGACCCGGCACTGAAGCCAAGCTACGGCGAGTAAAAAAAGATGGAGTTCAAAGTTTGGATGAGTTAAAATGTGGTTCGATGCGGGCTCACTCAGCTCTGGTTCACAGTCTTTCAGACATACACACACAGCAATTTCTCTCCGTCTGTCCTTCTCTCACTCAAATCTTCCTCCCATCCTCCGTTCCCGAGCTCCTACCCTCCTCTTCTTCGCCCCCGCTCCGCTCGGCCCGACTCGCGCGCACCGACGAGCGCCCTCAGGGTGACGTCAGTACGACCCGACGTGACTCGGAGATCTCCGGACTTCGTGTCGGAAAAAACCGAAGTGCGATATCTTTGCTTGGTCGGCCTCGTGGCGCAAAATCTCCAGTATGATGCTTGGAGGCAGTAAGACTCGGTAAAATTATTCAGGTTCCTTAGATTGGTATTTAGTAATGACAAAATTACCATTATTATTATTATTATTATTATTTCCAAACCGCTTATCCTGGGTCGCCGAGGGTCCGGAGCCTATCCCGGAAGCTACGGGCACGAGGCGGGAAACAACCCAGGACGGGGGGGGCAGCCCATCGCATGGCACACTCTTACACCATTCACTCACACATGCACACCTATGGGTAATTTAGTAACTACAGTACAATAAGCCTCAGCATGTCTTTGGACTGTGGGGGAAACCGGAGTACCCGAGACACCCCACGACGACATAGGGACGTTGCGTTCAGGCTTAAGATAAATCAATTATATAGCGCCCTCTGTCGGTATTTATAGGGTCATATTATATTTATTTGCCATTTGTATAAGGTACGTTGGAATTAGGGTTGCGCACCATTCAGAATCGCATTGAATTAAATTTGAATTGCGGGTGAGAATGAACTTGCAGAACGTATGGAAGGAGGATCAAAACAAAATTGAATTAAAGCAAATTCTTATACACAGTGTATGTACACCTTTTAATAATGCAGCTTAATCTTTCAATATCAAATGCACATAACATTTTAACATGCTAAATATACACTGTATCATTGTTATACAAATGTCATGGTATTTAGAATGAAAGAATGCAACGTTTGATGTGTCATCTATAAAAGAAATCATTTTGCTGTCATTTTGTGTACCATGGTGGATCTTTTCACAGGAAAATTTGAGTGTCTCCCCAGAAAACTGTGCCATGCTTGAACCAAATGACGTCCTACACGTAAGAAAATAAATAACAGCAATGACATAAAATTATAGTAATTAGTAAAAGTAATTATGTTTGCCATGTATACTTTCATTTGTTTTCTGTGTTAAAAACAAACATGCTGTTACAGCAAACAATAGCAAGAAATGATAATACATTTCAAACTTGACTCAAACCCTACAGCTATTACTGCAAACACTTCAAAAATACTGGATCATTCCATTTAAATTCAACAAATGGTATTTGCATCACCATTTTGATTTTGACATTTTGAGCTGTACCTTTTGTTCTCTTTTAACTAATAAAGCTATGTGGGTTAATTATCTATAGGGAAAGCTCAGAAAGAATAATTTTTCATGGTATGAAAGTTTCGCATAGGTCTCTTTGGGTCAAGGGCAAAGCTCATCTCTTTTTTTTACTACATTTGGTTATTTTAAAACAGCAAAGGGTTTAGAATAATAAGCTGATTATTTGTAATAAAATATATACTTGTGTCTACTATTTGTATACAGACATGTTACTTGGTCCTCTTCATGAAAAAGGTGTTCAAGTTCTTTTTGAGCCTCAGAAAGGTATCTGGGGTAATTTTGAAATTACATTAAACTCGCTTTCTTTTAATTTGATTACTTCAGAAAATATTCATTTTGATATTATAGTTTAACCAAGTAGCTACATTAATAGATTATAATAAAACATTTCTGAGCTGTGGGAGGTGTGTATAATTCATATATCAATTTGAAATGATGCTGCTTTATTGACATTTTCTTTTCATCTACCCTATTTTGCTCTCAGTGACACAAACTTGGCAGCGAAGGGCGACCACCTGCAGAGGTCCCCATGGAGCCGAGGGTTGAGAGCTTTTTCTGAAGTGATTATTCTGCTGAGGCTGGGCTCAAACTGATGATCTTCCAGTCATGGGCACAGAAGCTTAGCTGACTGAACATCATCAAAATCAAAAATGATGATACAAAAACTTTTTTTGAAATCTTTTGAATTAAAATGGAATTACCTTGCTAATACACATAAACAGTTCAATATACAAAAACAAAAAATATTTATCCAAATCAAATATAAATTGATAGAAGAGAGTAAATGTTATACAGTTTTTTTTCTCTTACAGTCACGTAAATATAAAGTACACTTTACCCACTTATACATATACAAGCCCTGTCTATATATCTATACCAAGAGAGTAAATTTGTTATGTTATATTTATGTTTTGGCAGGATTCATAACATTCCTGTGTTGTGTGTTTCCATCAGATATCTTTGAACTGAAATGAACTGAACTGAAGTTCTTCTCCCTGTCATTACAATTCAACATCCTCTGGGGTTTGGCCAATTCAATTCAAATTCCAATTCATTAATGGAATGGGGCACAGTTCATACATTTTGAATTTTGTACAACCCTGGTTGAATTCTTTTTTGCAAGCCTCATCTTGCTCTACATGAGAGGTACAGTTTTGGGGTCAGAGCATAGGTTAGCCAGTGTACAGTGCCTCTGGACCAGTTTATGAGCATTTAAATACTATTATTATTACTTATGGAATTTTAGGGGCAGTGTGTGACTTAACATGTTCTTTGTCTGTAATCAGAAGGTCACTGGAGGGAATCCTGTGATTGTCAGATTAGTTACATTGCCGGTGGGGAAGGTTCTTAACATCTTCCAGGAATAAAATGGATGACCATGCCCTCTGACCCCACGCTTCATTCTCGTCCTTATACATCACATCTTTAGGTTCCACATACATCACAAATGTAGAGAATTCTGACTGGTGGTCTATTACATTCAATATACAAGCCAAGCTATATACTCTTTGAATTTTACAAAGCACAATGATTAAGAAATAATTCTTGCTCTTATTGTAACATAACCATGATGTACCTATATACACAGGGGTCTATTCAGGCGGTTAAGTCAAAAAGGCGCTTAAAACGTTTAAAATGTCACATGTATCTTCCCCTCATGCCCATTGCGCATTACCCAAAAAAAGGTGTGGCCACACAATTTATAATTAATATATTAAGTATAATTAATTTATCAAGTAAGAAAAGGAGGTTACACTCTCAATGCTTTTGGCAATAATGTAGAACATGCACTTATTTTACATTGTGAACTGAAATGAGCAGAAGCCCTTTTAAAAATGACTGCATGAGAATCATTTGATAAAAACAAAATGTTACAGTGAAATCCAATGTTTGAACTTTGTACAATTAACATTATCCCAATTTATTAGGTGTATTAAATAATGTCATTTATACCTGTAATTTAGCCCTCAACCATTTTCTCCAAATAGCCACTACTGTCACAGTGTTAAGATCAAATAACACAAAACTAGGTCAAATTTAATTTTAAAATCTTTCAATTTTATTGCATGTTGTCATGACCTGCTCGTCCGATCCTGTTGTGTGCCACGCCCCGCCTCGTTACCTCGTGTTAATTACCAATTGTAATCACCTGTTGCCTGTTATTCTCTGCTTGTCTTGTATATATTTATTAATGTAGCAGGTGGCTGTCATTGTGAGTGAAGTCCACGTTGGTCACAGGACTGCCATGGCCCTCGTACCAGTGACTGGGGGCCTGGAGGGAAGAGAACAAAACGCCAGCTAGCTACACCCTACCCCACTGACCACAGATGGCTGCTGCAAGGGCCATAAACACTAATGTCCAATATCAAATCTCTATGGGTCTTCTGTGAGTGTTCAGCACATTCTGCTGCCATTTTAAGCATCACGGATTAAGGACGTATAAAATATCATATATAAAATATCATAAATAATATCTGTGTTAGTACATTGCTGAATCCTTACACAGAAAGGAGATTTGACTTTATTGGGATAAACATTCACATAGATTAATGATCACGTGTGAATATTTCATGAATCTTCATGACATGACAAAGATCATATGAGTTAAGTAAACCTTCACCATATATTCCTTGACGTTGACTGGTTCAGCGAGTAGCATTTTAAAATCCTGTGGATATGTAGATGAAATCCAAGATGGATGAATTTGAAACATGTGACAGGGGTAAGGGTGGTGACCCCCCCCCTCTGCCATGGGGCTGACCTTGAGCTTAGGGCAGGGGTACTGGAATAGGTGTGTCAGCTATGGCTACCATCCTCTCGCAGTGGGAGCGACACAGGGCATTGATGTCTGTGCCATCTGACCCCTCGGGCCACACACCTGCAGGGGGCACTAGAGCTTCAGCACACACGATGCACGGAAGACCACACTGCTTGCATGAACACACTCTCCACTAACATAGACATGGACTATCTCAGCTGCTATTTCCACTGATTATAGGTGAATGAAACTTACAAACATGACGTGCTAATAGAATGATTTACTACCTTTATGCTTCTGAACAGAGATTGTTGTTACTCATTATACTTAACCAATCAAAAGAGATAAGTGTCCAAAGTCCTTTGGACAGCTCCAGAGTTCCTTCTCACCCATGACGTGTAGGATGCCCACTCGTGATCCCTGCTGTCGTAGCGGTTCCCCAGCAGCCTGCACCCCCTGGCCACATCCCCTGTGCAATGCCAAATTCCTCAGACACTGCTCCTCTAGTAAAGTTTACTTTCCACAAGTATTTGGTTCAATGCTGAATGACAAAGGCGACTAAAACACCCTGCTTGTGCTCTAAGCTCATATGAACAGTGATACTTACAGTAGAGAATTTCATAGTCTCCTCAGTTTGACATGATGTATTTTCCATCTTTGGACCAGTCCAAGTGAGTAATAAAGCTGGAATGCCCCTATGGAAACATGCACAACAAACATTTTAATCCAAGTAAAACAACCTTTTGTGTCACCGTCATCAACGACAGGCTTTTAAATCTGCACCCTGTTCATTAATATTTCTGTTGTGTCATGCTGATCTGATCTGCAATATTATTCCTCCTTATTTACTGATGTCTGACATTACATTGCAAAGACCCAGTGCATTATTCCCTGTGTGGTAGCTTCCTTTGGGATGCTAATATCTGGCACCTAAGCAATCTGTGTGTGTATGTGTATCTACAATATATATATGGAACTAGGTTATTTGTTGTTAATGTGTCCCACTATCGTAACACAGCAATTTCTCCCTTTGGCGATCAATAAAGCCCTATTTTGTCTTGTCTTATCCTTCCTTGAAGTGTCCTATCCTAATATGGGTCCTGTTTCTACCCCTGATTCTGGTCATGTGAGATTTGTGATATTCCATTTGGTACTCTTTGGTACTCACACAAATGCACAGTTTTGCTCCTACAGTTCAAAGAGTGACATACTGTATGGGCTGGTATCTCTCTTGCTTTTGGAGTATAAATATGTACCTTGTCTCCTACTGTGTCCTGCATGAGTCAGGCTTTACAGAACCTATCTGTAATACATATTAGTGGCGAAAACACAGTTGTTTCTCTTATTGTGCATTACGCAAGTAACAATATGTCAGACATCGATAAATCACAGTACAAATTTATGACAATTCAAATCGCAGAAATAAAAAATTAACCACCTAATAGCTCAAACTATGAGGCTGCATAATCAGTTTTTCATAAATGCAATTGCATTATTTAGACAGTAGAAGGCGCAACAACTTGGCCTACCCCCCTACCAGCAACCAACTAATACTGCAGAAGTTACCCCATGGAATGCTGAAGTGATTATAAAAAAGAGGTCTATTTGTCATTAACTTTTTCATTTTTAAAGGAATATTTTAGTTAACAGGCTATTATTTTACTCCAACTTTTACTAATGTTTGTATATAATTATTGCTGGTTATTAAGAAAATGAAACTTTTTATTTAACAAAGGGAACAATCACATTGATAAAGAATAGAAAATAGAAAAATCATATTATTTTGGTGGTAAAATCTTCTTTATTTAACCATTTGTCCTGAGAAAATGTAACCGTGAACCTAATATTGTGAATCAAACAGAATTGTCTATTGAGGAATGATCACATGCCTACCATGCACTTTCCAAAGCGAGTATAATGGCGCCCTCCCTCGGTGACACTGTAGATGTAGATGACGTTATCATGGGACCCTACTGCCAGGAAACTACCATCTTTAGGAAAGAAAAACAAATGCTGAATATATGAAATCACAACAGAACACACCGCCTCATAAGTCAATTAGCATAATACTATTAAGGATTCCAAATTAATGTGGAGGCACTGATAATACTCACCAGGCTTATATTTAAAACAGCGAAAAAATTGATTGGATTAGAGAAATAATGATCCCTGGCATACAGCAATAGTTCGAATCCTCTCAATCGATCTTAGATATTAATGTGAGGAAATGACCACTCACCGGGTGAATACCTTATGACGGACAGCTGTTCATTCCCATCAGTGTAGTCTGACACAATATGTCTGGTTTGAAGATCCTGCACCAGCCATCTGTTTTGGGGTACAGTTATGCTGAATCAAAAGATAAAATGCACATTCCTCCCTTTCCTCTCAACATGGAGGTGTTTGTAACTGGGACCTTTTCAACTGACAAACCAATGTTATTTTTTTATACAACTAGCAGAGTACAGTCTAGTCCATTTACTTGTGGGATTGGCTGGCTCACACAGCAACAAGCCAAAACACATTAAGTTTGTAAAATAGCAATTTGGGTGCTTTCAAAAACATAACAAATGGGATATTTCATAATTGAATTCAGATGTTTCTTACTTGAACTGGAAATTTACAACACAAAGTTGTTCGTAATAGTAATAACAGTGATTTCATAGGTGGCACAGTCACTAAAATCAGCATGGTAACTTGTCAGATTTATGGTAGTCTGGGCTAAATGCAAGTGAATGAAGATAAAGGCCATTTATTACTGGGGTGCCTCAAAGCTGACAGCTTATCGAGCTAACAAACAGAGGGTTTCTGGTCTTGAAAGGAATACAGACTGAACTTTATGAGATTCAGAAAGTAATTTCTACTGACATCTACTGGTCACAAGATATATAACATTGCAGCTCATTTGGGAATGTGGACTGCGGTGCTGAGACTAACCTGCCAGTACTGAGGCCCAGAGACACCACACTGCCATTGGGACAGAAATCAGCACACAGGCCAGACTCCTAGGGAAAAAAGCAGGCAGCATTTTGGAACTGCTGTCCAAAAATACAAATCCACCGCACTGACAAATTTAAGGTTTTATGGGATTAGTTTATATTGCTGTTAATGTTTTAGCTTATTTTAGTGTGTCAGCTTTACTATTTTAAAATCGCTCCTCAAGTCACTCCAGGATTTGCACTAACTATCAATTACACCCATGTATTTGTTAAATGCAATCACTAGTATACTTTGTTTCGCTAATCAACACTTCATGAAGTGAAATCATTAATTGTGCAGATGGTCAAATAATAAACAATAAAACAAACAAACAATAAAAATACACAGAATAGTTGGGTGCCTGCTTTTAGGTTTTTATACTAAAAACTAAACACAATATAGTGTTGAAACGGACTGTCCTAGCACTTTTGTAAGTCGCTCTGGATAAGAGCATCTGCCAAATGTTGTAAATGCTGTAAAATGCATTGCGGAAGCAGAGAGAGAGAGACATGGAGACTTGCTTGCCGGGGGGAATCACGCTCTTTATTAACAGTCCTTAACCCCTGTATTGTTGTTGTTAATGTAAATGCTTGCATTTCCCCATTGTTAGTGTGTGTAAATCTTCCACTGTGTGTGCATCTTGCAGTTTGATGTATGAGAACCTTGTGTTTCCCATCTGTGTATTTGGGTTTGGTGTTCGTTGGTTGTCTGTTGTGGTCCTTCTACAGGCAGCGCTACACTAGTATAAAAAAAGGAATTTGGTCGAGGAATCTGTTCTGCAGGTACCACTGTACTTTATTGATACTTTTTTTTTTTAGAACTTAGTTTTTATTGTAGTTTTAACATTATACAAATAACATTTTCAAGTGAATTCTTCAGCATTTCCTATTCTAGAGTATAACCTGGGAAGATTCTCTACACATACAGGGAATAATAATGACAATGGTAAACAGACATAAATGTTAGAGGGAAAAAAGGATATATATATATATATAAAATAAATAAATACATAAAATAATGAATTAATGAATAAATTAATGAATAATTATATACCATGTTGTTTTAGTATGGCAGTAGCAGGACTCCACCGTTTAACAAAAACATCCTTTTGAAGTCTCAGGGAATA
>JABFEB020000002.1:15570624-15583878 GCA_019775895.2 Stomatorhinus ivindoensis | reverse complement strand
ATATCTTTCAAGAAGTGAGCCAATGCGTTGTCATCGGTACAGGCATCCATGTTTTTGTATAGAGACTCATAAAATTTATAATGTTTCTCCCCCCAGAATCTTTATTGATTGCAGTTGGTGTAAAATTAACAAGGCTGTGTATCAGAATAGAAACCCCCCTCTTTCTACCTGACTGATGTGATGAATAGAATACATTGTCTGCCCCGGATTTTTAAACGTTTTTCATGTTCTATTTCCGTAAGGTCGGTCTCCTGTAGAAATGCAATATGGCAGTTTTCTCTTTTTAACTGATTAAGAATTTTCTTCCTCTTTACAGGACTGTGAAGGCCTTTAACATTATAGCTTATAACCTTAAGAGCTCCCATAGCTCAGACTAAAATTAGTTTTTTTTTTTTTTTCCCGAGATCAGACCACAGGAAAATCTTGGCTGTATGAGGATTGCACTAATAATGAAAGCAAAAAATAAATAAAGAAATAAATAACATTTAAAAGACAAAAACAACAATGCACAGTAGCGTAAGAAGAACGAGACATTTCCCCGTTGTTGTAATTCCTGTAACGAGATCCCTAAAGAACAGAGGGATCTGAACTACATAATCTAAACAAAACAGTAGGTGCGCAATGAACACAGCATTTACTAGTATACAATGCTTTTCTCGGGACATAGTCCCCTACTTCGTGTCAGAACAGACTATAGTGCGAACAGCACTAAAAGTGCTCGCCACCGCTGGGGTGCGACCCCCAATAAGTTGACTAAGATTACTACTTCACATTTCAGACTCCTGCAGAAACAAACATTAGACTCAAAGAGATGAAAGAGCAAGCACTTACCTTATTATATCCGTAATATCTATTATTTAAATAATTACATACTGTGAGGAACATAATACAGATTAATTTAGAAAAGTGCAAAATATTACCGAGTACGTTTTCCAGTGTAATTTTACACCCCGTGGAAAACGAAGGTACAGACGGTCAGTTCTCTACCTCTGCTATCGGAACGACGTTCTTCTTTACATAGTCCATGGCCTTAGCGGCATCCATAAACATTTTCTCTTCATTGTTGTGAGAAATACGAAATCTGGCTGGGAAGAGCATTCCAAAACGGACGCCGGGTCTGCCCTGGAGCATCTTTCTGATGTCAGTGAAGGCCGCTCTGGCTTTGGCAACCGCGGCCGTGTAGTCTGGGAATATTGCGATTGGATGACCGTTATATGTAAGCGGCTCTCTCGGGCTCTCCACAGAATGTCCATAGCGTCCCCGTCGCTGTGTAGTTTAGCGATAATTGCGCTTGGTTTGTCTCCTGGTTTTCTTTGTAGTAGACTGCGATGTGAACGTTCAATCCGCACCTCTTTATCCATTTTTGTGGTGGTTCGAGCACCGTTCGGTGAGTAGAGATCCACACTGGAGACGTCGGAGGAGTTTGCAAGTGCGACAAGTTTTATTTAACCATCTGATTATAATCAGGGAGCGACTATCCGACATACATCCAGCATGTACATCCAGTGGCTCCAACGTACCTATGTGCTCTGCTCTCTTATAACCCATTTGGGCTTCTCCCCCCTCTCGCCATTATTCCTGCTACGTGGCCACCACCTATCCTAACTTCGGTCCAGTTTTAGCCAGTTCTTTCCCACTCTCTAGGTCTTGTCCATTGGCATGACAGCCACCGATTTGACTTGCTCTAATTACGTTATGTTCTTTCTCCTTGGTTTTTATCACCTATGTGGATAGCAGCATTCCCTTGAAAAAGCAAAATAGCGTCTCAGCTATCGCTTCTGTCTCCCTCTACCCCCGGCCCTGTGGCGAGGTCACCCGGGCCTGCCGGCCCACTGGTCAGAAACTACATTCTTTAGAATGTAGTTTTAAAACTTGTATTTATTAGCATATTAGAATAAACCCCACACCATCTGGAACACCTCCTTGAGAAGTATGGAGATTGCTGTGGGAGAGCTCGAGCCCGGTCTCTCATCAACCCCCACGATCCGAATGTTCCCTCTCCTCATCCTGCCCTCCATGTCCTCGCATTTTTCTTTTAAATCTTCTACTTGTTTCTTAAGATCTGTTACGGAGCTTTGAGTACAGACTAGTTCGTCCGACCATGACGACAATCCGTCCTCTACCGCTTTCATGTTAGCATTAGCGCGCGCAATCTCTGCGCGCATCGCGTTTACATTATTGCCGACTTCAGATCTTACTGTCTGTATTTCCTTCTTTATATCATCAAATTCATCTGCTAAGGCTCCATTCAACTCCTCTCTTATTATTGTAGATATATCCTTTCTCAACGTGGTGAGGACTTCAGCTGTGTTCAATGCGGTGTCCATGGTCGGGCTAACTGCAGAATCAGTTGGAATTTCGTCGGAACTTCTCGTACTTTTCGCCGGTGGTGTGCTAGGCCTTGCTCTGGACGCGCCGTCGTACTTGAATTTTCGTAAATTCTGCGCCATATAGGAGAATTGTGCTACACTTTGCTTGAGGAAAGTTTATTTCTGAAATTGCGATCGCAATTTTAAAGATAAGTGTCGCTGAATTTTGAAATTATTAAGGATTCTGCAGGAGCACTGAAAAATGCATCTTACTCCATGTGTTGCTCTCTAGCGCCCCCTATATTGATACTTTTGTTATCTACCCCATCTTTGCTCTCCATGACACACAGACAGGTGAGCGCAAGCTTGGCAGTGAAGGGCAGCCATCTGCAGCAGTACCCATGGAGCTAGGGGTAAAGAACCTTGCTAAAAGGCCACAGATGTGACTATTCTGCCAAGGCCAGGCTCGAATCAGCAACCTTCCAATCACAGACACAGAGGCTTATCCCCTGTCTGCATGTGTGTGTGTGTCTGTCTGTCTGTCTGCCTGTGTATTTGTGTCTGTGTATGTGGGTCTGTGTACGTGTCTGTGTGTACTGTATGTGTGTGTGTATTCGGCCTCACCTCTAGCATGGCACACCATTCCATCCTGTGTTCCTTTCCATTCCAGAAGAACACCTGCCTGTCGTGGCCGCAAGTGAGAAAGATGTTCTGGCTGGCGTGTGCAGTCAGTCCCCACATCTCATCCATATGCCCTTGCAAGCCATACACACCTTGACACAGCCAAGCCGACAGATATGACCAAGGAGATAGCAGCTGTCTGACAGTAAGCTACCTGTACTACAGCCACGAAACCATGTGAGAAAGTCCCTCTAATAATGGCATTCCGGGTTGTAGCAACTAACAGCTTTTCCCCATCTACATGGACAATGGTACGGACTGCTCCATACTTCTCTGGGATCTGAAACATAGTGGGAAGTTAGGTGTGACAGAGGAGAGAAGAGGATGGGACAGGAAGCTACAATACAGTAAATATAGCCTACTGATTGGCTACTGGTGACCACATTCATGCATTAGCAGTGTCTAGCAGTATTATACATCACACAAGCACAAACTTTGGCAGTTTACTATGATACCTGCAGAGACACTCCCATACTCATGACTGCAGAATACTCATTGTAGCTGCAAAGAAACTGTCATACTCATGGCTAAAGTATACTTGTGATGCCTGCACAAATTCTGTCATACTCATGTCTGCAGGATACTCCTGATACCTGCACAAACACAGTCATATTCATGGCTGCTGGATACTCCTGATACCTGCACAAACACTGTCATATTCATGGCTGCAGTATACTAATGATAGCTGCACAAATACTGTCATACTCATGACTGCTGTATACTTGCGATACCTGCACAAATACTGTCATACTCATGGCTGCAGTATACTCATGATACCTGCACAAACACTGCGATACTCATGGCTGAGCAGTGGCTTCTTCTCCACCTCTCACCTCACATTCTCTCTCGGGCACCAAGTCCATAGTCCAGCGAACAACCCTTCTATCTTTGCTTCCCCCACAGAGTAGGGTGCACCCCTGCAGGACACACAGGGTGAACACGCTTCCCTCGTGGGAAGTGACATGGCAAGCCTAACATCAAGTAACGAGAGCATCAAGACAGCAGTGGGGTTCGCTGTATTCCCCTGACCCTATTACTCATCAGCGACACTTGAAAATCATCAGAAAATGGAGAATCAGTCGGGTCATAAATACCAAAAGGACTGACACAGACCCCCTTCCAAAAGCCCGCCTAATGGATGGCCAGCCATTGGGCCAGGAGTCGAATTCCTGGTCATCCCTATTCATGAACTTTAGACCATAAAATCCTGGCGCCTCAGAACAAAGGGGAGCAGAAATACCGCTGAGAGCTGAGGTACGAAGCTTAGCAGAGAAATACCATCGAGAAGAAGACCTTCAGCTAGAGCAGCGAGAACATCAGCCCAGGAGAAGACAAGCCCACAAGAAGCCCTCCGGTTAAAGCTAGCTGGACAAAGAACTGCACAAAGACAAAGTTTCACCAGGAGAGAAAACCAAAGTGGCTCCACTCCAACGACTGCTCCCACGCCGCGCCTTCCTGAGTGCCATCATCCCATCAACTCTGCAACAACTGCCAAGACCCCCCCCTCTTGCTCTGCAACCTAGTAAAACAACTTCATTCTTTCCTAACAAGCTATACTGTCCTGTTAACTTGCTATATGACTTTAGGGTCGTGTATCAACAAACTAGCTTGCTTTGCAGAACAGTATTTTCCCTTTTAAGGTTACTCAGTTAAATCCGGTCATTGCATTTCCATAATTACATTGTTTGTTTTATTCAGTTATTTTGTGTTTGTTGTTTGTGTTAAGTGTAATGTCTGTCTTATGTTAGTTGTAGTGTTAGGAATAAATGCATGTTTTGTTACACAACTTCAGCCTCCGTTCATTGAGTGCTCACAATAATCTTGCTACATGCTCTGAGACCTCAAACTGGCCTGAAATATCGCGAGACTCTCTCTCATTGGCCGTGAGAGGAGTTTCGCTACCAAGTTTTGCATTACCAGGTAATACAGCTCGCTGGACGAGCCTTCTAACCTAGGTTATTAAGCAATATTGGTAATTAGTGAATCCCGTTTAAATCTCACATTAACAGAGTCACGGGGATACTGCAATTGAGTTTGGAGGAGCTGATCATTCGGCATAACAATTGGCTGATAATCAGCATTAAATAATAATGAATTAAAATTTAATTAATTAAAATTTTCTTTAGCTAATAATTCCTACACCTGTGTTTTCAGTAATCCAGCAGAAGCTGATCAAACTGCTTCCTCAAAGCATTCAACTGCTGCTGCATAACAGGGATAAATGAACCATAATCTGTGCTGCATACAGCACAGCAAGGGTGCGCAAAGGTGCAGGATCGTAGTAAAAAGATTTTATCTCGGCAACAACCCAGTTTAAACTGCTCTGATAGATGCAGAACAACTGGCAACAAGGGTTCAATGCAGATATCTACATAGTACCTTTTAGTTCTTCTTGGTCAAATATGGGAGCAGACTGGTGCCTTCTTTGACAGGTACTTAGAGCTGGTTTGCACCTACAGGCAAAAACTCAAATTAGCCTCAGCATGTCTGTGGGGGGAAACCAGAATACCCAGAGGAAACCCCACAGGGAGAACATGCAAACTCCACACACATGGAACCCAGGCAGAGACTCGAACCCAGGTTCCAGAGATGTGAGGCCAACAGTGCTAACCACTGCACCACCATGCCATCCCCGATATGGACATGTGTGATGCAGAAATTATAAATGGGGTGCTTTACTGATCGGCCTGTCAATAAGAACCAAGCCACAAAAGGCAGACTTGGAACTTTGAGGTGTAGATTTGTAAATTACAGAAATGCACTTATATATGAACAAATGGGCGACTTCTGATTATCCTGTTGACAATATGTGGTTATTGTTAGTGATGTGTCACACTGAAAAATACATTTTAAAATGCGTTGAGAGCTAACCAAGTTTGTGGTTTGCTTGGATGGTTTTAATAGAACATTTTCTTTTAGACTATATTTCCTGACGATTTTGTGTTCCCGTACTTTACCATCCTTGTCCACTCCGGCCATCTGACCTGACGCCACACGCACCCGGTCTGGATGAATAGCCAGATTGAGGGAAAGACAGTAAAATGCGCATTCACTTAGCTAAATTGTGCACAGACCTTAATGATCTTTGTTCTTACTATGTTGTACCTGCTCAGCTGATGTGAGTCATTTGGAAGTAATGAACTATAAATTAGAAAATTAAAGGATATAAACAACACACTTTAGTCAAACTCCAGTTACAGCTGTCTAAAACATTCAGCCACTGTTTCTTTAAGCAGCTATACCCAATGGCAGTGTCAGTCAAACTATTAGTCGACATAGGCATTCATCTTCTGAGGGGGGCTGATTAGCATGCCAATTTCACTTTGTCTCAAGCGTGGGAGCACTGGCAGTGAATTGCCCAGGTGCCACATGGGCTTTGACCAGTCCCGTTCACTGGTTTCACATCCCCCAGATTACCATGGTGACCACAGTCGGGCGGGGCCAGCAGGGTACCGACCAGCGCATGCAGTCAGTATGTCTGCGGTAGTGTCGCTGGCAGTGGCTGTGGATGTGGTGCAGCACCACCACACATGCTGTGAAGTAAACAGCCTCCCCCGACGGCAGCATGTACAGGTTGGCTCGGCAATCCCGGCCCCGGTAACCATAGCTACGCAAAGTATGTCAAGATTTAAGCAATAACTCAGGCACAGGTTGTACACAAAATAAGTAACGTGACTATGTTCAGATGCTGAAGACTGAACCATAATCCTTAAACCAAAGCTCAGTATATGTTGAAATAAGGCATTTTGATTGTTGCCATTCTTAAAGCATTTTTAACCAGTATAAATGACATGCACAAATTGCAGCAGATTTAAGGTTAATGGGCTGGACATGCTAAATTTCAGGCTTTAATGTACACATATCGGTCAGATTTAATATCAGGAAGACATATGAGCCAGCCCTGTGCTAAGCAGGCCCTCCCCAGCCTCTTGGGTCAGTCAGCACTGCAAGGGCAAAGGATACACACAGTCCAGCTCCAGCCGCTCCATGGGGGGCTCCATGCGCAGCTCCTCATAGTTTTGGAAGTTGGATGGCACGTACATGGTGATTGGCCATCCTCGGATGAACATCTTTACTGACTGGCTTGTCAATAAAAGCCAGGTCACAGTTTAAACAAAAAGCAAACTTGGAACTTTGAGATGCTCTGTTTTACTTCTGTGAGCTTAATACTTAAAAAATACTTACTTTAATAATTGTAATTGAAGTACAGTAAGACAACACCACAGTTAATCAAATTACACATTATTTGCATTGTGAACAGTCACAGCATATCGTAGGACGATTTGAACCTTGAAATCATAGTTCACCAGTTGGTGGTGCTTACCCTGGCTGTATGTCTCTCTTCTTGAAGTTCCTGTAAAAAACACAAACTGCATTAAACAGTTTTGTCCTTACCAAAGGCTGATGATCTTAAACTTTTTCCTAAGAATCAAATAGCAACATTTTAAGCTAAGAGGGAAATTGTTTACCTGTATTTAACTGTTGTTTCCTTACTGTAATAAGAACCCTATTGAGTTCCAATGTGACTTTTATTTAATTCGACATCCCAAGATAGGGGGATTAAGTGATCAAGCTCCCAGATCAGGAAGAGAAGGGGATATTCTCAAAGTAATGCTGGGCTATACATACTACCTGATATAATGACTTATACTAAATTCATTTTTCATTCATCCCGACAACCATGTCTAGCTCTTCAGAAATGGTCGGAAAACTCTGCATTCCTTCCACCGTTTGAGTCTAAATCTAAAAGAGCTCACTCAACATGCCACCGTGTCATAGTCTGCTCAAAATGTGAAAGACAGACTGCAGAGAATGCAGAATGAGGGATCCAGTGTCACTCCCGGGCGGACAGAAGACCCTGGCATCTTCCATCACCTGAGTGCTGGCTACTCCCCCTAAATGTACACATGGCCCAGCAGGACGAGGACACCGACGGGCTCCAGACGCTGTTGCTGAAACTATGGTGTCAAAATGACCTATGACGACTGGCTGGCATTTTGCTCTGAGGCCATGTTATGAACCTAAATTAATGTTACTTAGTATGATTAGGGTTTTGGGTCTCTTACAGTGCAATGTAATTAATACTTCAGGCCCAGTTAAAACATTACTAATGCTGTAAGCACGGGATCTAGACAAGGGTGCTGGCTCACTGTGACCTATGCACATAAACACCAAGAAGGCCCCAAAGTCACTTACCTGCACCATAAATGTCCTCTTTGCTCCGGCTGTGGGAAGCAACGTCAAGAGTCAGGAAAGTACATCAAGCCAAGTGCACAGAGCAAGTACATCAAGCCAAGTGCACAGAGCAAGTACATCAAGTGAAGTGCACAGAGCAAGTACATCAAGCCAAGTGCACAGAGCAAGTACATCAAGCCAAGTGCACAGAGCAAGTACATCAAGCCAAGTGCACAGAGCAGACGACAGACAGAATGGGCTGGAGACACCAAGCCATGTTTAAACATCATCCGAAATCAGCAGAGCTGAAGTGCAGACTTTCATTTGATCTTTGTCAGTCATTCTCTGCTCTCCCTTAGTTGCTGGTACCTATAGGTTATCCTCATCTGTTTGGAAATGCCCAAAATAGACAAGCATGATACCAGCAGTGCTCAGGGCCCAGTTGATCAGAAGTAATCTAATTGGATTTTGCCTAATGGATTGGGTAAAACCTTAAGTCATTTAAAAGAAAAATAAGATTTGAAATCACGTTAGATCATGTAATGCAGTTTTGGCTTTGAACTGGATCAAACCTTGAGGATGTGCTGTTAAAAATTTTTTTGTAGGATTGAGATGCTTTTGATCCAAAAAAATCAGGATTACCATAATCCCAACAGAAGGGTGAATTCAGGGTGGATTTTGGGAACAAAATGTAATAAAACTTTAATATTTGTCAAAATATACAACATTTATATCGTAGTATATATGTTTATCATTCATCACTGTAAATTAATTACAGAGACAATCATCAGAGAATTCATTATTATTGATAACTATTTCTTCAAGGAACATTTAAAATGACCCCATATTGGCTATTCTACCTAATCTTTCCATATCTAGTAGCCTACATTTTGATATATCATCCAATTTAGAACACTGGTAATATAGATTTGGTAATCTTGAATAGTTCGTACTGTATATGGATCAGGGTGATCCAATCAAATATTTCTTTGAAAATCCGGTGTAAAAGTAAACCTGATCCCAGATAGCAAAACTTGAGATTTCCAAATCAAGATGGTTCTGATCCAAAATAAACTATTCGATCAACTGGGCCCAGCTGATATCACTCAGTGCATTTCAGGCCATCAAAAAGTGCATTTTTTTATTTGTCAAAAATGAACGAGTGCTTCACTAAAAGGAAACTTAGCACACTGTTGGTAATTGTCACAGTCCAGTCTTAATGCAATACTTTCAAGAAGCAGACAATTCACATACTTTGAGAAAAATATTTGCAAATAAATTTTAATGAGCTAGTAAATCATTTTGCAATTGGGTGTCAGGGCTCTGGGAAGCCCCAATATAACCATACATTAGAAAACAACCCAGACCACAACTATCCTGCTGTTTTCTGCACAAGTCACCAGGTAAATTTAAAGGCCTTTTAGGATTGAAAGAATCTATTAAAATCATTCTACACTGCAATCTTAGCCAGCATTGGCGGTCCTTACAATTGTAGTGCTAGGCAGAGATGTGGTCAGAGCAGGACAGTGGGTTATATACAGGCTGTGATAGGGTCCAGAACCCCATAGATATCACATGGGCCCTTCATGGGCCCAGACATATTTAACACCTGAAAATTCACACTCATAACCAGGACTCTGCCCATATTTTCAAGGTCAAAATGCTTTGCCAAAAAAATGATGAAAATGAGACTGGGAAAAAAATGGGAAGCAGCGCAAAACCTTAGCTAGTCAGCCAGTGTGCAGTCTTGGCCCTCACCCCTCTAGACTGTTGGAATGGCTCAGCGGGTTGTTGGACGACACGACCTTCCTGGCCAGCTTCTGCCTGGGCTTCTCGGGGGCGTCCTTCACCAGCCGCTCCGTATTCCGTCGCATCCTGATCGCAGCACAGACAGATGATTAGCAGTGGCGGATGACAGCGGGATGCCTGATGCTTCCTCCGCAAAGGTGGCAGAAAATCAGCAAACAGCTACAATTGCACTATGGAGTACAGCTTTACGATTTCCTGCATAGAGAGAGTATGTTCATTTAAGCATACAACTCAAGTGTGGCCAAATCCATTGATTGTCAGTGGTTCCAAGTCAGTCGCTTAAAGGTAAATGGATAATTTCATTGGTGGTCAATCATGATAAGATTAAAATTACTGAAGACGTGCACACATACATACACACACACACACACAGACACATTTGTAATTATATCTTTGTGGGGACCCTCCATTTATATCTATGGGGAGAGCTCTAATCCCGACATGATGACCTTAACCCCTACCCAGCCCCAATCTTAACAGTAAGCAACCAAAGAAAATGTGAGACTTTTGGCATTTTTAGTTTTTTGAATGCATTCACAGATACCTGAAATAGAGTCCCTACAATGTGAGAATAAAAGGTTTATATCACATTGTTAGGGATTTTTGGTCCCCACAATGTAATATAAACCTAATCAACACACGCATACACAAAATCCTATGTGTCGATGCTACTCGAACTGTGCGATCACATGCACATTTACCTTTCGTTTAATTAATAGCCACTAACAATGACAATGTCGGCCAGAAGAAGTCACCCCTGTCATCTCTGGACCCCCCCCCCCCAGTACTGTTGTTTAGGGAGCAAGGGGGCTGAAAAGTGTGGGAACCCATGCTGCAGAGCACTGGTGTAAAATCTTGTTATAAAGCATTACCAAATGTCTCCACGGGGGGGCATTAAAGAGTCTTTGCTGTATTACAGCATACAGTAGGTCTGCATGCTGACCTCAATGTGTGTGAAATCGCTTACTTGCACACAAAAACTGATACACAGGGCTGGCCTCATAATCTCAGATAAAACCCATGCATACCAAATAAATATTATCATATCATTCAACTGCCAAAAGAGAGTTCATGATATCTGAGGGGACCCCAAATAAAAGTTCTATTCATTTGACTTCCAATTTTGCTATTCTGAGGCAGTATACTTATGCTTAGAAAAGGAGTTTAAGTGCATCAAAACAGACTGCAGAAAACTGCAGTTCATTTAGGATGGACTGCCAGAACTCATAGATCACACTGCGCACGTCTTATCAAGTGGGAGACATACAGGATTAACAGGAAGAATTGCAGGTCATAAAGAATGTTTTCCTTTGTCTATATCTGAGACCTGGACCCTGTAGTTGCAGGGTATAGATGAGAGGAGGTAATTAGTATGGGGTGAGAGTTCTGATGCTAAAAAGGATAAGGGTTGACTGAACTGGATCTGGGCTGGCCCAGCCCTTATCAGGACCCTAAGCAATATTTGATTAACCTAGTTTGATGTCTTCCTTCCCATTCTGACAGGCTGATCATATGATGCCCCCTGGTGGCCACTGTGCCCTATGCAGCTGCTTACTTCACTTATGCCTTGGGCATGGCCTGACCGGAGGTACAGGTTGGGTTTCAGGACGACAAGTAGAAAAAACAAGAATGGAAATTCCAATGAGTAAGACCTAGAGAAGTTTCTTCTACTTGGTGTCCGGTCCTTGGGCACAGCGGGGGAACTGAGATCCATGGTCGTGGACAGGGGGGCTCTTCTCACTGAGACACTCATCAGCAGAGCTAACGTCCTGTTCAGGCCAGTGCTGGCAGAGTGCCATCACGCAGCTCTCATGGATGGGTTCCTCCACGACAGCTGTCCAGGTGCTGCAGGCTGCATCCCCACCACCTTGGTCCTCCCTCTCACTGTCACTGAAGGCATCCTCCAGTGAGAGGGCCTGCACCACCCGTGTGCGTGCCAGCAGCACTCTCTCAGAGGGCTCCGTCTGCATGGCTCTGTCTGCAGCAGCGGGCCTCTGCCTGGAGCCCTGAGGGAAGATGGTCGGTCCAAAGCCATCCATGTCGCCCTTAGGAGCACTGATCAGCCGTGCCGTCAGGAGAAGAACAAGACACAGGAGAAAAAGATCACACAGCACCAGTTTGATACTCTGCCCTCTGAATGCGTTTCCTCCTTCACTGAGGAATATTCTTAAGAAAAGGACTATTACTGCCATAAAATCTTAACACAATCACATCTTCCAGGACAGGGTAAAAGTCATATATACTGTATTTTAGGGAAATAGGCAGTACAGTTAAAAATATTAAAAAAAACATATTACATAAATAGCACAGAGACACCTAGAGTTCCTTGTTTCTGAACACGATGGAGCTCATCTAAAACTGGACACCAAAGCAGAACTAAAGATCAAGAATTGCAAAACATGGGCTGAAGCAACATGAACATGAATAAGAGAGTAACAAGAGGGCAGGAGGCTGCAATGCACAGCATTTACCAACTGCATTCTTCATTTCCCAAAAGGCTCACGACCTTGGCAAGGAAGATGAGAAAGGACGGCCGATCCACGCAAACATTAAGCCTCAAGGATGAGACCCAAGGTTGTGTTTGCCTGCTCTTCTTCTTGTTACCCTCTGCAGGATTTTCACTCTTATCTCACTACTAAAAAAGAATCAGCTATGCTTCCAGAAGAAGGACAATATACCAAAGGTACATACCAAAGGTGAGGGGTAGGTTGCTTATTGCTTTGGGTTTTGGCTCGTTACTAGACAATTGTAGTTTTGAATTTCATGTATGTGTTTGACACACTGCACTGCTATCTTACTAATGCACACATAAACACACATGGATAACATTAAATATGCAGAAATGAATCACCCGAATTTCATAATTCATTTTAGAATTCAGCTTGTAAGTGTATGTTGTATAGATCCTGCTCATTTACAGCAAATAATGCATTGAACTGACGGCTGTGGAAGCCTGAAGCAATTTTATGCTGCCTGGTTAAATAAGAAGTATGGAAATTTCCAGCTTTAAGGTCAGTAGGCCAGCTACTGTAGGTAAACTTCAAGTTTGATTACAGTTTTTCTCAGTTGCTTTGGTGCTTTTCTTAAGTCTCAAAATCATCAGTGCAACCTCCACAACATTTAGTCATTTGTGCACATCATAGTAGCAATATCTCCTTCCCCTAACAAATTGCAAATGCCCTTGGACATGTATCAGTTGCTTCCATACAATTCTCTGCCATTTTATAACATTATCATTTGCTTATGTCATGTCAGTCAAAATGAACTATACTTTTGGATG
>JABFEB020000002.1:15508795-15558866 GCA_019775895.2 Stomatorhinus ivindoensis | reverse complement strand
CCGTGAGCCAACAGACTTGGACAGAAAACCCTAATTCCTTCCTCAGAACATATTTGTGTAAAAGAAGACAGTTATTTTGCCGAAAAGTCCTACTCCCACATTTCCTCTCTATCAGCAGATTAGACTAAAAAAGTCAAATGTTTGATCAACAGATGTCTTTTAGTAGATACCGCTCATAATGGAATGGATAGGTAACAGATTGTCAGCAAAACAGTATCTTACACTTGATGATGTATATATGTATATTTCCAAACCTTTATCCTTATGACATACATAATCATCTATGATGATTTTTAGATAACTTAAGCATTTATTTTATTTGGCTTAATTGAGCTGCTGATTGAATTAATCACTCAATGTGAAACTAGTGTGTGTTCAACAAGACAATGGAGCATTGTTTAATTCAATTTCAAAATGTGTTTCATGAGAAAAAAAATGAACAAACATTTCTAAAACTCTTTGGCTTTGCACTTTTACATCTGTAGCATTCATTATTAACTAATATTGATTTCTTTATTGCAGACAAAGAATATATTACATTTATTTAGCTGGACACAGAAGTGATGATCAGAAAGTAGAGTCAGATTGAGTCCCTGGAACAGCTGGGATTAGTCTGTGAGTCATGCTCAGCTAAGACACCACTGCAAGAGGGAGGATTTGAACCAGCAACCTTCTGATAACAGGCACACATCTCCAAGCAAATTAACAAATAGATCTATTCTTTTTCAAATTCCACACATTACCACAAATATGCACAATGTTTATTTAAGAACATAAGAAATTTACAAATGAAAGGAGCCATTTGACCCATCAAGCTCATTTGGGGAGAACTCTGCTAATAGCTCAGAGTTGGTCAAATCTATAGTGGTACTTGGCCTCTGAATGCCCCAGACCTCAATCCAATGGAGCATCTGTGGGATATGATGGATCCATGGAGGCCCCACCTCACAACTTACAGGACTTGATGGATCTGCTGCTAATATCTTGGTACTAAATACCACAAGCAGTACTGGTCCTACCCAATGTGGCGCCCTAGGTGAGCATCAGTGCTGGCACCCCCCTCAGAAGTTGACACCCTAGGTGGCCGCCTGTAGGATTGGCCAGTCCTGCATTAGATGACAGCTGTCAGCTCCACTGATTTAATATCTCACAAACTGAAGGTATGTGGGCTTACCCGTGACACGCAAGTGGTGAAGATTCAAGGGCGGTCACTTTGTTAACGTCTAGTACTCTTTGAAGTGCGTTATATTTTGGGACACAATCAGCTCCACACAATCAGATAAACACTGACCCACACAGCCAACCCTTATTCCCACAACAAATGCTGACCTCTTTCCTTCACTCTGGGAAAAATATTTTTGGTTCCCCCCACTACACATGAACGCATCTGTTGTGTTATTTATCGTTGCTTTCATCATAAAATAAGAAAAAAGGACTTTTAGATAGGCATGCAGTTAAATATAAACTTGGTTCTGTTGTTCCCTATGTGTGCTTGATTTTTTAAAATAGCCAATTTATTTAGATTTTAAACTTCATCCGGAATCAGCCTTGTTTAATCTAGAAGTGTTTCACACAACTTATCAGCCAAAATTTTCCTTTTTGTCTTATTTCAGTTTGTACACACCATCTGGGACAATTTAACAGTGCATGGTCATCCATGCAATGCATGCCAATGGTACTGCACAAAAATGGATAGGTCTAATGAGGTCCTGTGTAGCAAGGGTGTTTCAAATTTCCAGCTAAGCTTTCACATGATTTACTTAAACGTTGGTTAGTCTGGCATTAGTAAAACCAGCCTGTACCACTTAATAGGCTTTGCTAAGCAGGTGGGTTTGTTCTTTTCATATCAAGACACATTAATACCAACTAATTTTAACAAGAGTGGAATGTTACACTTTTTTTTCTTCCTCTGTTTGTGGCGACCCCTGGATGGATGGTGCCCTTAGCATTTTCCCTATATTGCATATTCCATGGGCTACAAGGCACATTCTGAGGTCTTGTGGAGTCCATGTCTCAACTGGTCAGAGCGTTTTGGTGGCACAAGGAGAACCTGCACAATATTAGGCATGCGGTTTTAATGATATGGCTGATTGCTGTGCGAAGGTATAAAAAAACTACACTTATAATGGAGGAAGGAGTTATTTCTATAGCTATAAACAGTGTTAACAAAGGTATGAACTTAGCTGTTATGTTGACATTAAAGTACAATGTGCTGAGTTCAGACAGAGTCATTTCTGCACATGGCAGATTTTGTGGAAGTACTGGTTGCCAACTCCCATGAGAGCGCATAGAGTAACACAGAACTACACTTTGGCATTTCATATTACAGTTTGTAGTAGTTTTTGCAATAGGCTTCACATAATCTAACCCTGTGGAAATACTTAAAATAAAAATCTAATAATTCTATGTTGTTTAATGGGAAGAGCTTCCTCTACTTCAATATATTTTACTAGTGTTCATTATAGACTTATTTCCCAGAAATCATTAACAACTAGGTTAGAAAATCTGAGGAGAAATTAGACAAATCAGACAGCACAGTCAAAACCTTTGGCAACAATATAAAATTACAAAATTTCTAAAGAATTTAATACAACTCATATCAGTGCATTCGCATAGATCATTTAATTGAATATTGTAGGGTGAGTAACATTAATAAGCGTAACATGCGATGATACACAAGTAATATTCAATGATATTACACTGCGGTAATGGCATAGATTGAAAATAAATACATAAACGTAGGCATACGTGCATTTTAATAATGCTGGATAATACAAAATGTATATTTTTGATACTTAATTTACATTGCACTATACTGTACTTCGTTTTGATCAATGTGTAAATGTTTTATCAGTTAACAGAAGATAGCGTGTGTCAATCACAAAGTATACACACTCAGAACTCCTGCTAAGTGTTTTGCTTTTACTTCCACTGAATCGCCCATTCCATAACTTTCGGCAGCCGACTACTGTAAATGGTTATCCTAACTGATCAACACGCCAACGCATTTCTTTAACATGCAAGAGGGAATGGTACTTAAAGACGAATAAAGTGTATTGACTTACCCTGTTTGTCGATCCGTCCATATTTTGATGTCCAGTTGTTTGCAGAAGTTTGAGATCAGTGTTCGGCTTTTCATTTAAAATTCATGCATGCAGGGATAAAGGTAGTAGTATATTTGCATGTATGATACCAGCAAGAAAGGTACCTGCAGATGATGAGTTAGTGACAGCGATGACAGAAAACACAAACTATGTGATTGAAGTGCAGCGCTTCACCGAATTTCCCAGTGAACTGAACTCCAGGAAACGTCGAGTTGGAATGGGGTGCTGGTTTTGCTATTTATATAACCGGAAAGGTGCATGTCCAGAGATGCTTTACATCCGAATAGTAGAAATGACGAAGAATTACGGGGGCAAGGAACAACACTGGCAGACCAATCTATTACAACCTACGAAGGAATTTCCCCTATGAACATATATTATGAATATATTATATTATGAATTATGAATATTATTAACATAAGTCTATATGCAAGTGTTGTATATTTCTTTTGTGCTATTTAGAAAGATAAAACAGAAGAGAAAGTGCCTGTTTTTGGTATTCTCTGGATCTGTAGAAGCTCTACAATTCAAGTGAAACATTTTAGAATTTCCTACTTAACCGTTTGAACGATGCCAAGTGCCGCCAAGTGGCCGCATCGTATACTGCAGCTTCGCGGTATATTAGCGGAGGACTGAATAAAATAGTGGTACAGTGGTACTTCATTCATCACCACGGGGACAATCTATTTCTGTCTACTCACTTCGTGCCCTCCATGAAACACACGCACGCACACACACACAAACAGTTCAGTTTTCCCATGCTGGGACTGAAAAAATGCTCCACCAGGTCACAGTAACAGGTTTGTATCACACTGTGGGGACATTTGGCCTCCACAATGTAATATATACATGCCCACACACATGTGTGGGGATCACAGCCCAGGGTCAGCCAGGATGAAGTAGCCCTACTGGGACTGAAAGGCTGAGACTGGGGCTTGAACCAGCAACTTTCTGAACACAGGCACAGAGAGCTAGCATGTTGAGCCACACACTATCCCTTGTGGACCTTTTCATGGAAATGAGATTAAGAATTGCAGACATACATGGCTCAAACCAGGTGCATGCTTTTGGTTAGAGAGCTTAAAGTGGGAGGAATTTTTTTACACTTGTAATGAACACATGGGCTCTAATCATATGACCATGTTGATGATGTGTGAAAGCAGACTGTCTCAGTGGAGTGTTTTTTTGACAGCATGACATGTTAGTACTTAAAGATGCATTAGTTGAGTATAAAATAAATGCACTTTTAGATATTAGATTTGGATTTTAGATATTCATACTTAAAATTCTCCTCTTACTGTGTACCTTGGCGAGCTGTGAGATGGACCCTTAAACGTTACCATAAACCATAAAAACTGCACCATATACAGAGCCCTGAAACTTACTGAAAAAGCAGCAGCCATGTCTAGGTCTAGTGACCCTTCTTAAAGCGATTGGGGGATCCAGGACAAGACAATCTTCATCTACAATTCAGAGAGATGAAGTACACTCCTGCTATGTCTAATTTAAAGGATATGCAGTCACAGATTGATTTAGTCCATTGTATTGTTCCATTGAAAAAAATCATTAGATCAAAAGCCTTACCTTTACCTACTACAACAGCAAGGCAGTACAGCAGCAAGAAGCTGTTTGCATAGTGCTGGAATTGGGGTCAGGAGGAAGGCTGTGTTTATACATGCAAAGTCCATCTCACCATTACCCCTAGCTGGTGGACTGTTAAACTGTATGTTCCTGGCTGCTCTTTCAGCTCATTCACTATATCACTTTGCATGAGTGCTTCTGTTCCTCAGTAATCTCACTCATTTGGCTTCGGAGGAACAGAACAGCCTACTTCTGATATTCATTCTACAGCCCAAGCTCCTCTCTCAACTGTGGGTCTTCTATAAATGGATTCTCTGAGGACTCAAGCGATTTTGAATGCTGTATTTGCTATCCAAATACTTCTTAAAACAATTTCATAAATAAAGTAATATGCTTTGCCACAACAAGAGAGACCATAAAAGGTACAAAAGGGCTTTATTAGGTATGAAAAGAGTTTAAACATTTCCCTATATCAACACACAAGGAACTTGTTTCCAAGAGAAAAGCACATTCTCAGCAATTGAAATAAAAACAGGAGCATTAGATCTGCAAACAGATGGGGTGCACTCTGCCAGGGACGATATACACGTTTGTTATGGCTCCAGGAGTTTTACAGTACAGTTCATTATGGGATTTTTTTTCAAAATCCAAAACACCAGCTGAGAAGCCTCCAAAGATCTAAGTTCAAATGCAATGTTCAGTGTTCCTAAAAACTTTAAAAGTCTTTATATATTTAACCAAAAGTACAGCATTAGCATCTGCCCCTTCACACTGTACCCCAAAAACACAAACCAGTGTAACTGGACTGGTAGGCTGGGCTGACAGTTTGAGCCCAATTTTGGAGCATGCTTTGTTATTGAAAAGCATGTGGCCAACAGAATCAGATCCTTAAAAGCAGTGTAGTTTATGAGGATGTCAAGACTTTTTTTTTTGTAGTTTTTTTAAGTTTACTTTGTTTTAATGAACATTACCTAATTACTTGTGATACATGCAAGGTCAAATAGGTACATTACAGAATGAAATACAACTGAAAAAATACTTGCGTGGTGCCATTCAATTTCAAAAACATACAGAAAACAGTAAACAGGCCAAAAAAAGAATAAATTTGTCATTAAAGCATCATTTAAATATTTAAATATCTTTACATATATACAAATGATATAAATCACCATTACAAAAGCACAATGTTAAAAATGCTGAAATGAAGAGGTCAGATTACTTGCCAGTAACACCTATGGGAAGCACGGCTGGTAGAGATGTCAGCCTGCAGCCTCCGCAGGGCCCCATCTGTGCTGCATAACTCATTTAGTGTCTATGGGCTCTGGTCAGCCCGCAAAACCCATATTCATCAGCTTTGTGATATTACTGAGCAGTGTAAACTCTACTGTGTTTATACACACAGAGTAGCGGTAACTGCTGTCAGTGCTGAATCATACCAAACTAACTACTAACGCATTCATTTGTTGTAATTTACCATACAAACTGCAGTCTAATTTACAATGGAAGACTTACATGACACAACGAGGTGAAAAGTTTCCCAAGCAATTTCCATAATGCTACCTCAAGTGGGTCTTTATGAAGACTGGCGACTGGTGTCAGGACACAATGTCTTTCATCCTTGCTGGCATGGCCAGCTCCTACACTATTGACACCTTTGATAAAGGCAAAACAAGCGATGTACACGATGATGGGTGACAGAATAACTGTCATTACCTCATTTTCTTACTCCAGTGAGAACAGGAACTATGGAAGAGCATAATACAGCTCCTTCAGATGGAGAGAATGGGAATTAATTAGCAACCATAACTTTTGACTTTCTAAGATTCTATGTGGTTGTCAATGATTTAAAAACAAATATTGTGTTTTTATTTTTCTTATTTTGATGGTCTTTATCAAGGGTGCCTATACTTTTAGAGCAGACCATATAAAGCAATCGCAATCAGCCAAGCCACAGAGCAGGCTGGTTAATTACATTTCTTAATTTATTAATTGGATATGCCTCATTAGAAAAAGCAATAAAGCCAAAATAAGCAGTAAAGAATATATCTTATGTCAATATACTAAATATATTAGAAAATATGTAAACTTTTTCTATGCCCTTCAGTGCATATACTGTACAATATTCTTAAAGGATAAATACTAATGCTCATTTGTCACCCAATACCAATCCAGCTTATGTAAAGGAAAATAGCAGTATTTTTGGATTAGCAAGTCATATTTTGTGCATGTTGCTTTTGCATTGGGGAGTGTGCAGAAAAAAAGAGCACAATGATGTTTAGAACTACTGTGCCACAAAATATTAATATTTTATTGCACTACTGTCCAGGGGCTTAGACCAGTGTGTCAAAACAGCCCAGTGAAATGTTATACATACAGTGAGGAAAATAATTATTGAATTCCTAAGTTTTAAATTTTAAAGAAATTAGAAGTCTATAATTTCACTGGTAAGTTTATTTTAACATTGGAAGATAGACAAACAAAACAAACAAAAAAATATCATTAAGTAACAGTCACAAATGTAATGTGCAATTTATCTTAGGAAATAATTATTTGATCCCCTAAAAACCAGAAGAAATTAGGTCAAGTACATGTCCACTTAGTAGTAGAACTTAATTAAGTATTAACAAATCCCAAGCCAACATTCTCATTTAATGGCATTACTTTGTTAAATAGTATTCTTGGGTCACTAACCTGTCTACATCTTCAACCTTACCACTATGGGAAATACCAAATGAGATACATTTGAATGAGATACATGACCAAGCAGTTTGGTGAGAATGTGACAAATGCTGATGCAAAACAGTTGACACAATATAACTGTCAATCACAATGATCTTATGAATGGTGAGGGCTAACCTCAGAACGAAATGGGAGGAGCTCATTAATGATGTCAAAGCAGCTGGGGCCACAGTCACCAAGAAAACCATCGGTAACACATTATGCCACTATGGTTTGACATCCTGCAGTGCTCACAAAGTATCCCTGTTCAAGCCCTTCTGAAGTATTCCATTGAACACCTGAATTATTCCAATGATTGGAAAAATGTGATGTGGTCATACGAGACCAAAATCGAGCTGTTTGGCATCAACTTTACTTGCTGTGTTTGAAAGGGAAAGACTACAGTTGTAGTCAAGAATGCCTAAACCGAGACCAAGACACTGCCAAGACTTGAGGGTACCAAGACCAAGTTCAATTCCAAGACACACTAAGGCGAAACCGAGACCAAGACCAAGACTGGTCGAGACCAAGAGCAAGACTAAGACCGAAAACAGACTAGAGCTAGAATCGACATCACATTACTCAGATCAACTGTAGAGAAAAAAAGGCATTACTGTAAGGTGTCATTACTTGTTAAATCAAATTCATGTTCTTCTCAATTATATTGTCCATATGTCTCTCATTTAAAATCTCCCAGATCTGGCAGTTATGAGGTCTGATGAAAAATAATATTCTCAGCAATCCTCTCCTATAAGCATTTTATTAGACCTTGTCAGGGGAAAGATATGGGATGTACCAGAAAGATGTTCATATTACATCTCTTATGCCAGGGACAGAGGCCTCTGGTAAGCTATGAATGAGGCTATGTAATGATCCTTTGTTTTGAATTGAAGAGAATGAGCCTCCAGATTGACTTGCACCTCCAAGACCATGCTTTCTAATGAAAGTAAAATACCTAATTTATTTGAATTATAACTATGCTATACACTTTGCGGACATTTTCGGACATGTTCTCTTCAGTTCAAAACAAAGGATCATTACATAGCCGTATTCATAGCTTACCCGAGGCCTCTGTCCCTGGTATAAGAGACTTACATATGAACATCTGCCAAGGATACAGGATGGCTGCATCGCATTGAAGGAAAGATTGACAGGGCCATATACCATAAAATCTTGGATGAGAATCTCCTTCCTTCAGCCAGGGCATTGAAAATGAATTGCGGGTAGTTCTTCCAGCAAAGACAACGACCCTAAGCATACAGCCAAGGCAACAAAGGGGTGGTTTAAGAGGAAGCACATTAAAGTCATGGAGTGACCTAGCCAGTCTCCGGATCTTAATCCCATAGAAAACCTATGGCGGGAACTCAAGCTTCGTGTATCCAAGTGACAGCCTAAGACCCTAAAGATCTGAAGGACGTCTGCAAAGTGGGGTGGATGAAAATTCTTGCTGACTTGCATACAAATCTGGTGACCAACTACAAGAAATGACTGACAGCTGTGCTTGCCAACAATGGTTACTCTACCAAGTACTAAAGCATGTGTTCCAGGGGATCAAATACTTATTTCCCTAGATAAATGATAAATTGGTCTGTAACTGTTACATGATTATTTTTTCTTGCTTGTTTTGTTGATACTCCATCTTTTGCTGTTAAACCTACCAGTGAAATTATAGACTTCTCATTTCTTTATTAATGGGTCAACTTAAGAATTTCCCGAACTTATCAGAATTCTGGGATCCACTAAGGTTTGTTAGGTATTCTAAAATGCACAAACAATATCTGTAAGGAAAAGAGGTCTGTAGCCCTAATACCTGCATTACTGACTTATTCTGTGAGTTATGATGCTCCACTGAGCAAATCGTGGTGTGGATTTATATTCTGTACAGGTGGGTTCTGAGCCATTGAAGCAGGAGTGTTTAAAGTCAATATGTTGATCTGTCATGTGCCTGTGAGCTGTGGACTGCCAGCATTGAATGATTTAAACGGATCCCTTTTACATTTAAGACAGAGGTTCAGAGCATTGTGGAATTAATGCAGAGCTGTTTCTAAGGTGTGTGCTAAGGGCTCATTTAAGCTGACATGGGAGTCAACTGCGAATCAGGATCCCCTACAGACAATCAATGGATGTGCTTTATTTTAACCGAATCTGAAGTACACCTTGAACATATATTCGGGCTTAAGTATGCCAGTGTCTACACAACGTGGCAAGAGCTTTTCTGCACATCCTTGTTCCCAGAATATAATTTAGTCCACAAGTTGCAGGACTGAAAGAGAAATGAACCATGCAAATGAGTGCCGTGGAAATTAAAAGAATTCCTTTGATGGGACCCGCTCCTTCCACTTTTTCCATTAGGCCTTCCAAGGTTTCCTGTTCATCCTAATACCAGGATTGAAACAAAATGTTAATGTGACTTTCAGCCAAATCAAAACAATGGGGTCATGGAAACATACACAGGTGGGCTTGGGGAGTGGCATTTGGTTGCTCTCAGATCGTAATGGTTTTAAATGGTTCTTAAAGTGAGAAGATTTGTTCATAGTGAACATTAGTACGTCATGCACTGGTGGCATTACTTGTAGGAGAACTGGCATTCTGACAGGGCAATCCTTAAGATTAACTCTACGTGACTGGCATCTCACACAGACAATCCTGTAGGATGTAATATAGTTAAGCTTCTTCTGATCATCAGTCATTGAACTTGCGAGGGAGTAGGATATCATCATACCTGCCCCTCTATACTTTCTTAGGATTTTTGTTCTTTGATTTGGTATTCCTCACAGCCGTAAAATCCTCAAGGTCAACCAGGACTTCAACTTCAGCTGGCGGGTCATCATCCTCTGAAACACCCAAAAACATGATCACTAAATGGCAATTACAGATTACAAGAGTGGGGGTTGCAGTCCATAACATAGTTGCCTCACACCCATAAGCCCAAGGTTCAAATCTCTACCCTGGCTCTTCGTGTGAGGAGTTTGCATATTCTGCCTCTGTCTTCATGAGGTTTCTTCTGGGCTGTTTAGTTTGCCCCCCAAAGCCCAAAAACATGCTGAGGTGAACTGGAATTGCCAAATTACCTGTAGGTGTGAATGTGTGTGTACTGTCTGAGTGCCCCGCAATTGGTCCATGCCCCATCCTGGGTTAGCTTGCGACCATTAATAGGGGTATTGAAAATGGATTGATGAATGGATTATGTGTTATTGCTGAAGAATTTTGGAGCTGATGGGAATCATACATGAAAGGTTAGGTAGGCAAAATAAGACCAAGACTGTCCCCACAGGGATGAATAAGAGATCACTATTCCTTACCATACAAACGCCAAACAATACTTTTAAATTATATAGTATTGCTTAATTTAACTCTTTGGGGACAAGGGCATCGTCAGTGATGCGACGTATCTGTCTCGTGTATTTCAGTTCATAACTCACTGAAATCTTTTTGTGGAAACATGAAAAAATGCTGACCAAATAGGTAATCTGTCTTCTTTTCAAAACATCCATTGTCAGAAGTATTAAAGTTTTTAAAATTAGGTTAAATCAGCAAAAAAGTAAACCATGTCACCTTACTTTCTTCTATCTGCATCGGGGGTGTGTAGTATGACACTCACCTGAAGATCACTATTCACATTCTAAATAGCCGCATTACTGCGTATTCAACTCTCTGGGGACAAGGGCATCGTCAGTGATGCGACGTATCTGTCTCGTGTATTTCAGTTCATAACTCACTGAAATCTTTTTGTGGAAACATGAAAAAATGCTGACCAAATAGGTAATCTGTCTTCTTTTCAAAACATCCATTGTCAGAAGTATTAAAGTTTTTAAAATTAGGTTAAATCAGCAGAAAAGTAAACCATGTCACCTCACTTTCTTCTATCTGCATCGGGGGTGTATAGTATGACACTCACCTGATGATCACTATTCACATTCTAAATAGCCGCATTACTGCGTATTCAAATCGCATTTGCATAGTAATTTGATGAACAACACAACGGTGAAACACGATTCAGATACATCCCCATCAGCGCCATAAAAGGGGGTAGATGTGGCCAGGTGTGAATGGCTCATGCATACAACAGAGCTCCTACATATTCAATGGCAGGAGACCAGAAATAGTGATATGAGTTTTTCTTATTTATCCAACTGAATGTTGCAACTACACCATTTAGTCATCTTCATGTACCCAAGACTTTGGTGATCAGATATCTGGGATCAAAACAAACTGCCAACATTGCTTTCTGCAATTATTCCAAACTTCATTTTGCAATATCTATACTTTGATGTGAAATTACAAAAACTTAAATCTGACATATTTACAAAATACATTGAAATTAACGTGAGTGTAATGCCAAAAGAGACACTTAAGAAATAATTTGCCTGTTAAAAAATTTGGTCACAAAAAAAAGGAAATAATTTGCCGTGAATTAAGTTGATGATATTGAAAGAAATATGTGATCATGCCCCAGTCAGTGAAAGGGACTTCCCTACCCCTTGTCCCCAGTGGATTAATCTGTGACCTTGGACTGCAGAAGTGAACCATTACTTTTAAGCAGAAGATAACATTCAGAAGGAGAATAAATTATTTTTAAGCAGATTTGGCAAATCTACTGGCAGCTTGCCCACATACAAGAAGCACGTTAGCGGCGTAACGCTCTCACCCACGATGGTGGCACCTTGCTGCTGCATTTGTCTGCTGAAGAAGCGCTCGCGGACAGACACCTGCTCGTCCCAGGCCTCCTGGATGTGCCGGTGCTCACGGAGGCCCAGGCTAGCCGTGTTGGGATGAGCTTCCTCAATGTGAGCCCGAACACCCTCCAGAGTGTGGGAATGCTGCAGCTCACCACACACCATGCAGACCAGCAGCTGGTTCAGGGGGTCATAGTCCATCAGAAAGCGGCTCCTCCACGTGGCCGCCGAGGTGGGTGTGCCCGCGCTGCCTTCCTCCTCTTCCTCTTCCTCACCCAGGAATCCCACATCCACCTCACCTGGAAGTGCACTTTTAAATATTACATCTACATGCAAAAGATACCTAATTTGAAGATGCTAAAACCATAATACAAAAATTCCAAACCAGCAAGTTACACCAAGAGTGTTTGAGTGAGTGAATGAGAAAGGAGTGCAGTGTGCTGCATAAGGACGTGGTTCCATGAGATTACAATAGAGCTGAAACATTGCCATCGCCTAGCAATGTCGCGGCCGTCGTACTGTCATAGTGTAATGTCATAATGTAAGGTTATAATCTCGTAACTTGCATGTTTGTGGTGGTACTGGTGTAAACAAACGTACTCTGCTGCCAGTTGTATAAAAGTATAGCACATACAAATACATAAGGCATATAATACTTGATAATAAGATACTGGTTTATGTATGTACTATACTGTACTTTTTAATCCCTAAAGTATATTCCTTTCACTTATAAAAAAAACTGTGTTAGCCTAGGTGTGTAGTAGACTGTACTATCTAGCTCTTTGTAAGAAAACTGTCTGCACAGCAACGAAATCATTTAACATATTTCTCAGAACGCATCCCTGTCATAAAGCGATGCATAACTGTAAGCACATTAAGTGTCCGTGCGTGCTTAGCGTGCTTTCACCTTTCGTATCCCCCGTCTGGCACAGCTGAGGCAGCAGCCCAAGGTTGTCCTCCAGAGAGGTGCTGAGAAGTCAGGCATTAGGGTGAGTAGTCAGGGGCAGATTGCAGGTCAGGCTGAAGTGACACAGAGCCCTGTTCGGGGCCAGGGCTGAGGGAGCAACCATGTACCCCAACAACCCTACATTCACACTATCTCAAAGACTGCCAGATTTCCCAGCTGCCCACAGGAGGAGCTTTACTCTCAAAAAATTAACATTTATGTGCATTGCATTGCATCTGCCTGACATACGGTAAATTAAATTGCTTTAAAAGAAAGTATTACTGTCCTGCTCAGTTATTCATAAGAAATCATTTTCCCCCCTCCCCTCCGAGTGCCTTTGTTACTCAACCTGAGTAGGAACAAACAAGCTGAATACGTAAAAGCAAAGTAAAGCAGTGCAACTTGCCAGCTCACCTGTGACAGAGCGGCGGATCTTCTGCATTAAACCACAGGCTGGAGTCCTGCCCCTTCATTCACAATGGAAGATGTCAGATGTGTTATTTTGTAGTTGATGTATTAGATTACAGAAGAACATCTAACATATATAAAGCCATCCTTTTAAAGTAACATACAAGTAAAACTAACGAAGCTAATAATTAGGTCCAGTTTACAGTTGAAATAAGAACATGGATTCGCTTACAGAGCCACCAAACACACTTTCTGCATGTATTGATAGAATTTTCTTTAGCCCAGTGAGTGATATAGGAGGAACAGGCATCCACGAAGAATGATGATTGAATTTCACCAGTTATTATTTGTAGAATATTCTATGAACTCCTTCACACATGCAGACACATGTATGGAGTGTGGAACAAAATATTTCTCTTTCCATAGATAAGATGAGATTTCTTTTAATATTCTAATATTACTTATTACTGCAAAAGGATGCCAAACATTAAAAAGTATCGTAAGAGTTCAGATATTTCAAATGTGATTTTTTTCCCAGTATCATTCAGCATAAATAAATTAATTGAGTAGCCTTTAAGCCAGGGAAGGACTGGTAGGACTGTTGTTAAAAATAGAAATCACTGCACTTGAGCTATCACGTAATTTATTTTCAGTTTCAGTTTAATTAATTAAATTTTTTCTTAAAACCAAGAAAAAAAGAAAAACAGTACTTAGTATGTACCATTGGAATCTCTCTTTGCTGGGAAAGGCAAGTCAGTTGTTCATGTTCTGGTTAACTTGGCAGAAAGTTTCTACTGCTACACTGACAATTCATTCCGATTTAAAGATTCAAACAGAAAATGAATTTAAACATTTTAATGACTACCATGACAACCTAAATGCAAACTTAGAGAATGGATAAATTTCAACTAATAATACTGCTCCAAAATAGTATTAAAAACAGGCCATTTATTATTTTTTTGTTTGTTTTTCAGTTTTATTCACACTTCGGAAACATGGACAATGTTGCCCTGTCCCCAGTGACTGATATCACCCTGAGTTTCGGCTTCCCCATACCTGTCTCAGGCCTTCAGCCCTGACATTCCCTTCAGCCCCCTCCAGCTTCATCTGTCGTTCCCGCGCTGCCTTCCTGGCCCGCTGCTCCCTCTTCCTGCCCCTCCAGTACTCCCTCTTCTTCTGACGAAGGTCTTCCTCCACCTCGGCAGGGCTCCGTGCCACTTTTGGGGCTGTGCCTGCCTGTTTAGTGCAGGGTGGTGTTTTGCTGGGAGGGCTTTGACAGTCAGGCCTTCTCCTGGACTCTGCACCAACAGCACTACTGCACTGGGGGATTTGGGAGTGAGAGGTCCGCTGCCCAGGTGGGGTCACTGTGTCCGCCGTGGCCTGCAGGCGCCAGCGTCTCACTCGGGCCGACTTGGGACTTGGGCCTGGGTCCTCGTCCAGCAGCAGTAACCTGCCCTCGCTGCCCCCAGGCCCAGGCAGGGTCTCCACCTCTACCTCTGGCTTGGTTCCACAGCCGGGAGACTCCTGCCCTGTGCTGTCCAAAGGCTTGCCGGCATCGCTTTCCACATGGAAGCTGTTTGAGGAGGGATTCACTACCAGAAGCGTGGAAAGGGGGGAGACGAGGCTTCCACCCCCAGTGGGGATCAGACACTGCAGAGAAGCAGGAGGTTCCTGAAGTCTGACCAAACAAATGTTCTGGCCCTTAAAAAGAACAATCCCGCAAAAAGCATTGCGTCATATTCTAGTCTTATAAAACAATTGCCAGATTTGCTCCAGCAGCTACGCTTTTAGGGTAAAGTCACAGTACTAATCAGTGAACATTTCTAACCTGTCATTTGCTCCATGCATCAATCTGTAAACTTATAATATTGTGATATACATTATTATTAAAAACACCTGAAATTTAAGTTTAATTTTAAAATGAACCTCAATTAAAAAGTTTAACTAATCTGGGAAACAAAGACATATCCAAACTTGAGAGTCTGGTTGGCCTATTTTCACAGTATTATGCCAAATTTTGACTGTAATTTACCTGCTGCTCTGGCCTCTTTGGTGTTGTTTTGGCAAGAAGGACGGGCTTGGAGGCCCAAGCTGGCCCCTCTCTCCTCACCTCTTGGTCCAGCACTGCCTTGCTGGCCATCTGCTCCTGCTTCCCCCAACATGGGTCTTCCTGCAACTGCACAGTGGTCTGTGGGAGGGGACAAACTCTGAACCTGGCACCAACTTTAGCAACTGTGATATTCACCAACAATTTTATTTACATGTCATTTACAAGGCTGGCTGTAACGCACAGGTTGAAAGCAGAGCTCACACACAACATAGCCTAAAGCTAATACCATACCTTCTGCACTAAGAGGAAGTATAGAGTTCCAATTGTTTCTGATGAGTGCTATAATTTTAATAAACTTTTCACTACATCATACCTTTATACATTTTATACATTTAGAAAAAAATACTAAAGTTGACAATATTTTCGATAAAATATTAAAATATTAAATTGATAAACCCATTAAAAGACTAAAGTACAATATATTAAAATCCCACGTCAATTCCATAAAGCCACCTAATTCAGAGTATTTGTATAATCTATTATAGATTATTTGATTTTGAAAAAAAAAATCATACAGCCTCAATATTTGGATAGCTTCGCGCACACACACACACACACAAGTGTAAATGGTCAACAATGATACACAATGATCAGCTCAGAGCTCCTGCAATGCTGGTACCTGGCTCGTAATGGCTCTCTGCTTCTTCATCTCCTTTTCTCGTGCTGCCTTCCTGGCCCGCTGCTCCCTCTTCATCACCCTCCAGTACTCCCTCTTTTTCTGAAGGATATCCTCCTCAGGCTGAGAGGGGACAGGCAGCTGCTTTGGGGGCTCAGGGGAGCAGCAGTGACCTGTTCTCTTTGCGCGTAGCCTCAGTGCTCTACGTAGAGGTGAGGGCTGGACACAGCGGAGTTTGCCGCAACGTGCTGGAGTAGAGGGGTCTGAACCAGTAGAACACATGTGGGATGGTACTTGACTGGTGGAAGGGACTTCTGAGGGCTTGTGTGAAGAAGAAAGCACAGTAGCCTCATTCAGCGGCCTGTCGTAAGGGGACTTGGGACAACAGGTGGACATGTCTTGTTGCTTCTGCCCTGGATTGACAGGTTCTAGGCCTTCACCCAGAGGACAATGCAGGCTGGGCTTGATGTCTAGGTCAGTAGCTTCCTCCTCACTCTTACAAGGCAGCACCTCACTCTTGCTGGAGGACAGACCATTACAGTCCGTCACAGTGCTCAATGATTCTTCCAGGAGCTTTTTCATGGAGGCAACAGCCAGAAGAGTGGCTTCTTGACTGTCCATGTTTAATACTTGGTCAGGTTCAGTCTGCTTCTCTGAAGGTGACAGAGGTAGGGGTTTAATATCTTGACATAAGGATGGAGAGGCAGGACAGTCATCACCCAAAGATGACTCCCTCTCCTGTTTTACATTTCCCTGAGGGGAAATGGACAGCTCAGTATCTGGCTTTGACAGAGGCTCGCTCTTAGCCAAAGGCAGCGGTATCGTGTTGTGATTTAAGGGCACTCTGTGGTTCTGCTGCCCCAGTATGGCTGCAGTGTGTTTGAATGTTTCTCTCCCACGGGCTGAGCGCTTTGCCCTTTGCTCCCGTTTCTTTATCCTCCAGTATTCTCGTTTCTTAGCCATCCTCTCCTCTTCTGTTAGCTGTGCTATTCGGCAGGGCACTTTGACAGCCACCCCAGAAGTTGAGGGAGCCATCATTAAACTTGGTCTTTCTTTGAGAGCAGTAAGTGAGACATTTTCTACAACTCTGTTGATCTGTGACACCTTTGGTGTAGGCTTGATTAAAGTAATTCTAGGGTAAGTGCTTTGGACACTCTGAGGATGCCTTTCAGTTACACAAATTTGGGGAGCAGCTGCATCAAGGTTCTGCGAATTTTTTGCAACACTACGAAATACAGTTCTAGTGGGACCAAGTTGATGGGAGTCCTTCACCTGAGTAGAATCATGTAAAGACGTTGAAACATTTGCTTTCACACAGCTAACCAAGCTGGCTTTGTTGGCATTGGCTGAAACACCAGCACTCTGAACTGGCAGCGCTAGCAGTTCAGGTGTTATTTTTGGTCCTAACAGCCTGAGGTGAGTGGAAGTTTGTGGAATCTCTGTGGTCACTGTGCCATCCTCCTTTATAAACCCCCCAATGGCTTCAACATCTCCAGTGAGGGTATTCCCTGCAGGCTGCAGACCCCTGTTTCCTGTTCCTGCTCTGGCCTTGCGCATCTCTTCTAGAATGCACTGGTACCGCTTGACTCGTCGCAATAAAGCGTCCCTTTCTTTCAACCTGGCCTTCACCTCTGCAGAGAGCTTTGCCCGTTGTTCGCGCTTCTTGGTACGCCAGTATTCTCGCTTTCTGGCGAGTTTTTCCTCAGCTGTTTCTTCTGCAACGCCTCTTTTAGCATATGGGGTCAACAAGGTGGCAGCATGGGAGAAGGGCTTACGGATGCTTCTGTGACTCATCATTCTCTGAGTTTCAAGAAACCTCTGCCTTGGGGTTTTAGATCGGATGGATCCCCAGCGTTCATCTGTATCATGCCTCTTCTGATGACCAATGGTTGCTTGCAACTTTGCAGTGGATTGAGGGAATGTGCTTGCAGCAACCCCCTTCAAGGTTGTGGTCTCATGTGACCTCTCTGTTTTTGTGGTGACTGCTGGCTGATTATAACATGATGGGGCTGGACTACACAAAACTGCACCCGAATGGGATGGCTCCTTTTTAACTGTGATGTTGGAGTATTTTGAAGCTGAGCATGACACAGCTACCGCCCTGGCATTCCTAAGCAGCCTTCCTGCCTTCTGGAGGCTTACGGGAATAAGAGGAGTTCGAACTCGGCTTCCAGGCTGTCTCTGCCCATCCTTGCACCAAGATGGACGTTCCAGAACCATGCAAGATGACGGCTCGGTTTTCTGCATGGCTGTAGTCATAGTCCTTGTCTTGTCTCTCACCTTTGCTAACCTAGCAGTCAACTTCGCCCTTTGTTCTCGCTTTTTAATGCGCCAGTACTCCCTCCGCCGGGCAGCTTTCTCTTCCTCAGTATCCAGTGTGACTATTACTCCAGAGGTCTGACTCCCCTTCAGAGCTGTCGGAGGTTCTTGAGGATGGGGTTTGCTTTTCCCTACTAAGGGGGTTAAATTTGTGCTTTTTCTTCCTGTAATCTGGCTTGTGACTACATCTGCGGCATCTCCTTTTATCTTCACTTTTGTAGCAATACCAGTTTTCAGTAGACTAAGTGAAGCATTTCTTGGCTGAGTGCCAACTGGCGTACAGCAGTTATTAGTCTGCCCTAATGTTATCTGGGTGTCTGTGTGGTATTGAGGCAGGGCTGAAGCAGAGCTGCCATTGACAAGAGAAGTATCATTCTGATCTTGGCTATAAAAGGAACTGTTAAACTGCAGTTCCGTCTGAGCAGCAGGCACTTGGGAGCAGCTGTTAAACAGTGCTCCGTTAGGTTTAGTTGTAGAAAAAGTCCCTCTTTCAGCATCCAGTGGCAAGCACTTGACCACATCCTCGCCGACATCAGCATTATCTGGATCGTACAATGATTCTGAACAAGTCTTAGGGAACTGTAGCTCATTTTTTTGGAGTTTCACCCTCTGCAAATCACTTTCTTTTTCGTTCGACAGAGTTTGCCGTCCTTCCTCTAAAAGACAACTGTTGGGTGGAGCCAACTGGCCAACAGATACTGGAGCCATGACACCACTGCTTTCCCAGTCTTGTACTCCATCAAGAGGGGAGAGCAGGGACCCCTTATTATCCTCAAGCTGCGGGTTGTTCCCAAAGAAACCAGGTGAAGATGAACTCACTGCTGCTTGGTAGGACCCATCACTGTTAAGTAAGGCTGGCCTCAAAAGATGCAGAGGAGCAGTGACAAGGCCATGGCACTGGAGTGACTGTGCAGGTGCGGGGGCATGAGTGAGCACTGCAGATGCTTCTGAAAACACCGCCGAAGCAGCCAGTGCTCGCTTACAGTTGGTGGTGCCTTTTGTTCCAAGTCTCTCCTTCTTCAGTGCAGAAAGCTTTGCTCTCTGTTCTCTTTTTTTGGTTCTCCAGTACTCCCTTTTGCGGGCAAGCGTGGCATCATCAAAATCTGCAGCTGGCCGGTAACGCTGGGCCCGGGACCCGTTCATTCCTGCCCGTGTGACTACTCCTGGACGTGAAATGGCATTATTCATCTTCTGTCACATCCTCCACTGTCTGCAATGGGCAGTGTGTTTTAGCTCTAAGGAGACTGTTTTATTTGTCACATGCTGGGGAACGTCCCTGTCAACATCTTTTCCTGTTTGCAGCTATCACACATCTTTACTCTCCTCCGCAGCTGTCAGGAAAAGGCGTAAAGCTAAATCAGAATGAACAAATCCTCTTAATTAGTTCAGATTTTTAAGGTACTTTAAATTTCTCCAAAACAGCATAACTGGGTCCTCCATAACACTTTAGGATACCATCCCAAAGGACAGGGGTATGCAGTTATTTTTCCCCAAGGGCCAAATTAAATGTTTTTGGTTTCCCCTCAGTAGATGTTACCAACTGGAGTTGAATGAATTGTGAGTCTCGATAAAATTGTGTTTTGGTCCAGATGTGGACCACAATAAACCAAGTGGGAAACCCTTGACATACGTACTTGAATAATGCTCATTTAGACTGATGAGGGCCAATGAGCTTCATTGAAGTACCCAGACGTACTAAGTCATTAAAATTGCACGTCACAATATTAGCCAAATTTAAACTTTGAGAAATATGTTATGCCAAATGGGTCCCTGCAGCAACAGGAACTGGAAGAAACATATGTCCATTGACATTGAAACATTTAAAACTTGATTAAATGCACAGGGAAGATAATGTCTAGCATACATTACTTTAACAATCCTATTATTACTACTTAAAAAAAGAATCACACTGGTGGTATACATCTGCACAAGAGAGCACCTGCATCTGGCCCATTTAAGATAAATCTTATACAAGTAACACTAAATCTTAAAAAAAGCACAACTCTACTCAAAAAGAAGACTATAGCACAAACTATAAACCATACAAATGACTATGCATTAGAGCTGTGTGGTATTTTAACAATATTGTAACCATGAACACGTTACAGCCTGCCATATCAAAATATATTGATCACAGTGTTGCAAAATAATAGACAACTGAAAGTATACCAAAAGCTCTAAAACTATACTACCCAAGCTCAAGGCTAATAAAATATCAAACACAGACTCATTACAAAAGAGTGCAGCGGGGACCTTACCCTGCAAGGCAGGTGAAAACCATCTGACTTCAAGCTAAGGATCATGTACTGTACCAATGCTTGTAATATGTAAACTCTACCACATGCTACCAAAATGGAAAATGCTTCTTAGCATTACTTTTTAGCAGACAATTGTGATGTCGACACAAACAGAAGCAAGTGCATTAAGGTCATGAATGCAACACATAATAGGAAACCATAGAAAATTACGCACAGGGGCTGCTTCTTTAGCTTTGGAACTTAAGGTACAACATGCCACGGTTCTTTCAACCTTTCCTGTACCAGGGATCTCCAAATGAAAATAAGAACAAAAACAGGAGTTTTACATTTACTGTACAAGGGATTTCTTTTACTTGTTGTTGTTATGCAAGTGTCTTACACCCCCTCAATTTATACACATTTTTAATATATAAAAAACTTTCTTTTCCTTGTTTCTGTCTTGCAACTCTATGTTTCATTCAACCATTTATGTAATCACAAACTATTAAACCAAATAGGTTATACTGAATTTCAGTATAACTTGTATATGCAACATTAATGGATCCCATTTATCCACTCTTAAGGTAGGCAGACACAAAATTCCAAAGAACTTAAATCTGTAAAATAGACAAAAAACGTTCCCCATGATACTTTTCCCGGTATATTGTCCAGTTTACAAAATAAGGGTATTCATTTTGTAGAAGTAAAAGACGACCTGATACAAGGCATTGCTTCCCTGCTGCAACAATACCTAACGTCAGAAAACAAACTTAGTTTCAGCACTGGCAAAAGTAACTCACTAGACAGTGTAAAAAGTCAGACTCTAAAGCTATAGAACCCAGAGAAATGCCCAGGTACTGAGACATGAATCAGTTAAATTCACGAAGTCAAACTCGCAGAAACAAAATAGAAATATACAGAAATATATAGAAAGCCCAATGTACCTCACTGCAACGCGTTTAAAACCCATAAACATAATACTGAAAAATAGATGCATACGTATTCTCAACTAAGGAATCACTGCTAATAAATCTTACATTTCATTTTTGTTATTGTAAAATAATGATATTAAGAGCTGAGCGCAAAAGAAGGGGCACCAAGAATATATAACACCGAAAATATTCACAGATAGCATCGATGCAAAGTAACTGGTTTAAAGGCTAAACACATTTGTATTTCCTGTAGAAACGACCCCAAAACCTTGAATAACGAGAACTAGGAACGGGCGTGTTTCTTATTCGAGCATATACGAACAGAAAGCACTGCTATAAACACGCTTTGAAAGCGCGTCCTCGTTTGTTCAACAGCGTTAAAATACGGAAACAAAAATTGATACTGTCTCTTTAAAGCGTTGTCCCTCCGTCTGTCACGAATGAATTCTGTCGATAGCCATTTTATAATTCTTATTTTTTGTGTGCAGTTTAATATTAACTCGCTGTCTACGCATATCTTATTAAGAAGGCTAAATACGAAAAACACCGAAGAAAAGAATACGGAAAACGGGGCGATTGAGGCATTCGTACATATCCTCTTCTTGTCTCTGCCATGCCACCTACAATGGACAGGCTCTTCTTCCTACTCTGTCCACACGGACTGACGGCTGTCTACCGGAGTTCCTTGTATTTATTAACCGATAGGTAGAAAGAGGAACAAACGGCGAGGAAAAAGGACTGTTTCAAATATGTAAAAAATACATGCACATGCATTACCTGTGTAGTTACACCTAACTTTCCGGGACAGTTTGTAAACGTTTGGACATATGCACTATCAGGACACTGCAGCTACTTTCCGCGAGCCAGCCTTTCTCTCTTGCCGCTGCCTTGACAACGGGGGGAAAGTACCAGGATGTGAGACCTGGCTTCTCGTGTGTACGTTGCGCAAACTGCGTAAACCGCGCAAACTGCGTGGATGGACAGAACCTCCTTAAAGCACCAGCGCCTCAAAAAGACGAGCAGCTCAAATTACTCTGCCTTGTTCAAAAAAATACACTTGAGCTTCAGATGGGTTCCTTGTGTAAAGACATCGTTTTTGTTTTTAATTATTATTAGCAACAATAAAGTTACTGTGTTAAAAGAGAGTTTATTTTAGACCCCACACGTTCATTTCCTAAAGAGAAACTGTAATAACAAAAAATAGTTGTAGCAGACTAATGGAAATTAAATGCAATATCTGTTATAGTGAATATTATTAAAAACTAAAAACTATTCATTCCCTTTGTGGAGACAATTACTTGCAACGTATGCAATTACGAATACTACAACTACTACTACTACTACTACTACTACTAATAATAATAATAATATATGAAGAAAGGATACATTTCCGACTTAGAATGTTGTTCCTACGTTTCACACAATCATACACATCTAGGCGAATTTTCGCTGTATCAAACAGCCATTACGTTAACTGGATTACAAGACTAGCAATTGGCAACTATATTAATCCTGAAATAGGAGCATCAGTTAAAGTAACGTTGTAAGTACCAAGTATAATTAGCGCATCAAAAATAGCCGTTTAATGATACATTTTTTTCGTTTAAGATTTAGAGTTAGTGCAACCTGCTACGCAGCTATACTTGCAATTAAAATTATTGTGCATTTCTAATAATATATGTCCTACTCAAGAATTAGTGGACCGTACAGGTTTAGGTAAACATGAATGGCATGTGTTTTATTTGATTTTTCGCGTTGCTATTCATTTTCTTGGGGTTGGCAATACAGCGGTCAACTCCGTCAACCTAGCTATGTCAGATGGAAAAAATACAATTAAATATTTTAACACAACCCAATTATTCTAAATGTCAGTCATCACAGTTAATATATTTGACTGGGACCTAAATGTCAAAAAAGCCTTTACGACAAGTTAATGATTAAAATTTGGCATACCTATTGTATTCGGTTTATAGGCGATGGGATTTGTTATGAAGCGGCGTATTATTTATTGTTATGTACCAATAATTGCATTTTAAATTAATTCGTCACCAGCCTCAATTTCCATTAAACGTGTTATGGAGGACGGGTAATTTCTTATTCCATTTCTCTAGGTTGCTCGCAGGTGGTCTTCCGTATACGGATGTCGCTGCGTGTATACCTCTACTGTCTCTTTAAATTTACCCAGGAGCCCCTTAAGGAGCCCCAGGGGCCCCTAGCACGGCTCCCCACCCTGAAGACAAGCCGAGCATTAAATCCATGTAGGAGGCCACTGTAGCTAACCGTGATCAACACACGCGTACTCCTGCTGGCTCGAGAACGGCTCTAGGAGCGACCCAGTTGCGTATTGATATATATCAGAAAAGTTAACTTGGCTCCTACGCCGAGCGTGCGGGGGGAGGGGTGCCGCGTTGAAACAACACGCCGCTCAGTTATGGGTGCATGCGTGCTTCACATCTCTTCGTAAAGGGCCTGCCGGATGATCAGTGTTAGTCACTCTCCGTGGCCGCCGTGTAAGTCACTGAGCAAGCAGAAACGGTGATCGAAACTGCTGCATTGTACAGCCATGGAGGAAACCGGGCCGAGGGAATCAGAGTCCCGGGTCCACCCGTGCGTAAAAAATACGGACTCCGTCTCATTAATAATAAGTGCCGAGGAGGAAGCAGCGCAAGGGCGGGACGACTTGAGGCTCTGTTCAGAAGGTAAACGTCCGATTTCTATATTTCTCAACTCTCTTTTGCCGCGCACACTTTAGCAGCGGGTGATCCGTGTAACGGACAATTCCATTAAAGCGGCATGGCCCCTTGTCTCCCCGGCTCCTTTATAAACAAAGACGAAACGGAGACGCTGGCTGCCCAGCTGTGAGCGACGGGCGCCACCCAGCGGAGCCCTGTGGTATTATCACACAAGTCGCCGCCCCCTTTACACACACGGGACGCGTTGCGGACATGAAAATGAAGAAAAAATTAAACGAGATCGTTAGATCGCATTCTAATTAAATACATTTAATAATTCCTATGCAGAATCCGTTCTGGAGACGTTTCGTGCATTGTATACCTTGCGAATCCATTGCAGCATTGAAGCGGATTTGGAGTTGTCTGGTTAAACAGTCAGATGGACGAGCCTCCTTTTTTGAAGCCGTGTGTTGTTTTAATATACTTATTTATGGACATGAAAAAAGCAAGTAACACGTCCTGTAATTACAACCGCCTTGCCTAAAAAAAGAGTCACATTTTACGCGTTAGGAGTAATAGATTTAGTCACAGTTTGGGTGGGGCTTGCGCTTTTATACTTTGTGTGGTATAAAATGAGGCCTTTGCGCGAATAACAGGCGGCAGACGTATCATCGCATGGACACTTCCACATCGCGGCTTACAGAGATGTGTTATGTGTTTCAGCTGAGGATGGCGTTATGAATGGCTGTGGTGAGGACGGACCTAAGGATGACCCAGTTACGCCCCCTTACTCCCCCGGTACGAGTTACTGGAGCGTTACAGAGGGTCCCAATTGCCCCCCCCTCCTATCACCAGCTCCTGGGCCATCACAACGCAAGTCAACACAGTCGCGCTCAGAGAGGGCCTCCAGGCCTGGCCTCAGTCGCATCCCCGGGCGAGACCATCGACGCTACTACCACGAGTATTGGCGCAGTGAGTACTTGATGGACTTTGACCCTCGGCGGCACGGCATGATCTGTATGGTGTGTGGTAGCTCTCTGGCCACACTCAAGCTCAGTACCATCAAGAGGCACATCAGACAGAAGCATCCAGACTCCCTGCTCTGGAGTACAGCTGACAAGGAGGTCATCCGATCTGGATGGGAGAGCCACCTGGGAATGGAGGGGCGACAGCGCCCCCTGGAGGACCAATGCTCGGAGGACATGCTGGACTGTGCACGGCGCTCCACAGGTACAGCGATGGGCTTTAAGGATTTAAGTATGGGCGTTTTTATTGGGTGTATATCTTAAATTGCTGCATAATAAATTGCTAAACTAGCAATTTATTCAACTGATTATATGTGCAAGAATGTGTGCTGGCCAGCACTATTGATTTTCAGCAGTGAGGCCTGGAATGCCATTCCTATTCTTCATATGTTGCATTCACATTCATTTAGTAGATGCTGTGTACTTAGTAGAGTGTGGATGAGAGAACAGGTTCACACAGTGTCCTCAGAGCAGTTGGAGTTAAGGGCCTTCTTCAGGAACAAAACAGTGACATCACTCTGACAACCATGGGATTTGAACCAGCGACCTTCGGATCACTGACATGGAGTTCTAACCCACAGAGCCACACAATGTTCTCATCTTCACCCTGTGATGCGTGGGTTTTCTGGGATACATTGGTTTCATCCCATGGGCTAAACATTTGCAGTTAGTGGAATTTGCATTTCTAAACAGCTCATAGTGTGAGACTGGTTTTGCCATGTGATGGACTGGTATCCTCTCCTCGGCCATTTTCCCCATCTTGTGCCCTTTGCTGCCTCTCCTGCTCCTTGCATCTACACTGGAGAAACAATTGGGAGAGTTAATAATGCACATTTTGGAAGTTTATTGGGCTGCTGAGTAGGAGAGCTGACGGATGTGGATATTCTGTTTCCACTCAGGGAAACCTGGCAGTGGTGCAGCCAAATGGCAGTCTCCACCCGACAGTGCTTCCGTTACTTCTCCACCCTGCTCCGAGGTCAGGGATCCCCCAGGTCCGCCGGTGGACACCCTGGAGCGCTATCTGAATGACTCGCTTCACGCCTGGTTCCGCCAGGAGTTCCTGATGGAGTACGAGGCGGAGGCCGGCCGCCTGCTCTGCATGGTGTGTGGCGGCCAGCTGCCCTCGCTCCACCTGGACCACATCAAGAGCCATGTGCTGGACGCGCACCCCAACTCGCTGGTGTATAGCGCGGAGGAGAAGCACTGCATCCTGCAGACCTGGGCGCAGAGGCAGGGTGAGTGGTAGGTCTGGGATGTTAGTGGGGTGGGGTTGGGTTGGATGGGGTAGGTGGGAGGAAGTGAATCCTCTGTCTGTGTCTCAGCTACAGGAGTGGGTCACAGGCAGAGTCACCTTTAAACCAAATAACCCAAATTTTTATTTGAGCAGGTTAAACTGTGTGAAGACTCATCATTGTCATGGATGCTGGTTGTGCACAGGTGTCTTTGAAATATGTGGCGTCAATTCATTCTGTGACAAATTATTGATTAATGGAGGTACTTTTGTCTTGTGTTGAGAAAATATCACACTACAATGATAGTGCATCTGAGTTCGGATCTGAAGGTTGCCTACTGGGGTGCTGTGTGGCTCTGTGGGTTAGGAATGTGTGCCTAGAAGGTCACCACCTCAAATCCCACGGAAGACGGAGTGGTCATATTACTGTTGGACTTTTGAATAGGCTCTTAATCTCAACTGCTTCCAGGGTGCTAGATAAACAGCTGACCCCAAACTCTGATCCCAAGCATTGGTCTCACATGTGTCTGTGTGTCTCACTGGAAGACGAGATGGGTCACCAGAAGATTGCATTTTGTTGTACATACTACCTGTACAGTGATAATAAAAGCATTTTTCTTATAGAGTGTCTGGGCTTTTCCTGTATGAGGAATATTTCAGGGTCCTTTATGTCCAGTTTATTTGTTTGATGTTTATAGCCCCAAATTTCCAGGGAATGTTATGTCCCTCAACCTTATGCTCTCCATCTCTCTCTGTCCGGTGTCAAGAGTCAGACCCCCTGCGGGACGACAGCTCTGACAAACTGGACCCTACGGCCGAGGAGGATGACAATGACGACAACGACGAGGTGTTTTCCCGAGATGCGGCAGGTGTGTCTGCTGGTTGCAGGCGGCTCGGGGAGAATGGCGACCAGGCTCTGGGGGAGCCCGAGGCCTTGAGAAGGGGCGGCCCTCGCTTCCGGCCTCGGGCCAGAATCCGGCAGGACAGCTCCGCAAGGGTCTGGCGTATGGACTACCTGGTGGCCTACGGGGCCGACAGCCGGGGCGTGGTCTGCATGGTGTGTTCGCAGGCGCTTCCCACTACGCGTGTTGGCTGCTTCCGGCGCCACATCCAGGACTGCCACCCGGAGACGGCGAACCTGAGCCGGCATGAGCGGGAGGCACTGGTGGCTGCCTGGGCCAAGTCGTCAGCCCCCCCAGTAAAAGAAGGTAACAGCAACACTGTCAGTCACCTGTTCTGGTGGCCCTGAGGCAGTTTAGAACACTTTAATAATCCCTTGTACCCCTCCTCTACAGAAACTGCTCCTTCAGCAGCGGCTACAAAAAGGGGCAAGGCCACTGTGGGGACGCCAGACACGAATGACGGCTGCTTCCCAGGGGGGTCTGTCAAAGATGGGCCGGTCGGTCGGCACGGACACTACCCAGGCAAGGACCAGCGCCGCAATTACCAGGTGCGCTGGCGTGTAGATTACCTGATGGACTACGACTGCCGCCGGCACGGGCTGATCTGCATGGTGTGCGGCGCAGGTCTGGCCACGCTCAAGGTGAGCACCATCAAGAGGCACATCCAGCAGGTGCACCCCCATTCCATGGAGTTCAGTGCTGAGGAGCGGCAGCAGGCGCTGCTTAGCTACAACCAGACGGCGCTGCACTTTGTCCACTCTGACGACTGCTTTTCAGCTGGTGACCACGGGCACGCAGCGCTGGAAGGGCTCTTGGCTTCCTGAGTCCTACTTTTAGCTAATATGTCTTGGGTTTTTTGCCAGCGAGTCGTAATGGTCCTTCGCCCTTGAAAGAGCAGACAGTCGTGCACCAGCGGATTGTTCGATGGGCGCAGGATGAAGCGGCCATTCTCTCCTCTTCTGTCACACCGAGCTGTCCACTCCTGGAGTATGTCTCTCCTGTACTTCCCATGTAAAATGGAGGCTGATTCTCCTCACCTGCACTACCTGGACCCAGAAAAATAAATCACGCAGAAGAAAAACAGCCTGAAATAGCACAGTCTACACCCCAGAAAGTACGGTCTGGAGGCTGCCCTCAAAGAACAATCAGTTGGTGGACTCATCCTAAGAAGCTGGAACTGATTAATGTAATTGGTTCATTTCCAGCATAAACTGAATTGTACTGAACTATGACCTTCATTCAGACATGCACGTACCAAATGATGTGCATGTAGGCCAGCTGCACTAATTCCATCCTTTCGGAACATTTACAAATCATATGACCCATCATAATTTTAAATGAATATAAGCTTTTGTTCATTATTTGCATGATATCTGCTATGCTGATGGCCAGGAGTGTTCAGTAAATAGGCAGCTGTGTACATGGAGAGCTCTCTGCCCAAATTGTTTTGGGGTTACAGACATTGTGTTGTTCTTTTTCTTTTCGGACAATCACGGATCATACGTATTAACAGGATGGAGAGACCTTCCCTTGAATGGATCGGGGTCAGGAGGGGCCCAGCTGGCCACCTTGCTGTTTCATTCAAGTTTTCATAGGTTAGAAAGCCTGGCTAACAGCCCCCCCGACCTGCGCGGCCGGGATGCAGCTTCAGGTATGTGCTGCTGTGGCTTTAGGCCGCAAATGCCCAGTTCTCACCATCCTCATGGGTGAATCTCAGTTTCCAAATTGTGAATAGTGAGACTGCGAGTGTTTGTGTGAGATGCCTGGGCTGAAGGTCTGCTGTCCCTTCCAGGCTCCAGCCTGCCTTGTGGTACCTGGGCACCGTGATGATGGTTTGTAAAGGAAGGGGGGAAAAAAATCAATGAATGAACTGAAAATATCATTTAGCATTTGCTAAAGCACTTGGACAGATCTGGTTATCACACCTAGTTTGATTTCTCTCCTACAACGCGTTCATTTTCCAGTATAGCAGTGCTCTCAGGGGTCATTATCTGCTGTGCTTGTTTGACAGCTGGGTTTAATTTTCACGTCTCATTAAGTTTACCAGTGAAAAGTGCTCCTCTTCATGGCGGGTTGGGGTTAACTGTCCTCGTGATTAAAATGGAGGCTGCTGGTTTAACCACCCCAATAGGTCACATTCCAGAGGGCTTCCAAACTCCAGGAACTGACAGGTCTACATCCATGTTAAATCACTCATCGCATTGTGAACCTACGTCAAAAACCCACTTCATGATAAATTTCACCTAGGCAAGAAGGACACTGAAATGGAAAGGCTGGAGAGGGTTTTTTTTTTTTTTTTAATTTTGAAAATATTTATTTATATATTAAGTGAAGTTGATCCCTGATCTTTAAAGCATGCACTTCAAGCATTACATTTGTTTGGGACCATTGCATCTTCAGAAATACCAAATGACTGTAGAAATGACCATGTTGGCCTGAATCATTTCTGCATCCCTTGCCTCCATCCTCCCCTTTATCTCAAGTTCTGTTTGTGTATGTTTTTCCTGAAATAACCTTGTATTAAAAATGGACTTTGGCAGTAGTTTGTCTGGGGCAGAGACACTATTCAAGAACATGAACCATCCACCTTACAGTCTATCGTCATCCAAGTGCCTGTATCATGCAATGAGGCTGAACTAGTGTTGGGTATGTTTCTCAACCCAGTCCATCATTTTGGTTCCTTCCAGCTCCTTGTGGGGAGCAAAAATGTGGACTATCTGGAGGTTCCCGAGGACCAGGTTGAGATATGCTGTTGTACAAACAGATGTACAAGAACTTGGAATGCACTCAGAGCACAGATCACAGAGACAGGTACTAAACAGAAGCTAAGGCCACATTTATAGGCTTTGAAATTATTACAACAGCTGTAAAATCTTTTACCGAAGGTAAAAGGCGCTATACGTAATGTTCATTGTGTGGAAGATGTTCTGGATTGTCAGTACACACACACACACAAAACACCACACAATACAATGTTTTCATAACTATTTTATTAATAGCACTTTGACACCAGTATAGAAGAATTTCTCTGCTCATGTTGACCAGCCTTCCAGTAGCTCCCAATAATGAGCTATATACCTAAACTCAAATACAAGTAAACACAAATTACCCAGATAAGAACCTGAAGCATACCAGCCGCAACAAGAAAGTGCTTTACCCGAAAGATATGAAGAGTGAAAGCAGCATGCTACAAGGGTGGGACAGCAGGTAAAAATATTTCTCTCATCCAAACTCCTAAAGAGAAACACGGCAGCAACGATATCTGAAAATAATTCTAATTTGGAGAAGGGTGTTGTGTACATATATAGGCATCTTTAAATTTAGCTTCCTTAGCCTTAAGAAAAGATTCTAAAGACAAAAAAACCTACACAGCAGAACAAAGCCTATTTTATAATTAAGAACACCTATGAATTCCTGTAGGCAAGATGTGTGAACAGGGTGGGCTTTAAGGGAAAACTCACACAAAGTTAAATTATGCTTACGGAAGCATGTTCTATAAAAAGGAACAAAAAGCATGAAGAGATCCTTCTCAGTAGCATTCTCTGGCTGCGTGCGAACAGGCTGAGAGCAGGCTAGTGACATATATACAGCTCAGGGACCCCAGGGGTTAGCAAGGCTCTCCCGACAGACACTGATGGTCTTTCAGGCAGGACGGTGCTTAATGTATGCAAGTGAGCACTGACACATCCATAACCGTTTGGACATAAACATGGTCCGTGTACATTTCATGGCAGTGAAAGTGCAAGATGTGGACAGTTTGCCATGTTAAGTGCAGCGGTGTCATTTGGCTAAAAACACAGGTTTTTTGTTGGGTCACTTCATCCTTCCTGATGGTGATGGTATGAGTTTGCCATTGATGGGCGGGTGTCGCCATACAGCTGCCTGCAGTGAGCTGTCATGTAATCAACGAATGGCCACAGCCAAAGCGCAAAAAGCAGCTGCTGCTTTACTTCTAGTAGTTAATATAGTAGTAATAAAATAATAATAATGCTAGAGGGGGCCTGTGACATGTGAAAGAATCTCCAAAAATGATACATCTTCATGTTCCTTATCAGAAAGCCTATTATAGTCTTATGTACATAAACATACAAAAAATGAAACAAAAATGAAATTAAAAATGGTGAACTAGACCAAATATATCACAGCTGATTCCTTCTTTTAAGGTATTTGTTCATTTTGCAAAATGTTCAGTGCATTGCAGGTCAATACAGATAGATAAGTTCATTAAATCAGGGCAAAAGGACAGACAGGCTGAAAAGGCCAAATTAATGAGAAAAAAAAACCTAAAGCAGTCTCTAAATTTATGATTTTGTGACCAAAAAAAGTATTATGCTCCAATGAAGTCTGCTGGAGATATCCCTCACAATCTCTATGGACAGGGCGAAACCAGACCTAAATCACAACTACATACTAAGCACACCACTTTCCTATCATTTCATACTACTTAGTAAGCGCGAAATCTAGTTCAATCTCCACCATTCTCCAGTCACTGCAAAACCAGGTCATAGATTCAGTCTAGTTCACAAACCCTGCCTTGTTGTTTGCACCAGCATCCAGTTTGGCTGGGGGAATTTTCACCACCCTTAAGACAAAAGGCAGGGCTCACATTGGCTCCAGCCGTCTGTCCACGATGCTCGTAATGTAGCTCAGGCAGGACTGACACACACTAACTTTAAGTTAAGCTTCTTATCAAGCTGGTTCAGTGCAGACAGACTGGTTCAGTTGTTTGGAGGATAGGGTGGGGCTGGGGGATTGGGCGGGTGGGAAGCAGGGCTGTATCGCAGGGGTGATCATTCAGATTTAGGTTTCGCTCCTGGTAGCTTCTTTTGCAACCTGATGGAACAAAAAAAAAAGCATGCTGGCCAAAGATTTAAAGGAATATGGGCATTGGGCACAGGTGCACACAAGTCAGCTTCAGAACCTCAATGGCTTGTTTATTAAACACATTTCAGAATTTTCCCATTTAGACAAGCAGTTTTCAAAAGAATTTCAGGTTAATTTCAGACACTATGGTTTCGAGACAAATCCCGACGAGACAGAATTATGAAAAGTAATTTGTAGAGTACTTACGTAGAGATCAAGGTGTTGATTTGATTGCGTGCAATTCCCACATAGTTATCAATCTGAGTCTGGTGGTACAAGAAAAAAAGTCAAATTGCACCATAAAGGGTGTATAAAAATCAATAGGATGCCGTTTAAGACCAGGACTTGACTATCTTGTTTCTGAAATTAATGTTGGATTGTGCCGCCTCTTGGAGGCTCCTCTGGGTAATACCTGTGTATTAATCATTTTGATCTATGAAATAATGCTGTAACCATGCATTTTAGTTAATATTGTCCAAATGCTGCCCAAAGGTAATATTCTCACCTTGTTCTTCTCATACACCAAGGGCAAGGTGAAGAGAAGAATATCAGCTAAAAAAAAGAAAAGACATAATGAAATTACAACATTCAGATCATGGGATGCATCTGTGGAACAGTCAATTGTAATTTTAAAATACTGCTTTTGACAAAAGGTATTAAGCAGATGCTGCTTTCTAAACTAGTATAATTTAGCAGAGACAGCTGGCCATGGAAAACAGGAAAAAAACAGAATCTCTCCCTATGAAAAACGGCTACCCTACATTCATCTCAGGAACCAAAAACTGGAACAAACAGCCTGTATGCTGGAGACCCAGCAGAGACTCAGAAGCCTCTGCAGGGGCAGTGACCAGTGCAGCCGGAGAGCCGACTAGCTGCTGTGACAGGGGCCAACTCCCTGCTGTCCTGAAACCCGCTTTATGAACATTATTCAGACTCTCTGTTCATCTATTTTAAAAGACGTTACCTATATTGGATATTATGTTCTGCAGGTGATATTATGCTGAAAGTAAACTTAAAATGGCTTTTAATTTTGTTCCTCATAATTCATCCCGAAAGTTCCAATTTATGATTAATTTGATGTGATTAGATATATGATATGATTAATTTAACATAAATCAGAAGTTTCTCTATCTGGCATAACTAGTGAAACTTTGATAGGCCATTGTTGAATCAAACAATAGTAAAACTCCTCTTACAAGAATAACCACATTTCTGTTGGATGTGCCAACCGATCACACAAAGCTTTTAATTAGTTAGTTCAGCCTGTCCATGTAACGCCCATCTGCCTTGCTTACTCACCCCGTGGTTTGTTGAGTGCGGTCGATGCAGCCACTTACCCAGGATGAGCACAGTGATGCCATTGAACACTGCGCCAATGTAGGTCAGCAGCCACATCAGCACCGCCAGCTGGACGGCAAAGGCAGCACGTCATCACGGCCATTCATTCAAGTGCATGTTCACCACTGCATCCTAATCCTAAGGGTGCCTAGCAACCTTTTTTTTTGCTGTATTACACACGGCAAAAAAATAATAATAAAAAATAGGACATCGGCCTTGTCTGCCCCTAGAGAAGGTGCCAACTAGCCTCAAACTTATCTTCTGCACTGCAAAACTGTCCCCTTTACTATTAGATGGTTACAGGCCTTAATGTTTGCACGAAGGATGCCTCTTTCACCACTACATCACAGGCTACACTGTAGCTATAGGCAAGGTAACAGCAAGGGAGCTCTGCTTAATGTCCTGGCCTTGTGGGAGGGTGTTACAAGGGGGAGGGTTTAAACAGAGTCTGACCTGCTGCATGTATAGAAATAGGCTGAACAGCTGTGGGAATAGCCAAGGGTTGGAGTAACACACGTATAGGAGGGCAGCGAGACAGAGGGGGCATGTCAGACCTTGATGGAGTCCACCAAATCCTCCACCAGGAAGAGACGGCTGGCGTGTTTGAGACCCTGGTTGATGTAGGACAGGCTGATGTCCACATACTTGCGGAAGGTCTCTGGGGGCACGCTGAGATCCTTTTCCATTAAGGTCCTGGGGGGGGGGGGGGTGGCATGGATGCAGTTCAAGTTCACAGAATAAATCTCAAGACAAACTGCTGCTGGGAGGACTTCCTGTTCAGAGGAGCACAGCTCCAGAACTACACATGCTCGTGTACATTAGTACTGTCATTCTGCTACAATGAACAATCAATGTTCAAAGCTCAACAGTATATTATTGCAATTAGCCCAGTGAAGTACTGAGAGTTCCTCCCACACAACTCACTTGAATGGATGGCCCTCATTGGACTTCTGCACAGCCTGGATGACTGATTTATAGACACGGAAGCTGATGGTTACACAGAGCAGGGCCAGCAGGATGTAAGAGAGCACGCTGATGATGCTGAACGCGGCCAGGGAGAGCAGCAGCAGCAGGGAGACGCTGAACACTACACCCGTCTTTTTGGGGTCTCGCCAATACACCAGGTCTTGTACTGGGATAGTGATGGGGGGAGAGAAAGAGCATATATAGTTACGGATGAGATGAGGGACAGAAATTCAAATCGATCCTCATACAAATTAAGCAGCCTGCCAACACCATGGAGATTACTCACGTTCCTAAGTGTAACCAGCTTCTTTCCTCAATTAACCGCTTACCTCGATTAGCACCATCCTGACCTTGACATTTTTTTTAGTACTTTACTGTAAGCAGAGGGAGCTAGGGTGCTAGATTGGGGCGAAAAGCCAGGAAGAGCCAGTGAGATCAAGTCTGATCCCCCAGCTTTGGGGAGCTACTGATTTGTGTTGCCTATAGAACTGCATAGATACACGCACCCTGTCATTATACAATTACAGAGCACACTCTGGAGGAGTACCAAACAAGGGGGAGGGAGTTAAACACAGTGTGTCTCTTTAGTGAGGTGGGCCCCCCAAAGGGAAGTGAGTGTCCAGTACCAGCTCAAGCTGCATGGGGTGAAAGGCAGTGAATCCCTGCCGTGAATGTGCAGTGGCCTCACCGTGCAGCTTTCCCAGTGGCAGAAACCTGCTCCTACTTCCCTCCTACTTGTCACAGGGAGGGAGGCACCTGAAGCACTTGGCCAACGCTTCCACAGCGTTTGCTCAAGGCCAAGTGGCAATGCCATCCTGAGGCCACATGCACTGTGAATCAGACTGACCTTTTAGGACATGAAGGCTGAATTTTCACAATTACAGCTGCTCAAGGAAGCCCAGCCAGTTAAATGCAGAAGAGGAGCCAATTCAGAGTCATTAGTGCCATCTTCTCTTTTGTTAATGCTGCTAATTGTCAAACTTGGGTGAAAATCTGCTGCGACCCAGAAATAAATCATGGTTTTCCCATTCCATACTACCCCTCAACTAACATTTAAAGTTGTGCTACTTCACTTGTTCAAAGTCAAGACTAAAACCAATGGCATTTTGAAAATAAAAGCCACAGTGTGAAGTAAACTGCAGACTTAAAAAGGAAAATCCCAGCTCAATTATTCTGCTGTGCAAGACACTGCTGGTATATTTAGAAAAAAGAAATAAGTTTAGAGGGACAGGATCCTAAAAGATATTTCCTATTTAAAGATTAAGAGATTGAAATTCCAGTAAGTCAGGTTCTCATGGGTAGTCAGTGATGAGGGCACGTACATGCCCAGCACCTCAGGGATCCGATCACATCCCAGCATGCTCTGGGGTTAACCACAAGCAGCAGTTCAAAATGATAGCCCTTCCCCTTACTCAGTGCAGCAGGCGCAAACTGCAGCAGCATGCCCCAGTGGTAGTGCTGCCGCAGTGGCCTGCTTTCTAGCATTGGCACGGTGCAGCTCTTAAAGGCACAGCACCAGTTCTGCCTGCATGACCTCATTGCAGCTCGGCTCAATGCATCATTTAGATCAGCATTATTACACTGAATATAGCCCCACTATGGCCATCTTACTGACAACAAATACAAATAAGTGTACAGTAATGAAACTTTCTTCTTGATTAGATTGTAAAAGGAATTGTTAGTTCAAGCTGCAGCCACCTTGGAGAAAAGAAAGTCATTAGCATAAGAGTGGAAAGTTTTCATATGGCTTTAAGAACTTATTTTTTGCATACACACTTGAACCATTCATTTAAAATCGGGTCAGGACCGCTTCACGACTTACCGAAAACACATGCAAAGGAGTTATTTTCCATAAGTAATAGCTGCAAGCGGTCTGAGCAGTAGGATGTCACCTGAAAAACTCCCATTACAGTTTAACATGACCACATCATGAGCATGGGAGACATTAACTCATACAGACTGTATAATGGCACACCAGCTACTGCCTAATTTTTACCTAATATCCTAATTCGTTATCGCTCTCATTTTTGGCAACCTGAGTGGTTATTGGGTGACCTCTGTTTTGGCAAGTAAAGCAGAACCATCAGGACACAACTGCTTATTTTGTGGAAAAGAGTTGATCCCACATGAAGTGAAAGACAAACATGACTGCTGATGTTGTGGAGGATGGCTTGCCTACTGACAGAGTTGAGAGAGTCAATTAATGTAAAACTACAGCATTAGCCTTAAGCTGTCAGCAACTATCCAGAAAGCAAGTGTGGAAAAATACCAAGGAAAAGATTGGGGCTTTTCCACTGGCATACAGGAACAGGCCCGTATCAGAGTTGTACCACAAAGAGACTAGTCACAGCACAGTTCCACCTGACTTTGGTTTTCTGCTGCAGAAGGGTTGGTTCGAGGCCGAGTTTGGAGTGATAGTTACATAAAAAGAAAAACACCTATTTACTGTTCACATGGTGTACATCATGATTTTCTATGAGTCTATAAATTCCCTCTAGCACATCTGCGAGAACTGCCATATTATGCAAGCATCAAACACTAGCAGAAATAGCATTTTTTTGCTTTACATTGCAAATCCATTCTGTTCAGCCGTTCTATAGTTTTTTTTTACCTTCTTAAGTACAAGTTGGAAATGTATCATGATGTACCAATAATGAATAAATGCATAGAATATATGCTTTTTCCTTCAGATAATCCTAGCTCTGTTTGGTCAAGGTCATGTCAGCACAGTTACAGCTCGGGTATGGCTCACATACTTGTTTGAAAATCTGAGGTACAGGTTGGGTACATCTTGGTTCTTAGTTGCAGTGGAAAGTACCAGGTGTGTGACTGGTAAACAAGATGTAAATACATTGTCAGCTTATTAAATATTGTCCCTCAATTCATGATCATCCTAGCCCTAAATTCCCATATGCAATAGGATATCCACTATCCAAAGATACAATCAGCATCCATTAAGTGTACAAACCACAAGATGGGGGATTAAAATAAGGACTCAACATTATAACATAAACAGGCTGTGCATCACATGGTCAGGATTAATATCAACTTGAACTGAAGCTTGTGTCACTGTGACAATTCTTGGATTCCTCTATCATAATAGAACAGGACAAATTTAGTACACATGTTCAGGCTGATGTATGAGTGGCAAGACTGGTGCGCATGAATATATGATAGCTACCATAGCGATCTATAAATATCGATCCACATAGCAGTACACGCAAGAAGGGTTCTCTTTATACCTGCATCGAGGGCATGCTTACAGGGGTCAGAATCAACCCCTGGCAGGCTGAATTCTTTCCATTTAGTAATAAATGGCCAGAAAAAAATGACAAATGGCAGTACTTTATGATAAAATAAAGATCATTGCGTAATTATACATTTAATGTACCATATCTTCAATCCTGGAAATTGATCTGTACTAGACCTAAAACTCCAGTTACTTTTCTCTAACATGCCCATACACATCAACTGCAAGCAATGAGAGAGGGGAAATGTTGCCCCAAGTAATGCACTTTTTCAGGGAACTGACACCTTCTAAATGCTTCAGATTCTATGATACCATTTAACCCACCACCTCCTTTAAGCTGCCAAAGTATCATATACAGACAAGCCAAGCTGTCTGTAGTGTTTTTTATAAAGCTAAAATAAAATATTTCTGTTCTTTAAAAACTGCCATAAAGAAAAACCTGCTGTGAAAGAGGAAATTTAGCCACTTTTTCCAAGTGATCACACAGAGACCCATTCCCACAGCCCTATATACACATGGTATACATTCTGTTATATGGTATACACACTAAAGATCCTCAGTCCTTATTCAACTGAGGTGGTTACCATTTTACACAGAAATAAAATATTGTTGCATTTGTAGATTAAACATCTTATTGGGTGAGTCGCATAAACCCACTGCTGCATCAACCCATTGTCCTAACACACATACCCATTGACAGGTTCCCCTCCATAAAAACACACAATTCAATCTTAGACCGCAGATTCAATTTACAATTGTACAAGTTTAGGTAAAATACTGCAAGCAGATAACGCAAAGCAGCAGTATTGCTTGTGTGAGGAGTTAGCAGGCCAAATGCCCAGGAGAGAGATGTTACCTGACAGGTGGGTTAGTACTGCTGTCAAAGCATGCTCTGCAAGATGGTAAGCATCAGTCACCCATGCGTCGATCCTGTCTACCTCTTCAATTGTAGAATCTCGGACAAGTGGCTCACTGGCGGGAGTGCCCATCGCTTGTAGTTGGGATGTTAGTAGGGGAACGTTTCCTTCCTTGGGTGTTACTTGGGAGCTCTTGTCACTGGGCAGGTCTTCATCCTCTTCTTGACTGCTGCCCAGCTCTTTCAGGGCACAGATAGTAAGATGCTCTTGTTCCAGATCCAAAACCATGGCAGGTGGGGAATGAAAAGACTGTGCATCAGTTTTAGGAAACTCTGTACCCATGCGATAGCTGCAGATATCAATATGTTCTCCATCCTGTCGTGATTTAAGACACTCTCTCATGAACTCCACAAAGCTGTCAGTTGCATCAGAAACTGAGGACTCTAGCTCAGTGCTTTCAGGGTCACTCGTGGTCTCTGGGGAAGTTTGTTTTGGTTGAGAAATTTCTGGTTGATTGTCTTGCCATTGATCCACCACAGATTTTGGCAACAATCCAGACTCACATGAGGTCAAGACATCTTCACTACTCAGGCTTGCTGGGACCTCAACCTTCTCCAGTTCAAGGGAATTAATTTCTGAAACTGTGTCTTTGTCTGGCTGAAATTCAGTTGACATTTCCCAATTAACATTCTGGGGAGTGTTCCACAAGCCTGAAAGTGAGTCTTTGGCTTGAGGTGAGGGCTCTTCACCTACAAGAATTGGAAGGAAGTCTTCGGCAACTACTCTGACATCATCTGCATAATTTGTCTCAATTTCAGTAATGTTAGAAACTACACCGGAAGGGGCACTCGATGACACAAACTGAGACCAATTCTGTACAGCAGAATCAGAGGAAAGAATATTGGATTTAATATCTGAGCTTAACTCTATGTCCATGGACATACTTTTAATGCCAGGATGACAGCTCTCAGCTTCAAGCTTTTTGTCACATTGCGGAACATGGTCAGTGTTATTCACATCCTCTTGAATAAGTTGACCTGTTGAAGTTTTACTTGACACATCTTTACTTGGTACATCTTCCAGCACAGAATGAGAGCTGATAGTTTCTGGAGAGGAGGGCAAGCTAATTGAAGGGTTATCAGCAACACTATTTGTTAAGTCACCAGATGGGATTTGTTTTGCTGGATCAAAGATGGCATATTGCAACTCTGATGACTTTTCTAGAAGTTGGTCTGAAGATTGTACTGTGGAAAGGGAAGGTTCATTTCCAGTCTGCTGTTGTGTGAATAACTGAACTTGGCTTGCATCTGAATATACCATTTGTTCTGAAACTGGAGAACTTCCAACAATTTCCTTTGAAAGCACATTTTCAGAGGATGCATTTTCTGTTCGAGTGTCAGGTTTATTACTCTGATCTTCAAATGAAATCTCAGCCAGAGAATCAAGGGGTAAAGTTTCAGTATCCAAAATGGTCTTTGATGGAGGAGAGACCTCCGAGGTATTCTGTTGATATAAATCAGAGCTCTCTGCAACAGAATCTTCATGTTGTTCTGATTTCTCCTCTTCAAAATTTGAACTCTGTGGTGTTGGCTGTTCTTTGTCTTCATCTTCGATAACCTGAAAACCCTCCTCTTCATCACTTAGAGCTGGTTCATCAGTTTCAATAACATTTATAATAGGCACCAAAATTGCTTGCTTCTCTTGCTTACCTGGCAGAATTTCCCTCTCCCCACTAGCTGCTGAAGGAGCAACAGTGATGGGGTCCTCAAGGTCAGACACAGGACTGCTAGATACAGGAGCTTGAACAGACACAACATCCCCAATCACAGTATCATCTGACTCTCCTGAGCTGTCCAAATCTACGATCTCAACAGGATCCATGTCAGAACTCCAACAAGCAGGTTTCACCTCCAAAGCATTAAGTTGCAAGGCAGGCGGAGAGGGAGGGGGCGTAGGGGATCCACAACCAGCGGGAGGGGGAGGGGAAGGAGGGAGCTTTGATTCATCAAGTGCTGGAAGTCCCCTTATCTCCTCATCTATTTTTTCTTGCTTGTCCCATATGTAGGCAGTGGGTAAAAAGCTCATGTCAAATTCAGATTCTTCATCCACACTACTCTGCTTAGTTGAGTCACTGGTTTGTTCCATCTGTTGAAATGTTTCTCTTGGAACATCCATGAATTCAACAGGAACACTTGCCACTACTGTATCTGTCTGGGTCTCCTCAAACTCGTGAAGACACGCAGATACCAAAAAGTCTGTAGCAGCCTTGCTTTCAAGCTCTGGGACAGTGTCAAAGTTAGGTGCAGGAGGCAAGTGAGCTCGCATCCAGTCTGCCGTGTCTTCAAAATCGTTTCCCCGCTGTGTGTCCCCCAGAACCTCAAAAGGTGATTCTGGGGAGCACTGGTCAGGGGATATGTCCTTCTTTGGGAATGGAGAGGATGACTCAGTGGGAGATTTCTCATAATGGCGCTCCTTAAAGTGGAGGAATCCTCCATCACTCCAGGTGTCAGTTTCACCCTTCTTTGCTGCAAGAGCTTCTAATGCTTTGATTCTTTCAGATACAGGAGAAGTCTTAATAGGAGATGTGTCATCCCACAGTGGCCCAGTACAGGTCTTTGTTCCAGCAGAGGGGCCTTGCACCGAAGAAATTAGAGCAGTTCCAGTGGAAGGAGAATCTATCCCATGAATTTCCATATTTTTCTGCTTCTCCTTTGTACAATGGCTAATACCTTCACCTGCATTTCCCAGTGACTGGCTGCTGAGTGGAACTGGAGTAAAGGAATTAGGTTGAGAGCGAAAGCGAAGGGAAGTTGGTATCATGTCTGTGGGTTCACCAGGTCCCTGATGGACCCTTTCACCTGCAATTGTCAAGCAGGAGGGGAATACAAAAAAATAAAAATTCAAGATGCATATTCAACTCCCATGCATATAAATAAAACCAGTGGTCTCTGCTTGTAGCTCTATCAAATACAAAAATCACATGGGGGCATACCAAGTAAATCAACCAAGATATGCAAATCCATTTTATAATATTGTAATAATCTTTATTAACTTCAACCAATCAACATCACAAGACAGAACCAGAAGCAGATCCACTATCTTCAGCAGACCACAGTAGAGTAGCAGTTTCTCTGCAGTACAATACCATCCAATATAGGTCATGCAATCATGCATGGAATGGGGCACTAACAGTGTATGGAGTCTTGCTGCATATTATGTCCACAAATTAAAAACAAAAAAACACTTCCCATTGAGGAAGTTCCTCAACAGAAAGACAAGCGATTTACATGGCATATTAAAAAGCCAATTACACTACTGAAACAAAGCGCTAAATTACGGGCTTCTGAGAACTACCCAAGAATGTTTGTTCATTTTTAGCAGGACAACAATGGCTAAACTGTACTAAATCCGTTGGTTTGGGGAATTTTTTTTACTTGAATAAGGATCAATGCTTAAAAATGACCAAAATCAATACAGAAATCAATAGACAATTAAACTATCAGGGATCCTAGTTGGTTCTTTAGCAGACCATCCTTGGCTGTCATTATTAAGTTCACTAATAAGCCAAGTGGCTTGGTTCATGGGATCGAAAGATTGTATCTGAGCAAAATGACTGTTATTGTACACCAAAAGCAGACTAAAGAACAATTGTTTTGCAGTTGTACAAAGTTCAGCTATCATTAACTACCGAATTCCTCTCCATACTTAATCTTTTAAAATTAATTGCAGAAGTAGAAGCTTACTCAACTCTCTAAACAGGAAAAAAATAGACCAAACTCTGCTCACACAAACATTTTAAGCTGTTTTTTTCTCAGGGAATACAAAACTGTACAGGACAATTGCTCACAGCCAGATAACACGGAACACCTTCCTTACAAAGAAGGTCCACGAGGAACACTCCATATTTTTTAAATATTCCTATGCGACCCATTTGGCGAAAACCACTTAAAACTTGTCCAATATGTTATGACATAAAGTTATGGGACTTGAATGTGAAATTTGTGGATGTAGGCCTATTTCAGAATTTATCAGCAGTATCTTAAGAGGCATTGATCAGTTTACCAACATTATATATTTCTATTAGCAATAGAAAAGGCATCTGGATAAATGTATACTCAAAATACACTTTGAAAAAAGTTCACGCACAAATTTGATTTAACATGTAAATTTTAGGCATAATTTATACTATGTGTACATAACTATTTATATCTGGTCCAACTCAGGAATGTTGGACATCCCTCAGAGGGTGCCAGGGCATCCGAAGGATGTCTGTCACCTTCCAGCCCATCAGGAGCCGCTAGACATGCTAAGAGTCACATGACTGTATAGCTAAGGTCATAGTCACTTCTTGCTGCAGTTGCCATCGAATCATATTTAGCTGTACTGTATTTGCATGCACACACAGAGACACACACAGCCAGGTCCTCTTATGAACACATCTTTAACACAAACCTTATAAAGCCAATTACACTATTCTGCCTCAACTATTTTTATCCCACAAAGCTTCTGTTGGAAATGCACTCATGGAATAAGACAGGCTTCAAGGTGTCCATCTGCCCCCAGGGGCTCTATTCAGTATTCTTCACTGCTTGAGAAATTTTCACATAGTTCCTGCCAGGTTTCTAGTGCGACATTTCCATTGCACACGCAGCTAAATAAATAAATAAATAAAAAATGTGTGAGAATTACAAAAAAATTTCCTTCCCAAGTGTGTGAATTGGAGTGAGCAATGACACCACTACCTGTAGATCTTTTTCGAAAGCTACACCGAATTAACAGTTTAAGCAGGTTAAAACTAGTATTGCCAACATGCATCAAACTGTTGAATGACCCAGTACTGAGCGGTCAAAGCAAAGTAAGTGACCGGTGTTCACACTCAAACAAACTACTGCAGTAACACACTGCAAAACATTTCCCAGGATGTGTAAATTACTGAAGTTAATGACCTGATGGTATTAGCTAATGAAAAATGAAATCAATTATTCATTATGATACTGATACAGAGGAACAAGATAATGACCTGGTCTAGGAAGGAAGTAACAATCATGCTAGCAGTGCTGTTAGCACTGATAGGAAAAGCTGAAAAGATTGTACGAGATAAACCATTCTCCATTGCACGTGTAAGACACAAATACATTTGTAGTCTATTGCAAAACAAAATTCTACTAACATATCAAGGAAGCCCCCCTAATTGAAGAAATATACCTAGTTGGACCTAAGTAATGAGTGCTAGTAAAATGTGCGCTACAAAGTATCTTAATAGCATCCATGCCACTTGTTGAAATACCTAGCATAGAGCCCTGGCTCCCACTATTTGTGGCGGTGGGATGGGGGGGATACAGGAACATACAAAAAAAAAAAAAAGACAGGAAAAATACAGGGCACATACAGACTTAGGAAAGGAAAAAAAGTTTACCTAAGTGCTGGTAATGGAAAATTCAAATTCAAGAGCGTTCAAAACTTTTCCTTCGTAATAAATTAAAAACACAATATAGTGTGGTTGTCATTTAACCTGAATGGATCTATTTGTAACATGACAAATTTCAATCACCAGCAAGCTTTCAAAATGTACCAGTGTCTAATCAAAATGTGAATTCCATTGCAAATAAGTTCATAGACTTATTTCAAGGTGTCTAAAGCAAAAACTTTGGTTCAAATTTTAATTAAGGGGAACATAAGGTACTGTGTGAAGCACTTCCATGGACTACATCAAAACATTTTGATATTATGTCAGCCTTTGTCCTCTGCCAAGAAAATGATCAAACAGCATTTTAAAGGATGTCTGAGCGTGGGCACTTTCCTAACATCAGCCTGCAGAGTCCCACACTTCTCATGACAACAGAACCGACGTAGCATCTCTCAATAAGCTGTTGCGTTGTGGACAAGACGCATACAAAAGGTTTGAGGTGAAAAATAAACCTAGGCTCTAGGGTCGTCTGAAGCTATAGGCCAGAAGTGGCAACATGCAATGCTGCAAAAGCGAGAAGCAGAGGCAAAGCACTGTGGGACCAAGAACCTGGGGGCAGGGGGGCTGGAAGTTATGTTGAAGACATTCATATACTCATACCACACCTCCAGGTGGGGGCCCAATGCAAAGAGATGATTTGAAATCCAATGGGGCCAATCTTAGATTTGAGACCCAAAATGTCTAAAAGATGTTCTCTGCATGTAAGGACTCAGGTAGATCAGCTGCTTCCTACTGAGAAGTAATATGCGTATTAAAATGTTATTACCACAAGGGTACAATTGAAACAAACAAAAAAAAAAGCAGCATACACTGATAAAGTAATTGTTATTTCTGAATATTGAAAATTTTATTGCTGCCCATAAAATTTAACTCAATGGATTTTTTTTTTTTGGATAAAAGATACACCTCACTGACACATGCCAGTGGCAGATTGGGGACTGACCCAAAGAACTGCTCCCACACCATAAAGTGGGAGGTCCTCCAAGCTGGAGTTGGGGCCACCCTGCTGTCACAGTATTACCACAGGGGACAGACAGGGAGGGGGTCAGCTCACATAGCTATTCAGGAAGACGGGATTCCAAGAGACATGACTGGATTTTAGGCTGCATTTCACCACCAGGTTGTGGGTAGAGTATAGAAGCACCAAGGATGTGTGGAGCTTTTTAAAGTAGCAGCCCAGCAGGACAAGGGGAAGAAAGCAAAAGCAAATAAGAAGAAAGAGACGAAGGCGGATCATCAGAAAGAACAGGTGTGTGGTACAAGAGAACTAAACACTTGCCTTGAGGAGATTGAATGAGAGATACAGGCGAAGAGGAAAGAAAGGAATCTGAAAAAATAAAAGGGAAAGGAGAATAAGAAACCTACAGTGTTAAGAAACCTACAGTGTTAAGACCCCCACGTTCCCCCCCCCCCCAATAACCCAGCCTTGTGCTAAAGGAAAACAGCACAACAGCAGTGGGAGACAACTCTATGAAACCTACTCTGAACAAGACTCAAGGTAACACAAAAGTTTGCTTCCATATACCAAATAATTCCCAGTTAAAACAGTATAACTACATACTGGGGGAGAGGAAAGAGGAGAAAAAAGGTGGGGAAAAACCTTATATATATATATTTATTTATTTATTTAACACATGCAAGCTGAACACCAAAGCAGCATAATAATAGATTCACATTTTTTCTGACTTATAAAACAAAAGACAAATGGAAACACATGGGCTAAGTAAATAGCAACAGTGGGTTGGGACTTCATAGTGTTACATTCACTGCAGTGGTTTTACGATCCAAGGGTTACTTTCATTACTCTGAAAAATGTTTTCTAATGTCTAAGCTGCATCTTCCCCCAGCCCCAAAGAACACAAGGAGGTAGAACACACAGGATTCCAAGCCAATGACTAACACGAAGGACAAATCCTGGAAAGGGGAGGTGTGACAGGGTAAAGTATCAGACAGGCAGAGCGGGTTATGCTTTTGAACCAGATACTAGAAGACCCACATTCCACCCTATCCAGAAGCCTGTCTCATCCAGCTGGTTCCACATTAATCCTGTGAACACACCCAAAGCATAGGCCACACCAGGGACCAACCTGACAGAAGCACAAAGATCAGGGGGCGTGACAACCAAGGGAACCTAGAAATAGATGCCTGTAGGTTTGCTAATGTTACAGCGGCAGGGTTCATGCTGCCATTGTTGTCAAACCCACTCAAAACCCCATGAAAACCACTCGAACAGGGTCCCTTTTCAGAAAGCACTCCACATCTGTATCCAACTTAAAAATAAACACCAACTGTTTTTTGTTATTATGTTTACACTGAGGGTCACATTGCAGCACCATGCACATAATCCCCAGCCTGAACTGGGCCCTGACCAGAGGACAGCCCTGCCTGCTACAAAGATCCTGTTCCAGGGGACGCAGAGTCATGAAACATAAGACCTCACTAGGGGTGGTGGAGGCACTGCTGCCTCAGCCCATTTTGGACACTTGAGTCAGGGTTCAGCGTCAAGGAGAACTCGCCGTTCTCTCAAAATGCCACATGGGACTTATCAACCATGCAGGACGATTCAGTTTTGTGACGGAACCGTGCTGCCGATGCACAAAATAAAGGTTGGGTATCTGAGACTTGCCAGGCTACTTGTCTTGAGAAGCTGCCTTTTGATACCGAACCCATACATAAAGCAGACAAAGAATGTATATATGTGAACAAGCACTGCTCATGACCTTCAAGCACAGTTAATGTAAATGGAAAACAGGTGCACAGCCAGGTCAAATGAACATCACCTTCAAAATAAGAACCTGTATCAGGCTCTTTACCCCTGATGGCGAGGAGAGAAAACATGCATATCAGTATGTCTCAGCTATGCCATTCACAAAAAAGGATACATGACTGAACAGAGAAAGGAAATACAACTAACAGGTATCTGGGAGAAGAAAAACAATAGCTTTGCAGGAAAGGGATTTGATCATTTAAAAATGAGGGAGAGGCACTTCCGCACCATAGAGGTAATTGCTGTACATCCAAGACTAATACAGATTTCAGTGACAGTAAGCATGTGCTGAAGTGTGCCACCTCCTAAGTGACCAGCCCCCTCCCCCCACCCCCCCTTACTTAATCATCCTGGACACAGATGAGTTGGGGGAGGCCTGCCAGCGATTGCAGGGTTACTGCCTATTTGGCAACCCACCAGGGGGTTCCCTCAACGGAGGTCTTGTCTGCCAGCTGGGCCCTGGAACCGCTGACCTCAGCAAGGTAAAGCAGCCATGGTGGCACCAGGCAGCACAGCAGAGCACTGGGGACTTTCAAGATAAAGCCACAGTGTAGGTTCAACCTCTATCGTACAAGAGCAATTTCACCTTGCCAGTGTAAATAACCCTGAATGTCATATCAAGCAGGTATTTAAGCTATCAGTGGGGGGTGGGGGGTGGGTAATCTGCATGGATCAATAACTTGAAATAAAAAAACTAAAATCTTCATAAACATAAATGCACTCTAACCCTCCCCAAACACATTTGGTTAGTTAAACTTGTTACTGGCAATGAATTACAGCAAAACGTTAAATTTTCCATGTGTCTTGGCAAACAAGTATAGTTCATGCAACTGGCCCACATAAATACCATTTATTACAAGATCCCCTTTAATGTTCACAAGTGACCCACAAATCTAAATCACAATACATGACTGCTACATTATTTGTTTAACAAAAATGACCAAACAGAGCAAGCTACAGTAGCTGAAGTGGGGCTATTAATCAGTTAAAATCAGACTGTGTGTATTCAAGAACAGTGATACGGGGTTTAGTATGACAATGGCATATTCTAGCAACAAGAAGACATGCTACTGTGCGGGCCAAGCATAAAAAGCACAAGCATAAAAAAAACGCTCGGAAATTATGAAAATCTCCACCTGCAGTCGGTGGAGGCACAATGAATATAAATTTACGACAAAACAGGTCATGAAAAATGATGAATTGTGGTGTAGCGTTATAATGAGAACGCGGTTGCTTTAAGAGGCGCTCCCTCCCAACGCAGTCTCCCACTTACGGAGCATCTGCACTGCAGATTGGCGTCGCCGCAATATGCAGCCATTACAACAGAACCCAGAGGAAAAGCTATCTTCCTTCGTCCCTTTGCGTCTTACATAACAGCTGTTAGTGTTCACTTTAAACGATGCTTTATTGTTGATATTATTATTATTATTATTATTAATAATAATAATCATCCAAACAGCATTTAAAGAGAACGCTAACAGCTTACAACAACTTGCCACACAGTAATAATTTTATCATGAAGAATTCCTGTCTGGGGAAGGTAGTGGTTTCTGTCGTTAAATTCTAGTTAAATGCTAGTTTGCCGTGCATTATTCATTAATTAAAAAATTAAAATGCACGACGAGATGTGGCCGTCAAAGCACCCGCAAAAATATATAGGGGCTTAAAAGAAGGAATACTCAAAGCTTAAAAAATGGAATAACCGAATGATAAAAACTAATGTAGTCTGTTATACAAAAAACACTGCGTAATTGTAAAAATGCGTAAATATTTTAAATAAAAATGTTAAGAAGACAAATTCAGAAACCGCTGTTTTACAAAGATTTTTACAGCCCGGTTGAGCAACTGCCCACAATTTTGGGGAAAAAAGGGAAACTACATTGGATTTAAGCTAGGCTCAGACATGGGTCTTCCTCTTACCCGAGCACTTGGAGTCTTTGGCCGAGTTTGGACCGGAGGAGCCGTCGACAAGCCCCTGCGATGACGATATCTGAGCCGACTGGGTTGCCATTTTTCTATGCGGCTTAAATTTCTATGCTCGTAGCGGCGCAAAAGTGAGTCAAATAGCCTCTGACGACGCAAGGCTACTTTGTATCTTCAGCCCTTTCCCGTGCGGATCCTCTCAATATCCCTTCTGCTGCGAATAAGCGGCAGCTGTATGCCAGATCGTAACTGTCGCACCTACATTAATAAGAGACGAGAGCCGCCGCTAAGCGCGCTGCTTCAGCGCTAGTTCAGAAGTGCAAAACAAGAAGGGCAGGGAGGGAGTCACCATATACGCTACCTCATTTAAAGGAGTATGCCCTCAATTAAATCTATACCGTCATTTAATGGTGGAATACATACGAAGCAGACGCCGGGGGTCATATAGCTAGATGAATATTAATTTCTGATATTTTGTGTATATTACTTTATATATTAATTGTACATACCACGATTCTACCCATCTGTTCAATCAATTCGACTGCCACTTCGCGCAATATTTCCCATCAAATCAGGTCCCGCCATCCATCTTTTTCTGAACTCGCGAGTCCTGTCAGGGTCTGGGGGAGGGGGCGGACCGGAGCTTAACCAAAGCAGGTGTTTATGTTTTTGTCTTACGTTCATGTCTAGATTTTACTGTCGTGTGTCTTACATATTTCTTTCAGTGTTGTAGTACTTGAGTCCCATCTTGACACCAAAAGCATTTTTTTTACAGAACTGAAAGAATTTCTAGTCGGTCTCAGACTAAAGCGCCTATGAAACCTTGAAAATAAATCCCTTCAGAACAGACAAGACGTCAGTGTCAATCTTTATTCGATTAAACTATGTCAGTCACAAAAGCGATTTTCTAAAATGAAAGCTGGGAAACGTTTTATTGTACTTGTACGGGAATCCAAGTACTGGCGTTACGTATTCCAAATACATGAGTAAGCATTCGCCGACTTTTGTGGTGGTTCGAGCACCGCCGGGTCCGTTGGGGGGTGGGCAGAGACGCACACGGGAGACGTCGGAGAAGTTTGCAAGTGCGGCAAAGTTTTATTTAATAATCTGATTGCAATCAGGGAGCGACTATCTGACATACATCCAGCATGTGCATCAAGTGG